>CM022775.1:8580465-8897965 GCA_012411365.1 Ameiurus melas | reverse complement strand
TTTGAACTCAATGAGCTGGTGGTATGATAACCACTCCTTATTTTCACCCCTTCCTGTCCTCCTAACACACTTTTGCTGGGTCATGTTTGAACACACACACACATACACACACACACAGACACACACACACACACACACGATGGTGCAGATGTGCCAGTCTGCCACCTGCAGATTTGCAGAGGTACTGCAGTCCTCAATAAAATTGTACTCACCATAAAGATGTCTGTGCATTATGAATCCGTGAGCTGATATCTGTAGGGCGCAGACGCACACACACACACACACACACACACACACACACACAGATGTTTGGGTATTTCTTTGATTTACAAGTTTGTAAAATATAAAATAATATGCATTTTACTTCAACTGAAGTAGATCCTGTGACTTATGCCTTGGCATTTGCCCTTGGCTCAATACCCCTAATCTTAAAGGAATAAGGCATTCTCTGTTCTATGCTATTCTTAAATAAAAGTTCAAATGAAATCGTGTTTAAAGGGAAAATTAAATTAAATCAAATTAAAGGTGCTATTAGTCATTTTAAGTGTTTCTACACTAGCAATCATTACAATATTTCAGAGATACTGTAAAAACTTTCTTTTTCATATTGCCATGTAATGGATTAGCCTTATTTAGTTGTTTTCCAGCACATAAATTAGCCCCGCCGACAGCCAGAACAGAACTGCTCAGATTTGCTCCTTTTCATTTCATGAGGCTTTGAGGATCAGATGTATATTAGGACTCAACATGGTGCAGCTGTAGAATTTCTCACGGTGAATCGTAAATGAACGATCAGTTTACTAAGGCTGTAGCCTGCATAGTTGTTGTACAAACTGTGGTTAAAAATCAGATGTTAAGTGGTGGAGAGCTGTCAGGAAGCCCAGGCTAAACAAGGAAATGCGAGCTCAGTAAGGGAGACAATGTGTTAATAAATGATGTTGTAAATAATCAAATATTTAATAAAGAGTCTCATGCTAAAACAATGAAATGATGTTGAACGAATTAATCAGTCCGTATAGGATTTTTCTGAGTTCTTTCATGATTTTTGTGACAAAAAATGCTTGATTTTGCTGCTTTTTTTAAGTCTTTTATACTTTTTGTGTAAAATTACTTTGGCGAAGTCACAACTGCATAAAATTGTTTTGCACGGCCTTTCGCAGTGATGCTTGCAATTTTGAAAAAAAAATTGCAAGCTCCTCCGAATATTGAAGAGTTTGCTTGATTTTGCATTAACTACTGCGATTGCAAAATCCTGGAGGGGAAGAATAATAGGGCTAACATGATATATGATTACTAACTGGTTTAAATGAAAAAAACTGCTGTGTGCAAAATGAGGTAGTAATTTGAAATGAAAGCATATGTAATTTTTCTTTGGTCGACTGCAGCTTATATAATATTTTGAAAAATGACCAATCACTGATCACCATAGGTCCCAACAACCAATCACTGATCACCATTGGTCCCAAAAACCAATCACTGATCACCATTGGTCCCAACAATCAATCACCAATCACTATTGGTCCCAACAACCAATCACTAATCACCACTGGTCTCAATAACCAATTACTGATCACCATTTTTCCAAACAAGCAATCTCTGATCAATATTATTCCCAATGGCCAATCATCAATCATCATTGTTCTTCATCACTGAACACCATTGTTCCAATGTCCAATCACCAATAATTGTTCCTAAAAATGAATCACCTAGCACCATTATTTCCAACAACGAATCACTGATCATCATTGCTCCTAAAAACCAATCACGGTTCACCCTTGTTTCCAAAAATTAATCACAATTGTTTCTTTTCGTCTGGATTCTTGACAGAATACAGAAATACGTAAACATTTTGTAATGCCAAGACCAAAAATGACTACTTTCTATAAGAAATAACTTCTGTTTATATACAATAATCTATTATATTCTATTCTGACGTGTCTTCAGACAAATGCTCATGACAATTCAATTAATATGCAAATTAATCTAGACATCATCTAGCAACTTCTGGAGACTTCTTGAGCATGGATTAGCTACTTTCCCATGAAAGCAGTTATGTCTGAGGTTTTCAACCCAAAAATGAGGTTTAAGAACTACAGCAACAGTGCCGCTGTAGTGGTGCTATAGGCCTACCTGATAAATTTGTCATAGGTGTAAATAATTTAGCTCCAACTAACAGTGTATATACTACTGTTACATATTTTCTAAAGCACAATCAATTACAATGCACACCGAAAACAGGAATATCTGAAAGAGACAGCAAGTGTGTGTATGCTGTGGTAGAGGAGACAGGAGAGGAGACAGACACTGCAGTGACGTCTGATGTTAGAGAGCAGACAGCAGCACGTTCATCTGTAGTTTGCAGAATCTTTTGCTCTCTCATTCCTGTCATATATAACCGTCATTCTCCTATGCTTTTTATTATTTTCTTATTTACATGCATGAATATGTGTGTGCACCTCTCACTCTTTATCATCAGTTTTATTTTTCTCTCTCTCTCTCTCTCTCTCTCTCGCTCTCTCTCTCTGATGGAGGGTGGTGGGGGGGCGGGGGGTAGGCATATCTGCAATGGTTGCCATGGCACCAGACAGCTCTGTTTCTGCCAGTGTACATGAGTAAACGTGAGTGTGTGTGTGTGTGTGTGTCTACTACTCTGTGAATTTGCGAGACAGCGTGATTACATGTGCTAGCCTGCCATTCAGCTACCGTCTCGTTAACGGGCTGGCTTCGGCGAGCTAATTAACATGCTGTCCATTCATTCAAACAGCCACAAACAGCCGATAGGTAATTAAAGGCCGTCTGAAAATGACACGTTTACGCAGACTGGCAAGCTGTGTGTGTGTGTGTACACAACACGGAGCTCTGTGTGGCTCGCTTGTTAAATTATCTGATAGAGATGGATCACAGTGATCAATTTATGTGTGCGTGTGTGTGTGTGTGTGTGTGTGTGTGTGTGTGTGTGTGTGTGTGTGTTTGAGAGAGAGAGACTGACTGACTGTTGGACGTGTTTTCATTCTTTACTGTGGCATATTTATTCAATGTTTGCTGCAAAGAGAGCAATTCTGACTGAACGCTTCAGGGTTCAGCAAAACAGAATTCTTCAGCATCAGAGGTTTAGGGCTGAGGTGATTATATGAGTATGGCTGTAAAGTGTGATGAGTAAATTATAATGCAGTGAACATTATAGCATACTAGCATAAATAAAGATTCCATATAAACATGTCCAATTAAATTTTCATTCTGATCATCTATCTATCTATCTATCTATCTATCTATCTATCTATCTATCTATCTATCTATCTATCTATCTATCTATCTATCTATCTATCTATCTATCTATCTATCTATCTATTTGTTGTCTGTCAAAATTTTTTTAATTACTTAGGGATGATACCAATAGCAGCAAAAAAATGGTGATTCAGAATTTGGAGAAAAACAAAAAAAATTTAATCCGATCCGGTAACAAATAGAAAAGAATGGAATTGAAGACTGCAAATGTTTACATATAAACAAACTTGATTATATTTTACTGTTAGGATTTATATTTTTTTATGCATCATTATAGTTTTTATATTTGAATTGCAAGTGATTTTCTTGTGAAAGTTGTTTTGCCATGTCTGTAGCTTAAAAAAAAAAATTGGCAGTTTTAAAAGGAAATAAATATCACATGGTTATCCATATCAGCTGATACTCAAGGTTTCAGTACTGGAAAAGAAAAAGTGGCATTGTGCCATTGCAATATTTAATTCTTTATGATGTTATATTAAGCTTCTTTATAATTCTATCTATTTCATTTTCCCATTTTATAAATATGTTTTAATATAATTAAATGTATGTGTGTACATATATATCTTTGTTGATTGAGATACCATTGAGATACTGGTGAACACCATTGGTGTTGAGTTCGACTTGTGTTTTAAACTTAAGGAAAAAATAAACAGAATAAAATAATCGGCAATGGGTTGGTGTGATACATAACATATTTCCAATAACAGTACATGCTGAAGTGTTTTATTCCTCTTATACCACAGCATTTTGCCCACACTAACAATTTTTTCTTATTAAAGAACAACACATCAAAACTCTTATCCATTTATAGATATGTTTAATGTTTGGGCCTCTTGCAAAACATGTTTTTACTTAAGTTATAGCATATATAAGTGGTCACTCCCTCACTGGCCTCTTTTTTCTCTTGAAGTTAGTAAGACAAACCAATTTCAGCTGTCCATGTTGCTGAAAAATCGCCCTCCTCCCTAAAACCTTTCTTTGTTTGAAAAATATGTGTTTACATCTTTACTTCTGACAGTTATAAAGTTCTGACACTGGAGACTCCTTGCAAAAATGATAAATAAACGTCTCCTTACAGACAACATTTATTTTTAATTTCTTCATGTGGAAAGTCCACCATAAAATCCCTGTATAGTCCCTATAGAAACGATAATGTATCAGAAAAATTACATTAATATAAACCTTGCAACTGAAATTATTGTCAGAGTTGCTGGTATCAACACCTTTTTAATCACATTAGATAATTCAGCAGCATTGTATTATACATTCATTTCATTGTATATGATTATTCTTTGGATTTGTACAGTTTCTTAAAATTACGTTCTTAAAATTACATTATAGTGTAAATATATTGATTTATCTAAATATGGAAATAAATCTCTACAGTATATTATTGTGATATAGATATGCTGTATGGTATAATTGTACACTATGATGTGGATGAGTTATTAGCATTAAGTTATACTTGTATAAATAAATATGTCACAAATATATTCCTTGCAATAAACTTTTTAAAACAGGTCATTTTTTAAATACTTATATACATTCAAAAAAAAGTTAGATTTTGTTCAATTCTTTCTTCTTTCTCTTTTCCTCCAAGGTCCCCTCACAGATACACACACACACACACACACACACACACACACACACACGCACACATACACACACGCGCACACACACACACACACACACACACACACACACACACACACACCAGAAGAGAGCAGCATTGCGCTGGAGGGGAAAGTTCCAGTCATGACTGGGGATCTTAACACACACCTTCAACCGTTAAAACCCCCAGGGTTGGAGGGATCAGTGCATATGATACTCCTGACATGCTGTATGTGAATGTGTGTGGAGCCCATATGTCTCTATGATAATAGATACATAACTATATACTGATTGATGTGTCAAAATGTATTTTTTTCCTCGCAAATGTATTTGAAAGTTTTAGGCTACATCCACATTAATCTGGATAGATCTGAAAACTGCATTTTGGTTTTAAAATGCTCTCTGACTACTCTGGTGTTTTCGAACGTTTTCCAAAGAATTCTCGTCCACACTGAAACGTCCGAGAAAGCTCACGTCCCTATGCTGCACATGCGTAAAAGCATAAGAAGCTCTGACCTGTGTCATTTCCGTCAGGAGGTTATTTAAAAATTAATCTGAAGGTTGTATAAAGGAAGATTAAACTTTAACAAAGCTATCAAACTGGATAGCAGGCGCAACAACTTCAGTATGTCATATCACAGCCTGTCATGCTCTTAACTTCCCAGCAAGCCTCCAAATATGGCCACTATGGTCTCGAATACCCAAAACATATACACGCTTCCCCGCGTACAATCACCTAGCGTCTAATAAAGCACACCTGGGTTCAATTATAATGGTAATCATAATGAGTCTTTATTGATCACATATACAGTACAGGACAGTGAAATTCTTTTCTTCGCATACCCCAGCATGTCAGGAAGCTGGGGTCAGAGCGCAGGGTCAGCCATGATACAGCGTCCCTGGAGCAGAGAGGGTTAAGGGCCTTGCTCAAAGGCCCAACAGTGGCGGCTTGTAGTGCTGGGGCTTGAACCCTGACCTTCTGATCAGTAAAACAGAGTTTTAACAGCCAAGCCACCTGTATTTGCAATTGCATTTGCAAATTGTGGACACTTAAATCATGACATAATGAAAATGCAAATTCTGTATTACCGTTTGCATTTTCATTTACACGAACGCACAGTGTCTGCCAAACTTAAAATTTTCAATTGCATTTCCCATGTTTTAAGCATAATGAACCTGTCATTTTGAAATAGCAATAGCAATTACCCCATCCCTTCCTCATTGTCACCTATGGAGCCTGCCAAAACTCAAACGGAATTGCAAATCCCTTTACATTTTCATTTCCTATGCCTTGCACACAAACCTGTCAGTCATTAATATTTCCATACAGTCAGGCCTAGTCACACACACTACATAAAAAGACTTTCAGTCAGTACACACTTTGCGAAGTATACGCTCTGCTACCTTGTGTTCTGTCATTACCAAGCCTTCTATATTGTGATTGATTCCACCATTTTAGACCCTTTTTCTATGCAGCGTTTTTGTGAGTTTGAGCCTTGGCCAGTTCAGTCTGTTTGTTCATCACCTGACCCTTTACCTGTTTTTTTTTAATCGATTCTGCATTACCCTTTGGATTATCTGCATTTTCTTTTCTAATAAACTGCATCTTGTACCTGCGATTGCATCCGTTTCTTTTCTATCTGTGACACAGTGCATTGTCCACCAGCTTGTTTGTTTCGAGTTGACTGGGTCACATGACTGCATCACATGACAAACAGAGCTTTTCGAAAATCCTCTCCCGAGCAGATAAATCTGAAAATGCTGTTTTCGCATTGTACTGTGGACTGAGAAAACAGAGAGACTCAAAACCAATGAGGTATTTTTAGTCACATGACACAGTCACGTGACCCATTCAACTCAAAACAAACAAGCTGGTGGATGATGTTGAAATGTAGTTGTTGCACCTACTTTCCAGTCTGATAGCTTTGTTAAAGATTAATGTCACTTTTAAATAACCACCTGATGGAAATAACGCAGGCCAGAGCTTCTTACGTTTCTATGCGTGTGCAGTTTAGGGATGTGTGCGTTTTCAGACGCTTCAGTGTGAACGAGCAATTTTTGGAAAACGTTTTAAAACGCCAGTGTAGATGGAGAGCGTTGTAAAAACCAGATTTATGAGGAGCCTTTTGTAGGTATAGCAATATTTAAGTAAAGGAGTTATACGTGTGTGTTTTTGGGGTGGTGGGGGCGAGGGGGGTTGG
Organism: Ameiurus melas; assembly: GCA_012411365.1. Classification (NCBI taxonomy): domain Eukaryota; kingdom Metazoa; phylum Chordata; class Actinopteri; order Siluriformes; family Ictaluridae; genus Ameiurus; species Ameiurus melas. Next base: position 8,890,868 of record CM022775.1, on the reverse strand, counting down.
ATTGCACACGTGTGTGTGGGGGGGGTTATATAGGGTTGTGAGTGTTGGAGGAGAACCTCTTTGCTTAGTTGAACAAAGTACCTCAACACAGGCCTGCAAGATAAACACACTTCCCTGAGAAAACCTGTGTGCAATTACACTGTAACTCATCCTGGGTAAGTCCTCTTCTTCTGGGCGGGCGACTACACATACACCCACACAAACCCAGACACACACACACGCAGTGTACGTGACAAGCCTGCAGGGCAGTAAGACAATAGTCTTTGATGATTTGCTTGCTTTGTCAAAGCATGTACAGTTTATGTAATCTATCTATCTATCTATCTATCTATCTATCTATCTATCTATCTATCTATCTATCTATCTATCTATCTATCTATCTATCTATCTATCTATCTATCTATCTATCTATCTGTCTATCTATCTATAACACTGTGTTAAGCTTGAACATGTTCAAATTGACTAAAAACGTTTGGGTTATGCTGATTAAACTCAAATTTAATTCAAATGAAAATAAACCACTTCAAAAATCATTTCAATTATAATGAAAATTAGATATAGTGGTTAAAAATAAAACTCTATTCTACACCAACCACGTGTGCCATTTAAACACAATTGTACAAATTGTACACTACAGCACATAATTTCCAAGACACTCTTGCATTGATTAACATGAATGTTCATGAATCCTCCATCAGGCAAACATTGAACAAGAATGGTGTGCATGGTATGATAGCAAGGTGGAAGCCACTACTCTCCAAAATGAACAGTGCTGCCTGACATGGATAAGCCAGGTGCATATTGGAAGAATGTTCATTGGACATTTTTTGGTTTAAATAAAAAGCATTATGTTTAGCGAAAACCAAACATTGCATTCCAGCATGAGAACCTCATCCTGACCGTGAAGCATGGTGGTGGCAGACTATGGTTTGATGCTGCTTTGCTACCTCCAGTCCAGGACAGCTTTTGCCATTATTGGTGGACCTACAGTAAGAATTCTGGATTGTACCAGCAAATTTTAAAGACAATGTCAGGGTATTTGTCTATGAACTGCAGCTTAATGGGTCATGCAGAATAAATTTTCATATATTTTCATATAAATAAAGTCCAGACCTTAACCCAATAGAAGTGTTGTAGAAGGACCTAACAGGAGCAGTTCATGCATGGATGCCCACCAAGATCACGGAGTTAAAGCAGTTTTATAAGGAAGAATGGGGCAAATTCATCCAACACATTGAGGAGGATTGATCACCAGTTACCAGAAACGCTTGCTTTAAGTTATTGCTGCTCAAGAAGGTTACACCAGTTGCTGAAAGCAAAGGTTCACGTACGTTTCCAACAAAGCTATTCAATGTTCCATAAGTTTGCTCAATAAATAAATATGAAAACTATGTTTCTGCACCATTTGTACAGTGAGGAAAAGAAGTATTTGATCCCCTGCTGATTTTGTACATTTGCCCACTGACAAAGAAATGATCGGTCTATAATTTTAATAAGGGAAATAAGTATTTGACCCCTCTGCACAACATGACTTAGTACTTGGTGGCAAAACCCTCGTTGGCAATCACAGAGGTCAGACGTTTCTTGTAGTTGGCCACCAGGTTTGTACACATCTCAGGAGGGATTTTGTCCCACTCCTCTTTGCAGATCTTCTCCAAGTCATTAAGGTTTCGAGGCTGACATTTGGCAACTCGAACCTTCAGCTCCCTCCACAGATTTTCTATGGGATTAAGGTCTGGAGAGCTCCATGTTAGTCTCATCTGACCGCAACACTGTCACCCAGTTGTCCTCTGAATCATTCAGATGTTCATTGCCAAACTTCAGATGGGCATGTACATGTGCTTTCTTGAGCAGGGGGACCTTGCGGGCGCTGCAGGATTTCAGTCCTTCACGGCGTAGTGCGTTACCAATTGTTTTCTTGGTGACTATGGTCCCAGCTGCCTTGAGATCATTGACAAGATCCTCCTGTGTAGTTCTGGGCTGATTCCTCACTGTTATCATGATCATTACAACTCCACGAGTTGAGATCTTACATGGAGCCCCAGGTCGAGGGAGATTGACAGTTCTTTTGTGTTTCTTCCATTTGCGAATAATCGCACCAACTGTTGTCACCTTCTCACCAAAAGTGCTTGGCAATGGTCTTGTAGCCCATTCTAGACTTGTGTAGGTCTACAATCTTGTGCTGACATCCTTGGAGAGCTCTTTGGTTTTGGCCATGGTGGAGAGTTTGGAATCTGATTGATTGATTGCTTCTGTGGACAGGTGTCTTTTATACAGGTAACAAGCTGAGATTAGGAGCACTCCCTTTAAGAGTGTGCTCCTAATCTCAGCTCGTTACCTGTATAAAAGACACCTGGGAGCCAGAAATCTTTCTGATTGAGAGGGGGTCAAATACTTATTTCAGTCATTGAAATGCAAATCATTTTATAAAATTTTTGACATGCATTTTTCTGGATTTTCTTGTTGTTATTCTGTCTCTCACTGTTCAAATAAACCTACCATTAAAATTATAGACTGGTCATTTCTTTGTCAGTGGGGAAACGTACAAAATCAGCAGGGGATCAAATACTTTTTTCCCTCAATGTATAACAGGGGACTCTTTATCTAGTTTTAGGAGTTTATCTAGTATACATTTCAGGTCAAATTTATGCAAAAGTACAGACAGTTGTAAAGGGCTCACAAACTTTCTGCAGCACTGTAACACAGAGAAGTTTTTCACACGGAATGCAGCCTAATTACATGTAAAAACATGCAAGAGGAAATTTGTCTGGCCCCAAGAATGAGCTTGATAAAAATGGCACTGAAGCAAAAGAGAATGAAACGTGCCAAAATGTGTGTTTCTCTCTGACTTTCTGGAACATATGAGGCCATTCTGATACATTTAGATAGCGACTTGTGTCAAATAATAGTTTAACGTTTCATTGTAAATATGAAAAGTACAGTAAATGGTCAATATAAATGTCAATATGAATGTAAAATATAAATCTTAAAAGTAACTATGCATGGAGAACTTAAATGTTTCTTTCATATGCCATTTGACACTGCCATCTCAGAGTGTGCGTCATGGGAAAACACAGTGCCAGTAGGGTTGCCAGGTTTACACCATGCTGTGCCTGGCATTGATGGCATTTCTGGGCTGATTCGAAAACAAAATCAGCCCAGTTGTAAAATCAAATCAGTTGTAAAAAAAAATAATCTGAATTAAATCAAACCTATTTCTACATATAGACAGTGAAGATCAGTGGTTACCAATCTTCTTTTTCTTCTTGTAGGTTTCATCTGTTTTAGTTGATCAAGAACAGCTTAAGGCTTCCAATGATTAGATGGTCAGGTGGGAAGGATTATGGTAGGAGCTAAAGTGTTCAGGAATGTAGATCTCCAGGAACAGGGTTGGTGACCATTGGTGTAGACCTATCTACAATGCATATAACCATTTCTGTTTTCTACAGAAGTGGAAGCTCCATGAATTATTTTTTTCTTATGATCTTAAGATAACAAAATTTGTTTGGGTTACTTCTAAGCAAGACTAGGCATATACTGTATGCTGTACAGCATGGATGAGTGCTGAGTGCATGATTTTTATTTTAATCAGTGAGTACTCTAGATGGTGATAACTGATGCAGTGGTGAAGCTTTTCCTTTCATTTTTCAATGCCAAAATCACAGGACCCTGTGCTTGGGGTGAATGAGTGGAGTTTCGTTTTCACAAATATCCTCTTGTGATTTGTCAATAAAGTACATCTGTTTAGCTATCTATCTATTGAGCTGTATGTTTGTCAGTGCTATGAAAAAATTCACAACTATACTGTTGTGGATATTTTAGTGATCCTGAACAGATGGTCATCTCTGTTTTCAGATATATAGTGAAAATATTGATTTAAGACACTAGTTTTTGACTTCCATCAAAAACATAAATGGTTGTTTTACATTGTCTGCATTTAAATTTTCCCTTTGCCATAGCATATGTAGTAACTGTTTTGATTTCATTCCAATTATTTGCTGCACAACAAGACTCTCATCCCGAAAATGCTATCAGCTTTTTACAGCCTCAACCTCGTTCCAAAACGAGCACGTTATGGTGTGAACATGGTAACTGTACCAGCGCTGTGTTTTCCCATGACACACACTATGGCGTCAAATGGCATTTGTTCTACATTTTCATTTACATTTAAGATTTCTGTTTATAATTAATCTCTATATTTAACATTCTTATTTACAGTTATATTTAACATTTACTTTTAATATTGAAAATATTATTTTACATATGTTGCTAACTGAATGTCGCCTGAAATGTTCAAAAATAAAAAGTCAGAGAGAAAATACAATTTTTTTTTTTACATTTTGTGCCCCATATGAACACATGACATGATGTCTGTGTGTGTTTCTGACCATGATTGCATGTGTACGTGTGTGCGAGTGTTTTCTAATGGCCTAGGCCCCGAACTGTAAACAGCCAGAGGAATTCTGTACCCTGTGACCCTCAGTTCTCAGAAACAGCACTAGGGCAACGAGTTCATTGAGACACACACACACACACACACACACATATGAGCCAAGCCCAGAGAGGCCTCTCAGGGAGGAAACGCACATGCCTCCTCCATCTAACGCCACCAGCACATATGTGTACACACACACACACACACGCACACACACACGCACACACACGCGCACACACACACACACACACACACGCACGCGCACACACACACACACACACACGCACGCATGCACATTGAAACACATGACAGGCGTATACATTCTGTATTGTAGCTCACTTTAGACTAAAAAGATACAACAAATGGGAAACTGAGGGATGGGAGTGTTGCGTAAACTCAGGTTAAGACAAGCTGAGTTATGAGAGTAACATGATCGAATCAGGTCTAACACACAGTATGTGCTGTGATACACAGAAAAAGTCTCAGCTTCATTTCTAGGTGTTGGTAATCTAATACCCTCTACTGTTCTGTCTTTTGCCCTGATTCTGTCAAAGAACGGAATGTGGCAAGTCGTGTCCTACGGCTAACTCACACATGCACACAGAAACGCATTCACACACTCATTAATACTTAGAAGCAGGGATCACCGAGTAGTATTCAACTTTCCATTCCTCTTCTCAAAATGATTCCCATTAATACTAAATAACGATAAGCTAACATAACAAGAGCTTTCGTCTAGTTCAGGGTTTGGTTCTTTCATATTATTGCAAAGCTGTTGGAAGGGAACTCATATGAAAAGTTAGGAATAATTAGATTCAGGATTTAGGGCAGGTTTAGTGCTTCTCATTTGTTTTTTTTCCCCCTTCATTTGTGTGTGGTCATGCTTGTTAAAATTCTTTACAAAATTTCTGTGAGTTAAAATCAATCCTGTTCTGTTTCTGAGGCCACGATTAAACTCTCCAAATACATACCCAATGCTCCTTGCCCTAAGAAAACTCTTAAAAGTTAATCAAAGTCATCATTCTGGAAAACATCACTCATTTAGTTGGAAAATGTTCGGTTTCCCACGTAGAGTAGCTATCTCATAATGTTATTATATTGATCAGATTCTAAAATGTTATGTTTTATATGAATTTCATTCACTGCAGTTTCACTATTTAATAAAATGAAGCAACAAGGCAAGAAGATTCAGCAGTGTTAAAAAAGTGAAAGATTATGAGACATCTGCAAAGAAAAAGAAACGTCAATGACTGGCAAGCCTAGTCTAGTCTACATTGCAGCATTTTTGTCAATGGTACAGGATCTGAGGAGCTCTTCACTGTTTTTGAACTTCTGTATCTTTCTGCTGAGAACAAGTAAGCTAGCTAACTAAGCCAAAATATCAGGCAAGCCTAGTGTCGTGTCAATTTACGACAATACCATTTACGTGTCAAAACCTTCAAACAGTTTATTTAAAATATTCAAATCTTAATAACTTAAAGAGAAAAAGAGAGGCTGGTGAGAGAGCAAAGGCTTACAGGTACTATAACGGAAGTGAAAACAGGAACAGAAGTCATTTCACGGACAAAATACGACGCTTCAGGATGTGCCATTGTTGGAAAATAATCAACTTTTTGGTGATAACAGTAACCCGGGCTGCATCCAAATATCCCTACTACCATACTACACATTAGCCGAAAAGCGCTACGCCAAAGGAGTAGTATGTCTGAATTTTCAGTATTCATAAAAAAGTAGGTAAGAAATACTTAGATAACCTACTGCTTCCAGCAAAATTCTGCGGTATGGGAGCAAGGCACATTATGTTATCCCATAAGGCAACGGGGCTGACGTAGAAGAGTGTGTCCAAAAAAATGGTGTGTTGGATCTTTTGAAGCTGAAGGTCACATGACATACACACATATACTACATGACATACACACATATATAATGACCGAGCAGTATGTACTGAATCAAATGCAGTACGTATTGTTACAGTATGCGATTTCGGACGCATACTCTGCGTCATGTCAGGAGCACCCATCATTGATTATTTTCCCCTAAACTGTACACTGTGGTCTGTCCCTTGCTAGCTGTCCAGCAAATCCTGCTTGCTGTTCTACAATTTGCTAGTAGATCTTACAATCTGTCCAAAGAGATAAGAGATTTGACCTTTTGTACGAAGACGTTAACATGGTCAATATCACAAACATAATAGGAATCGTGCAACATCTTGAATACCCAAAATATTATTCTTTAATATAATTCTTTGTTTTACTTTTTCTAAAAGTTTCAAACTTTCTGTTTATTCCAAGATTTTCAATATTGTCGCTGATTTATTTTTATTTATTTTTTTTAGACCACATTGTGTACATGTAGATGTGTTAGGAAAGATAATAGGTTTAATATTTATGCTAATAGGGTTAATATTTCTTAAAATTGTTTTAAAAAGTTCTATCTTCTCTTATTCTCCTTGTGGAAACACACTAATCATTGTGTTTGTACATGTGTGTGAAATGTAATGGTTAAAGAGTGTGCTTCTCCAGAGCTTTCCTTACATAAATACTGGTGAAGAATGCTTGTCTCATCTGTTTAGCCAAGAAGCTCTATAAGAGACACATGGTTTGAGAAGGTAGCCAGTGAAGGAGTGTGTGTCTGTGGGAGTATGTTTATGTGTGTGTGGCTAAGAGACTCCATTTAAATGATCATCAGATCCTTTGCTTGACTTATAGCCATGAAAGTAAAACAAACATTGGAAACGTTTAATGCATCTCCTCAACACTCACATGCGCTCACACACACTTTTGCACTTGCCCAATCCTGCTTGGTCTAGCTGATTAACAGTCAAATGTGCAATAGGATATCTGGAGCGTGTGAACTGAGAAAGAAGCAAGACGCGTTTTGTGTCAGACTCTGCAGACTCTCATGTGACACTTCACATCTGGACATGCTGAAGACTAAAGAACTACATTACAGAATTTACATTTAAAAAAACCAGAGGAAACTGGAATCTTTAAAGTTCAAAATTACGGATTACTTGAATCTTTTACATTATCTATTTTCGATGATTCAATTCAAATAGCATGCCAAAAAACTATATATTTTTTAATAAAATGACAGGAATACTCTATCCATGGACATAGTTTGACATTTGAGCACGAGGAGATAAGGCTAATTGGACAAAACGCAATTTCATGGTGTTATCAGTTTAGTTTCCAGTGATTGTGCATTGTACTAACAGAAGACAATATATATAGTACCAAATTCTGCCAGTAGACCACACAAAAACCCATCATGACAAAGTACAGTATCTAGAGTACTCTGTTAGATAACATATGAAAGTAGAGTCACGTACAAAATATATCTAGGTTCTTTAACCTAATTAATCTGATAGTGGAAACCACACTGCTATATGACTGGCCTAAACTGTATTCATTAAATTAAAATGAAATTAAATTAAATAACGTAAGACCAAACCTAATTTAGAAATAGATGCCTTTTCTTTCATCTTGCATAGACTTAGGGTTGACTTTTTAAAGAAAATATTTTTGTGCGTAGCTATACCAGTTGGACGTCTTCTACAACTGTTGCATGACTAAATAGCTCAAAGAACTGTCACAAAATGCATCCATTCATCTGTTTTCTGTACCACTTATTCTACACAGGATCGTGAGGAAGCCTGGAGCTTATCCCAGGGGACTTGGAGCACGAGGTGTGGGACACCCTGGATGGGGTGCTAACACATTCCAGGTTACAATCACACACACTACAGACAATTTTGGAAATGCCAATTACACAAACTCTGCGCACACAGGACAGAGGCAGGAATCAAATCCCTAACCCAAAGGTGGGAGCTAAGCATGCCAACCACTAAGCCACTGTGCCCCTGGTATCACAAAATATTTATGCAAAAATGGCGCACAAAAAAAACTTCCTACGTTGCAAAAGTGTGTGTTTAAGATCTACAGTGTGCTTTAACTAGCTTGCTAAAAAGAAATAAGAAATTAAGATCTTAAAGATTCCAGTAGACTGAATATAATTGTGATAAAATAATTCCTTACACAAATGTTAAAAAATTATACATAAAATAGCAGTTGTATTTCTTGATATCTAATTTTGGGAATACCCTCTGGATTTTAACATGGGGTTTAACTGAATGTTCACCAAAGCAGGTGTAGCAAGACAGTCAGCAAATACAGCCAAAATAACCATCTTTTTATTGTATATCAACACATTTACTTTAGCTGTGGCCTTGAACATATTCTACAGAAAATATTAATTGTTTTCTCCAAGCCTAATCCCTATGTGTAGCATAATTAGATTACTGCAAACATAATCAGTTAATTTAGATGAACAACAATATTCCGATAATAACCTGATTAACACGATACTCTGATTAAGAAACTAACATGTAAACAGTGATTTCTGATTACCTTAATCCGACTAAAGTCAAATTTGAAGTAAACACAAATTGAATTAAAACGTGTGTAGTATTCTTGTTTTAGTCACATTATCGATGTGTATTACAGACATGTACACACCTTAATTACATTATTAACATCATGTGGGAGTTTTTACCGCATTTTGCGACAGGACATGTACACACACGGCAAACAAGAGAGCACGGCTGTGTCCGAAACCACGTACTTACCTACTATATAATAGATGAAATACACATATTTAATCTACTATATAGTAGGTAGGTATGCAGTATTCTGACTCAATACTGTAAATATTCAATACTGTGAAATTCTGGAGGGAACATCGGATGGCGTGGTGTGTGGATGTAATCTATCTATGTTCTGTAACATGTAAAACGGGAACATGAAAGGAATATTCTGAGAGAACATAATGTAAACACCTTAATCAGAATATTCAGAATAAGGTCAATAACTAGATTACTGCTGTCCATGTAAACTTGGTCAGTGATGTGTCCCTACTGAGAAAAGAACAGACATTATGTTGAGTTTAAACTTATACATAATAGAAGTCTAAGGGCAGTTGTTAAATATAGTAAATACAAGTTTTATTAATAAAAATTTTTGACAGCTGGTAGCCCAGTGGTGAAATCATTGGTTTATGAAGTTCAAGGGCACCTGTAAGACAGACTGAAACCCACACTTGCCTCTGGCACTGATGACTTTATAAGCTAATCAGCTGCAATTTATCTGCAGTCTCCCTCAGGATCAATAAAATGTCTTTCTTTCTTTCTTTCTTTCTTTCTTTCTTTCTTTCTTTCTTTCTTTCTTTCTTTCTATCTATCTATCTATCTATCTATCTATCTATCTCTCTATCTGTCTGTCTGTCTGTCTGTCTGTCTGACTTAAAAAAAACATTACACTTCAAGAATAAAGGTCTTAGATTGAGCAGACATCTTACCAAAGATGTTTTAAAGATATTTTTATCAAAGTTTTCAACACCGCTACAATACAGTCAGAAGAATTTCAGTTCTAAGATTTTTTTTCATTTACAAATACCTTTCATGTAAGAGTATATAAAATGTTTATTACATTTAACAACTTAGACTTGTATTATATAAGTTCTGGGTGACAACAGTTTTTACATCCTATTCTCAGTAGCTACAGTATCAAACTTCTTGTCCATGGTAATATCACGTACAGATTAGACATTAAGCTGATTTTCATTAATTAACCATTAATTAATTATTGTATTCCTAACCCTATTTGGAGTATGAATAGAGTATAAATGATCCCAAGAAAAGCTCTATAAACATAAAATGTCACATGATATGGTTAAAAAAAACCAGTTATATATAACATTTCACTATATCTAGAGGTTTTACCACCCCTACAGCTTCAAAAGCACTTTGCTTGCACAGCTGAAAAAGAACATTGGATTGTCTCTCAGGAAACTGTGTACTACACTTAAATAAAATTACTGAAATAAAAGCTATCTGTACTGAAGTACACTCCAGTTACTTCCAAGATTCTTCTTCAGACTTGTAGAGATATGTTAGTATATGCTGGCACGTACCTGTAGTAGTCGTATGTGGGTGTTATAGGGCTTATTTCACCAAATAAAATACAGACACTATAACAAGCTGTTCCTTAATACTTTTTCTCTGTCTTTATTATTTTTTCTCCAACTCTCTTCCCCCTCTCTCATTTTTTTTTTTTACAAAATCGTACCTCCCCATAAAAATAAAAGTAATACAGTATATTCCATTCCCGAATTACAAAATAAATCCTTTTCTCAACAAATCAATTCTTACTCAGCATCTTTTCATATTAGCTCTTACATAACTATATAAAAAATACACAGCAATCCCTCCAGGATTTCACAATTTTGCGATCGCAGAAATGAACCCTAAATCAAGGAAACTTACAATTTTTTTAAATTACCATACAGAAATCCTGTATGGACTGACATAAACCCTTCTAAAATATTCATCCATCAATTTTTCATAGTTCTTATCCTACATAGGATCACAGGGAGCCTAGAGTCAATCCCAGGAAGCTTGGCGCACAACTCGGGGACACCCTGGATGGGCTGCCAACCCCTCACAGGGCACAATCGCACACATTTTTACAAACACCACAGATAATTTGGAAATGCCAATCAGCCTACTGTACAGTGCAGGTCTTTGGACTGGAGGAGAAAACTGGAGCACCTGGAGGAAACCCTCAATGCATGAGGAGAAAATGCAAACTCCACGCGCACAGGGTGGAGGCAGAGTTCAAACCCCCAACCCCAGAGGTGTGAGGCAAATGTGCTAAACACTAAAATTAATAGTGTAACTCAACATAACAGTACATCATATCAGTGACACTCTTATAGCTATCTAATTACACTAAAATACCTCTAAACTCAAAACCACAATTTTTATATGGTTAAATCCTCTAAAATTACTGATTCTGATTGCCGATGTTATGTATGAATCTCTGAGAAGATAACAATGCTGAATAATGGAGACTGAAATCCCACTTGTGTCTACCTGTACAAAAGAAAATATAAGCAGTGGGCTTGTTTCCTAGAACACACACATGCACACACATACACACACAGGGTAATTTTGAGCCCTTCTATAAATGGTGCAAGTGTGATAAAGGGACACTGTGTTCCTCTACTATCCCGTGCTGTCCTAGAAATGTGCGCGTGTGTGTGTGTGTGTATGTCCAGTGTGTAGGAGTCTCTCCTGAACAATCTGTTCCACTCCATCCTTCAAATCTCAGTCTGCTAACACTGGTGACCCTGCCTAACCTTTGGTGCTATGGCAACCCACTTCCTGCCATTCTTTGGACTATTCTGGGATGTGCTTGGAGGGTTATGTCGTGGACTGCAAAGTCCAGCAATACCAACATGAGCTTGTGTAATAATACATACCATACATGTAAAATAAAACAATCCGCTGACTAGCCTTTCGTTTGTTTTGTAATGTTTAGTATCTAAAATTTTAAGATATGAACATCTTTAGCTGCTAAAAAGGAAATGCACTAATGCACAAACAGCAATTCTTTGAAAGATGTGTAGAAGACACATGCACTAATACACTAATACTTACCCACGTTAGCAGATCTTTTGGCACCCCTGACTTGTCAGAGAAAACTGTAAGTGGGAAATGACACACTGGCTGAAGAAAACCAACGCAGCCACGGCTATCACAGTGACGTTACTCATGCTCGTAAAAATTATGGTTTCACACTGTTCTGGTAGACGCTTCCCCTATCTGTGAAAGAAACACATGAAGGCTGATCCCTGATCAGAGCTGAAGATTTAAAATGTCTAAAACTGGGCCACACACTCGAAGCTCTATCTGTTTCAGGGCAAGTTGTGAAAAAGTGCTGCAGTCAGTCGCATCCTGTTCTGGGCGGCATAGAAAGATAAACAGAATTTTTAGACTGTGTATATGTGTGTGCACTTGCTAAAAGGGGAGCGGTGGGTATTTTTACACAGCTGGGTCAGACTGAGCCGCAGGCTGTCGCTAGTCTGCCATGCTGCTAATGGTGTCAGACATGAGTTACACACACAGACTGACTGCCTGCCATATTCATCTCTGTCTCTCTCCAATTCTTTCTCCATGACCTGCGCCTTCTGATCTGCTCACAGCCCACATGAATCCTCACTCGGAGGCAGTGTACATATTGTACGATTTGACAATCTTAGCAGCATTAGCAATTAGCAGTGTTTTTCTGAAGAAACTAGATCAATATGGGCCAAAGATGAGAAACTATAAAATAAATATAATTTCATTCTTTCATAACTGCTTTTATTTTCTCAAAATAGTCAAGTCTTTAAATGTAAAGTGCAAAATTGTCATTCAGAGTAACACCCTGCATTACATTTTTATATAGGTTATAAAACATATATACAGTCCAGGCAAAACCATGCATAACCCATCACTGGGTGGAACATGAACCTCGATTTTATGAAAATTAAATCTCCAGTATGTTAAAAATTAAATGTGGGTGTCTCCGGCAACCATAAAACAATGCAAAACAAGAGCCAACAACAACAGAAAAGATTTTGAAAAGATGTTTTCACACTCCCAGACACCAGACTCGATATGAAGAAGGCAGAGTATAACTCTGGCAGAGTCAGAACAGATATGTCAAGAAGAATGCGTGGGTTGGTGAGCAGCAGAGTCTACAAATATTACAACTGAGTGGATCCAAAAGCAGTTCAGAGGATACAATAGAGGCGAGAGGAATTTATTCACTAATATTGTTTTTATCATATTTAGAAAGGTTGATTTTATTTTTAACTGATATCTTGTTAGCGTATTCACCTTTAACATTTACTGTTGCTCCATTTTTGTTACTTATAAGTAACTGATACGGAAGAATATGTGCCCTCTTGGCGATTTTTTTTCTGAAGAACTGCTCTGCAGAGTCTTTCACATATGCAAAGAAATGAATGAAAGATGTCAGTACGTATGTAGCAACCAGTGCACTTCCCCAAAAGCTGAAAGTATCATGAGAGATTTCCATGAATGAAGGTTCAGGGGGCCAAGCAATAGTGTGTCATAAATAGTGGTCAAGAAAGCCAGTAAAATGTCAAAACTCTAACTCCAATCTTCACTTCAAAACCAATATATGAAACATATTTCTGTATTTCTGTATAAGTCATGTAATTAAACCATGCCTATTTCCTAAACATCATGGCCTAAAATTATCTCATATTATTACATGTAATGTCTTAAATAAATACAAGTCTACAGTTTATTTCAGATTTATTTATCTTACCTTTTTACTGCTGACCTGTGATTGGAGCTTTATTCATATATTTTAATATTTTATCTCAATCAGAACCCATATACATACACAATATACTATGCAATTAACATTTACAAAAACATTTGCAACATTGCTGCAATTAATCTAATGTAGGCAAAAAAATAATACAAATCATAACCCACTGACAAAAAACCCCCCACAAAAAACCAAGTCAAGGCAAGTCAAAAGCAGAAGCACAATTCAGCAGAAAAACAACAGATCTGGAAGCCTAGGTGCAAAAGTGTTACTAGTATTGCTAGTGTTTGAGTCTCAGTTGTGCCACAAGTCACCCATCCTCACAATCACCAACCTCAATATATGACATACTATATGTCTAACATTTTCTTTTATGAAAATGTTCATTGAATATAAAATATCATTTAAAATTCCAAGAAAGAATCATTGTGTCTTAAAGCATTTACATGACAGCTGATATCATAGGGTTACCACACAGAATCCACTGACCTTTGTCTTTTTCTTTTATCATAGTTGTGTATTACAAATCTGACTCATGGTTATAATATTATTCATCTTAAAACCACCTCTTACATTTTAGCAAAAAATAAATAAAAAAAACTATGTATTACCAGTATGACATTTAAGAAACATTTGAAGGACTAAGTGGAACAGAAAGATTTATATTTGAATCTGTTTATGTTGGTTTTGTGATATTTACAGAGATTCTTCCTTAGTAGTTAAATATAATAATCAGTTTGTGGAGATGAATCTGTGCCATGATGTAAAAACATTAATATTGGCACCCTTGGTAAATATGAGGAAAGGCTCTCATGGATATCAAACAATTGCAAACAACATAAAGGTTTATCCATAAAAATATTTATTAAATATAGGTGTGCAACAATTATTGGAACCCTTTTAGTCAATACTTTGTGCAACCTTATTTTGCCAGGATAACAGTTCTGAGTCTTTGTGAATTTGAGAATACATGGGAAGGGAACTGAGACCATTCCTCCATATAGAATCTCTCCAGATCCTTCAAACACTGGTGGATTCTCCTCTTCAGTTCACCCCATAGGCTTTCTATGGGTTAATAGTCAAGGGACTGGGATGGCCATGGCACGACCTTGATTTTGGATCATTGTCCTGCTGGAAGATCCAACTATTTTAAGCTTTCTAGCAGAGGCAGTCAGGTTTTCATTTAATATCTGTTGATATTTGATAGAGTCCAAGATGCCACGTATCCTAACAAAATGTCCAGGTCCTCTGGCAGAAAACAGACTCAAAACATGAGATAGCCACCACCATATTTAACCATGGAAATACAGTAATTTTATTGTATTTTTTAATGTATTTTACATAAAATAAATACCAGACAAAATAGCAGACAAAATGTTTGCTCTTTCTAAGCTCAGCTTGCATCTACAGCCAAGTAAAAAAAAAAAACATTAAAAAATACTTACATTTTAACCACCTCTGGTGTTTATTGAAAAAAAGCTCTATTTTGGTTTCAGCCCATAGAACCAAATCCAATTTGATGTTCCTGTAGTGTCTGGCAAACTGAAGACACTTGAGTTTGTTTTTGGATGAGAGTAGATGCTTTTTTCTTCAAACCCTTCCAAACAACGTGTGGTGATGTAGGTGACATCAGATTATAGTTTTGGAGACTTTCTAACCCCAAGATGAAATTAACTTCTGCAATTCTCCAGCTGTGATCCTTGGAGATTTTTTGGGCACTCAAATCATCCTCTTCACAGTGTGTTGAGACAATATAGACACATGTCCAGGTTGATTCAAAACATTTCCAGTTGGCTGGAACATCTTCATTATTGCCATGATGGTTGAACTGAGCATTTTTAGCTACTTCCGATTTTGTGAAGCTCAACAACCTTTTGCTGCACATCACAGCTATATTCCTTTGTCTTAACCATTATTATGAATGACTAAGGGAATCTGGTCTGTGTGTTACTTCATATTTATTGAGATTCACAAGAAAATACATGGAATATAATCTTATAGTAGGCCAGGCTGAGTTACATAATGTTATCTTTATCACAAGCTGAAGTAACTTCGACGCCAAAATGTCTGCTCTTTCTGAGATCAGCCTGCGTCTAAATTTGTTCTACAGCCAAAGAAAAAATACAGAAACATTTAATTAACTAATTTATGGACATTGACAGGGACTTGGTTTACACTGTATTTAATAATCACTTCACACTTCACACCAAACTGGGCCCACACATAAGGGAAATCTGTTCACTCTGAATTAGCTAGGCTTTGTGTGTGCTCTTATTATAAAAAAAAACAATGTTGTGTTCTGTCCAAACAAAGTGGAAAACCTCCACTGATCCATTATATTCTAGGAAGAGCTGTCCTAGCTGTCACCTGCACTGTCATTCATTGCTAGCTTGGCTCACTTAACATTAGCTGAACCTTCTGTTTGATTTACTGAGGATATCTGGAAGAACTCCTGAATGGGTCGCCTTCCAGGAAACCGTTTCGTCTAGTCCACCATATGGAGAGCTGTAAACTTTTCTAAGGCAACTATCGAGATTGCGATTCCTTGCATTTATATTTATTCACGTGGTAGATGCTTTGCAAAATGATGCAAAATGACTTGAATGAATGAAGAAGATAGCGTCCATGCAGTTGAGGTTCAAGAGCCTCGCTCCTCTAGTCCTGAGATTGAACTCACATTCTTCCAGTCACTAACTAAAAGCCTTAAATGCTGAGCTACCATAGTACAAAGGAAACTACATTATGTGGGTGCAAGAACATCTAGATATGAGGTGCAAACAGAGGGGCCTGTGTATTTACTGGGGAATTCCACAGCAATATGCTTTGCTTAAGGTTATTTTAACTTAAATAAAAACCACATTAAGGGATTTTTCTTCTTAATTAAAAGGTCAAATACAGGCAGTGTTGACACCTTAACAACTTTGTCACTAGATTTGGTGACTTGTAGACCCCTTTAGTGACTTTATTTCAGAAAAGAGCCTAGCGACATTTTGAGTGACATTTTGAGCAGACTGTCCGGCACTATAGCTCATATCTCCTCGCTGAGAGACAAGATTTGGTCAACTCATCACCAATGTAAAACTTGACTGAGGTGTGCTTGTGTCAACATTGTTCCCAACAACCAATCGTTAATCACCACTGTTCCCAGCAACCAGTTAGAGATCAACATTGTATGCAATGACCAATCAATGATGTTTGCCCATTGTTTGTCCCACACAGTTCTCTGTTTTAAACTCTCTTCTGGAATAGATATAAAAGTATTAAAAGTCACTCATTCGATCATTACAGTTTCCTTTATAGTATTTTGTAAATGCATAATCAGTTAGTTTTGTAAATACGCAACTAGCTCATTTGTGGTGCGATGAAAAAGAAGACATATTATATTTATATAATATTTACAATCTATTCATTAATATTCTGATCAAATACTGTTCCTTTATATTCTACTATTCTATGTCTTTAGAAAGTCATCATGTAATGTGATTTGATATGCAAATATTCATAACAATTCAATGAATATTCAAATTAGTCTGGCAAAACTGTTGACAGAAACATCCCACATTTTGTGTCATGTCTACAATCATCATTTTCAGCTATAGTTCACATTATAATGATTAAAGCATTAGGCAAGCATTAGGCCTGTACACAAGAGGTGTGATTAAGAAGGATGGAATTCTGGGCCATGCGAAGAGTGACCGTTTGGATCGCTCTGGCAAGAAGCCACTGGATACTAAAGAAGAAGGATCATCATTATTCCTGCTGACACATTTGGCTTCAATCCACACAAGACAACAGCATCAAAGATTTTCATATCTTGCACTGGCTGTTTCTCTCAGGTATTTGGGAGACAAATTTCCATCCAAATGGAAATGAATTAAATTTTTAAAAGAAATTCAACAACATGAAGAATGTCTTGGTGGATAGACATGTCATAGCAATTATTGGGTGTGACATCTGTAATAATCCTTTAAGTGCAGGAAGTACTGGACAGAGTTAATAGCAGGTTACTGTTCACATTCTATCGTAGGCATGTTGGGAATTAATTTTTCTTTTTTGTAGCTACTCAATAACACTATTAACTTGACATACATTGATTTATAGATAAATCTAAACCAAACATAGATTTATATTCTTTTCATATATGAAATAATTCTACCTCCACCTTATCATATGACATTTGTTTGCAGAAAAATATTGTTACTGAGAGTGAAGAGCAAATAATTAACAAAAAAAAAAAAAAAAAAAATCCAGTAACACCAGTGTAAAGCTTAAATATATTGTAATAGTGGAATGACTGTCCACTATAACAGATTGCATGGATGAAAAGGACTAAGATAAAAGAAAATAACCATAAGTAAATCTTTATATTTAAATGGCCACAATGGCAACATCTAAATGGAAATTATATTAGTAGTGTATATAAGAACAGGAAAATCAGCATTGTTTTGAGCAGAATCATAGAAAGATATGTTAACAGAAAAATTAATTGGGTGGATTATGCAAAAACTTTGAAGCTTTTACAGTACTAGTCAAAAGTTTAGCTATTGGGTGGAATTTATATTTTCCATTGTCTTAAGCCCTATTCAGAACAGATTATGAATCTTTCTTCTTCCTCCGTATTGTTTATTTTTTGTTTGGTGTTTTGTTTTGTGTGTTTGTGTGTTTGTGGTGGGGGGGGGGAGGGGTGGGGGTGGGGGGGTGTTCGTCGATTGCGGTTGCGTCCGGATCTTGCTTTGGAAAGATAAACTCTTAAATATTTGCAATATTTAGTCACCTACCATGTATATTTACATATTTACTTCCTGAATCACACTATGACTTGGTATGATTCATTTGCTGTACCTTTGTCTCTATGCCACCTGCACTGAAAGCCCATTAGGAGGAGAAAGAAAATAAAAGTTTATTATAATGCCAGCTACAGGTAAAATATAAAGTTGTATTTACAATAAATGAATAAACTGATTGTGTCACTCTAGATTCCTTAATGAGCCATTTGCACTCAGGGCTATGACATGTTTCAATTTTGAAATTATGCAGTTCTGTACTTTCTGGTAGTGCTGTTTACATTTGTTAATACATTTGTATTGTTTGTCCTTTGTAATGTGACCAAAATTAGTATAAATTATTTAACACAGAATATTTTCTAAGACAAATAATGAAATAGCAGGAGCACTGCTGTGTGCCTCTGTGTACAGAGTCTTCGAAATGTAACAGCTTTAAGCTTTCACAGCTTCTCAGCTCAGATTGATCTCAGGAGGCAATGCTTAGTAAACAGTGATAACTTGTCAAACAAAATCAGAGGTAATAACAATAGCAAGCTACTTTGCAGTGAACTGTGTGGGCTAGCATTAGCTTGGGTGTTGGTTTCTGTCATGAACAGTATTTATGTGAAGCACACAGTTTAAAACATTAAAGGGCTTTGCAAGTTGCAGCT
Organism: Ameiurus melas; assembly: GCA_012411365.1. Taxonomy (NCBI): domain Eukaryota; kingdom Metazoa; phylum Chordata; class Actinopteri; order Siluriformes; family Ictaluridae; genus Ameiurus; species Ameiurus melas. The sequence goes on along the minus strand of CM022775.1, from coordinate 8,871,814 downwards.
TACAGCACATTTCCATATCCATATCTCCTGAAGCTCTTCCAGACCCCAACTGTAAAATAGCCCACTTAAAACTGTAGTGAATTAAAAGGACATACAGTTACCATGGTAAATATAATGCAGAAGTGTTTGTGCAATTATCCAATATTCTAATGTTGCCACATAAATACAAATTATAAATGATTCAGTACAATCCATATATGTTAGGGCTGCATGATTATGACCAAAATATAATCGCGATTGTTTTGATCAATATTGAGATCTCGATTATTTAGCACAATTATTTATTGATTTTAGGGACAACATATTTTTATTGCATATTCCTGATAATGTATAAATCTTTAACAGGAGTTACAGGAGGAGAGACACAAGACAATTTCTTTTAGCATTACTAATTACAAAAATTTAGGAGCACAGTTTAAATCTGGGGGGGGGGGGGTGGTTGTACAATTTTTATTTTTTTTATTTTTTTGAGATGGTAACGTTGATGTGCCACAATATACGTAAATATAACAAGGCATGAGAAAACTTGAGCTGGACAATTATGACAGAATTTCCACTGTCCTGTTTCTGGGCTGGAGTCAGTTCTCAAGCTGCTCTGTGTATATTGTGTATATACAGTGGTGTGAAAAAGTGTTTGCCCCCTTCCTCATTTCCTGTTCCTTTGCATGTTTGTCACACTTAAGTGTTTCGGAACATCAAACCAATTTAAACAATAGTCAAGGACAACACAAGTAAACACAAAATGCAATTTGTAAATGAAGGTGTTTATTATTAAAGGTGAAAAAAAATCCAAACCATCATGGCCCTGTGTGAAAAGTGATTGCCCCTGTTGTTAAAAACATACTATAACTGTGGTTGTCCACACCTGAGTTCAATTTCTCTAGCCACACCCAGGCCTGATTATTGCCACACCTGTTCACAATCAAGGCATCACTTAAATAGGAGTTGCTTGACACAGTAAGGTCCACCAGAAGATCCTTAAAAGCTACACATCATGCCGAGACCCAAAGAAATTCAGGAACAATTGAGAAAGAAAGTAATTGAGATCTATCAGTCTGGAAAGGGTTATAAAGCCATTTCCAAAGCTTTGGGAATCCAGCGAACCACAGTGAGAGCCATTATCCATAAATGGCGAAGACATGGAACAGTGGTGAACCTTCCAAGGTGTGGCCCGCCCCAAAATTACCCCAAGAGCGCGCAGCGACAACTCATCCAAGAGGTCACAAAAGACCCCACAACAATGTCCAAAGAACTGCAGGCCTCACTTGCCTCAGTTAAGGTCAGCGTTCATGCCTCCACCATCAGGAAAAGACTGGGCAAAAATGGCCTGCATGGCAGAGTTCCAAGGAGAAAACCACTGCTGAGCAAAAAGAACATCAAAGCTCGTCTCAATTTCTCCACACACATCTTGATGATCCCCAAGAATTTTGGGACAACATTCTGTGGACCGATGAGACGAAAGTGGAACTCTTTGGAAGGTGTGTGTCCAAGTATATCGCGTGAAAGGAACACTGCATTTCATAAAAAGAACATTATACCAACAGTAAAATATGGTGGTGGTAGTGTGATGGTCTGGGGCTGTTTTGCTGCTTCAGGACCTGGAAGACTTGCCGTGATAAAAGGAACTATGAATTCTGCTGTCTACCAAGAGATCCTGAAGGAGAATGTCCGACCATCTGTTCGTGTACTCAAGCTGAAACGAACTTGGGTTCTGCAGCAGGACAATGATCCTAAACACACCAGCAAGTCCACACCGAATGGCTGAAGAAAAACAAAATGAAGACTTTTGAAGATGTTGTGGTATGACCTTAAAAAGGCCGTTCATGCTCGAAAACCCTCTAATGTAACTGAATTAGGACAATTCTGCAAAGATGAGTGGGCCAAAATTCCTCCAGGACGCTGTAAAAGCCTCATTGCACGTTATCGCAAACGCTTGGTTGCAGTTGTTGCTGCTAACGGTGGCCCAACCAGTTATTAGGTTTAGGGGGCAATCACTTTTTCACACAGGGCCATGATGGTTTGGATTTTTTTCACCTTTAATAATAAACACCTTCATTTACAAATTGCATTTTGTGTTTACTTGTGTTGTCCTTGACTATTGTTTAAATTGGTTTGATGTTCCGAAACACTTAAGTGTGACAAACATGCAAAGGAACAGGAAATGAGGAAGGGGGCAAACACTTTTTCACACCACTGTATCTGAATAATCTCATATAGGATGTGATTAAGTTCTTTTACCCATCAAATGCGAAGCGCTTTAGTTTAATGGTGTTCATTATGGATCCTTTTTTTGTTTAAACTTTAATCAGGAACTCTATCATAAACAGTTAAATGTAAGCTCTCTGATCATGGTCACTGTTAATTGAATTAAAATAATAGCAATAAGGAATACTGTTTGTTAACCGATAAATAAACAAGCATAAAATATTTATTTTTAAATATCTTAAACAATAAAGAGTCCTAATTAAAAGCAAACTAAGATTAATGTCAGATTGATATTAAATGCAACCCATAGTAATTAAAGCATTTAATTTCTCATTTTATTTATATTTTATATATATATATATATACATATACATACATATATATATATATATATATATATATATATATATATATATATATATATATATATATATATATATTATATATGAGAAGCAACTGATGAGTGCTCAGCGTGTTTGTGATCTTTCAGAAAAGCCTCTATCATGAGGTTGTATGAGAAGTATTATCAGGAACACTTGGAAGAACTTAAAATCTAAAGTAGTTTACATATCCTTAACTTTAGAGAGCTTCTAGAGACAAGCATTTGAGAGTTCACAGTTAACCATGAACCAGTGAGCAATTTCTGAATAACTCAAGTATGTCTAAGCATCCACCAGTTCGCAGTGAAGCTACATGGTGTAAACCAGATTTGCCCACACTTTTTTGACTTGCAAGTTACTTTTAACATGACCAATCAAAGAGATCTACCTACACTAACAATGAGAATATATACTGAGTATACTTCAAATATATACACACACAATATATGTTCATGTACCTTGCATAACTGCATGAACCCTTATGGCATACTACAATTCAGTACATTTTTGATCAGTACCTTACTCTGATGACTTACACTGAATAGAATCAGCCAGGGTTGCACAGTCCGGACAGTAGCTGCAGGTAGCCAGCCTCAAGCAGGCCTCCAAATGATGATCAGTCATTGTGGAACGGTATTTGGACTTGGATAAATTGGCATGTGGGAAAAGGCTGACTCACATAAATAAGTAGAGCCAAATAATGAAGTCAATGAGGTTGTACATTTCCTTATGTTTGGGTACTTTTCCCCTGTGAGTAAGTTACAAAACTGTCCATGTGCCCTGGACTTCAGCTGAATGTCAGTCTGTAGTTTCAAAATCTCATCCTCCACTTCAAACGAGTTCAGGTGAAACAGCGTTGCAATTTTCGATGCGAGTGAATCAACCTCAACATTGTCCCTAAATGGGTAGCACATGAATGTAGCGACTGGCTCCAGTACAACAAAGTCTTGAAAGCGTCTGTCAAACTCTGACCGACAGCTGTCAGTCTGCTCCATGTAGCGTGCAATGTTTAACTGCGCACAAGCCTTCCGCTGCGTCTCCAGCTCTGACGCAAGGTTTTGGAAGTTCTCAAAATCATTGTGCTGCAGCTTTGAGGACAGAAGTTGCATTTTCCATTTAAAGGCATTAACTGAGCTGATCATATTGACCACGGTTTTGCTTGCAGCGCCAAATTAAGCTCATTTAACATGTTGGTCAGATCGGTTAAAAATGCCAAGTCCAGCAGCCACTGATCATCATTGAGTTGGGTGTATTCTACATGTTTAACAGCAAAAAGAAACTCCCTTATCGAATATGATATCATGAAAAAAAAAATAATCCTCCCATTCCGCATGGAAGTGATAAGTCTTCAGTTTCTTGCTTGATCCCGCTACCTCACACATTTTGTCCCCTTTCTTCAGTAGGAATACATTGGAAAGTTAACTGTGTGATTTCGCTCGGTAGCCTTTAGCGCTGGCGCATTTTGACGAGATCTTAGACTGGCTGTTCTACAAAGCCTCCAAAGCCCCCCTGTCCTGTACGTCAACGCTAACATCTTTATTTTTTTTTATGGCAATCTATCCGCACTTCCTTTGCGATCGACTGGTCGATCGCGATCGATGTATTGGGGACCCCTGGTGTAAACCAAGCAGAACAGAACTCAAAGCCTGGAGTTTCCCATTAAAGCGAAGAACAAGACATTTATGATGCTGATTTCCTGTACTGGTTTCAGAGTCTAGCCACAGGGTAATCCCCTACATGGTTTTAAGAAATAATTATCCCGAAAATGCTCACAATGAAGGAAACTCGAGAGGATCTCTTACCACAATACAAACTGATCCAGTTTCATCCATTTTAAGCCATGTAAGCAATTATTCCTTCGCTTTGTGTCAAAGATTACTCTGCAGCTTGTGCTAACTGGCCATATCATATCACAGGCAAATCTTTTCTTTTAGACCAGTGTCTAAAACAATGCCACCATCTCGTCAATACACACCAATCCACCTACTCGGACCTAAACAAGAGGAGAGTTCAACCTCAAAATGAACTTTGGCCTCCATGGCACCACTCTCTATCTCTCTCTCTCACACACACACACACACACACACACACAGACACACACGTTCAGAGGTTGTGACCTTGCACTACGTCCCTGTTGCCCCCTCCCTAAAGTATCAGTCAGCACCAAGGAGAAGCAAACAGTAATCAGATTAGGAAAGGTGGGATGGATGAAGGAGGAGGAAGGGTTAATTCTGAAAACAGGCAAGGAATAATGGAACTGAGGAAAAACATGAAAAGACAACCGGCCACTACATTTCAAACATCTCAAGCAATGCAAGCAATTTCTATACCTCTATGTGCTACGGGTTATTTTCAATTTTACTTTTATTTAGATTAAGGTTATTTACTGCATTAGCTAACAATAGGTAATGGATTGGTGAGTAGATATTGAATAATTTTTTATAACAGCAGACAGTAGTTCCAGCTCCATATCACAGGTTTATATTAAGGTACTCCTTCTAATATGTTTCTGTACTAACCGCCAATTCACAGAAGATGTGCCACATAAACGAAGAGAAAGAAAACTGTATACTCGTTGATATGATGACGTTTTCTGTAAGCAGATATCTCCAGTGTCAGCACTTTGTATTATTCAGTATGTTTCTGCATGGAAGAGTCAGTGGTCTCTGATTGTTTAAAGCTGCTATAATCAAAGTGTCACGTCGCTGCTACTACAGTTCCCAGAGTGCAGCGCAAACTACAAACATGGCAGATGAGGACTAAACTTCCCATGCATGAGTTCTGATCACGGATATCTGCACCCAATTGCACCCACACTGTGTTTAGAGAATGCCTAGAACAATAATTACTCGCGAAGTAAACACTCAGCAGTTCCAGTCACTAAGCTGTTGTCTTTGTTTTTGGATTTTCTTGGTTTACGGATTTACCCCCTCATGTTTCGATTACAATTCCCAGCCTAAGCCCAGAATGTGGACTCTTCTGGTTTACAGATTTACCACCTCGTGTTTTGATTACGATTCCCGGCCTAAGCCCAGTATTGTTTGTTCACCTGATTGTCTGACTACTGAGTGCATTACGACTACTCCTTCAGCCTGAACCTTGCCTTCTTGCTACTGTTTCCCCTGCGCTTGCTTCCACCTCAGGTATCGTAACACAATGTGATAATATACTGCTCAAAAAAATAAAGGGAACACTTGGAGTTACATTGTGCTGTTTAAGTGTTCCCTTTATTTTTTTGAGCAGTATATATATCGTTTCTCATATATTTCACAACATTAAATACAACTATAAATGGTTAAACATTATGACATGTTGTTGATTAATACATTAATACATTTCATACAAATTGCAATTGTCATCTTATACAAATAGATTTTTTATTAAAGGAATAATAAAATATGGGCCATGCTGTCATGTTTTATTCTTTACATACTTAATGTTGACAAAGCAATTAAAATTTGTATTAAATAAAGTTTGACTGAATGTTAATTAATTAATAAACACCTGCAACAACTAACATTTATTCCACATGTATGAGAAAGAAGAAAATTCTCTGAAAGTGAAAACAGTGAATTCAGTGGCAAAAATGTAAGATGGTTCTCAAATAAACAGCAATCTTTATTAACAGTTTTCTAAGCTTCCTTTTCACTAATTATGGTTTATGAATCCACTGCCAGCAATTTCATTTATGCTTTCAAACTTTTACTTTAAGCTCTGAAAATCTACGCTCACCTGTTACGCCAAAGCCGGCAGGTGGTACACAGCTTCTGACTGTGCACGTGACCAAACTGTGTGTAATGTTTAGGTTCATTCTCTTCCGGTTTAGACATTGGCTGATGTGCGAGGGTGTATCTTGATTTGAGCCAGGTGTCTACGTTTAGTCTAATTATGTTGGTTATTTAAACCCCTTGTGTGGCTGCACACTACATGCAGTATTATAGTTTGTAAACTTAGTAATGTTTAATGGGTATAGCGATAGCGCTGTGTTTGAATGCAGTAGCGAATGCGTGTAGCATGCTAGCGGTCTCATTTCCGTATTCTGTTCTCGAGTAATGCCTAGGCTATAGTCCCATGTTTGATCCAGCTAGTCCTGTTCAGTATAGACCGCGTTCCTTGTCTTCTGTTTGTCTGGTGTGTTAATAAATACATTGCTCCTGCACCTACTTCCTGACTCCAAAGCCCTGTGTATCGTTACATCACCATTCTGGCACCAGAATTTGAGCACCTCTCATGTGGGCAGGGCTTAACAGCAATTTACTCTCATTGGCTAGTGAGAATTGGATCGACAGCTCCCTGACCGGGAAGTAGAGACTTCAGTGTCGCAAATTTTGGGTGAGTGTTCTGGATGTGGTATTCTGTATAGTCTTTGTACTTACTAATAGAAATGAATTACTTACTTAGTGAGTATTTTAGTTCATTATTAATATTTGAAGTTTGTCATATGATTATTTTTTGAGATGAGCTCTCAGGAGCGGCACGGAGTGCCATCAACATCATCATCTTCCTCCTCAGCTGGACACTCGAGTTGTCGATCCAACTCTCACTACCCAATGAGAGTGAATCGCTGTTAAGCCTGCCCACAAGTCAGATTTTTGCCAAAACGGTGAACTTTTGTAGCGTAAATGAAAACTCTGGCAGCGCATTTATAAACCATGATTAAAGACTCGGTTTCACAGTGTTTTTCTTCTTTCTCATTGCATACAGTACTTCTGTTTGTTTCTTGAAAAGTTACCTTCAACACTTTCAATAGCTCAAATGTAGCCTATATTTTAAGTGCATTTAATCTATTAAAAAACAAGCACAGCTTAGTACATAGTATACATAACTTAGTACATGATGTACAACACTGAGTACATCATGAACACATTCCCATCACTGTGAATTATAGGATTGCTTTTCCCATGACAATTGGTCATAATTTCTAAAAGGCAACCTTTTAAACACCTTAACTAACAGATATATGTCTGGAAATCTTTTCCCAGCTGAAAAGTCAGTGTTTAATTATTATACGACTATATAAGAGAACTCAGTTTTAAATGGGTTTTCTTTCCTTACTAGAATGAAGCATTGTGAAATCCATGACTTGCACATACATTACAGATGTGGTGGATAAAGAGATCAGGTTAAAAACCTGGAGGATTCTTTAAGGATTGTATTAGTTTAGGAACTGTCATTATGGAATGCCTGGATTGTGGCTGGTATACTTCTTAGAATTCCACAATGACACTTTCAGAAGATGTAAAGCAAAATAAATACAATCCATACTATGTGTAAAGGCCAGTATGTGAAGCGGTTTTTGAAACACATCACTCGTGTCACACTCTGCAATTATACTTCCCTTTTAACTTGCATTTCAGTACACACTTGTTGTGTCAGTGTCACACTCTAGCCTGCATGTCACCTCTCTTTGTTTCATGCATGAGTCATGCGTGTCCATAGACATCCACTGAACTATATTACACAAAATGACCAAATGTTTGTGTTGCAATTACGCCTCAGTCCTTCTGTATCTCCATTAACACTGTATATAAAAGGTTTCTCATTCTCCTCTATGCCCACTTGCAGGTGTAATGTTGCCCTGGAGACAACCCTAAAGTATCATGTGGCACAACACTGACAGTTTTGTGTGTGTTATGTATGTGCTAGGATTGTGATTATGATGGCTTCTGACCAGGTTCTTTCTATGTAGTCTGTAATTTCTTATTTAATAATGTTATTACTTTATTATACTTTACTTTATTTATTATAAAGTTATTACGTCATTGTGCAACAGCACCAGAATCTGTTACATACTGTACTGCTCCTCAGTCAGTCGATCCAGGATTTAGAGATTTTGCTATCGCAGAAATGAAAACAAAATCAAGCAAACACTACATTACTACATTACTATGAAAGACCGTGCAAAATAATTTTATTCAATTGTGACTTCACCAATTCAAGTATTTTTCCACAAAATATCACAAACAACTCTGCAAGATACATCTCAATATATATATATATATATATATATATATATATATATATATATATATATATTGTCGCGGCGGACAGACACCCGACACGCAAACTAGGAGGTTCGCTCCTTCCCCGACTGCCGTCCCAACAGTAACCGGAAGGGCCGTCACGGCGGGGTGGAGCCACCCACGCCTCGCCGGTGGCTGATTGGCGAACCTGGAGCGAGATGCTCACCAATACAGCTCCAGAAGGAGGGGATAAAAGGACACCCTTCCGCCCAAGGAAGAGTGGAGACCGACTCGGCTACGTAGGCAACTAACAGATGCGATATTGGCCACTGAAACCACGCAACACAGGTTTACCTAATCGTTCACATTTTCTCTCTCTCTCGCTCTCTCTCTCTCCTCTCCGCTCACAGAAAGCTCCGGCCCGGACGAGGACGACGAAGACGACAGACGAGGACAGTGGTGACGCTAAGAAACCGGCATAGGGAACCGCTTCTCCCCAGCTCTTCCGGGAATCCCGACACGCCCCGAAGAACGCCGCTCCGCCAGCCCCGCCCCCGCCGGGTTTCCCTTATCCAGCCACACAAACACACGCACACACCCACACACACCACGCCAGATTGAAGGACAATAAATCCTTGGTTCTTTTTCACTTCTCTCACTACAACCTGCCTCCCGTGTGTTTGTGCTACGCCCCCCCCCCCCTGGGCTGATCCCGACACACTGGTGGAGGATGCGGGCAGTAGCACAGACCTGCTCCTAAAAAAAAAGAAAAAAAAAGAACCCACACAACCCATGGAGCAAACTTTAAAACACCTGCTGGAGACAGCAACAGACCGTTACTCAGCAACTCGCCGAAAACCTCCAGGTCGCCACACAAACGCTGGTGGATCTTAAGTCCCTGACCCCCGCAGCCGCCACACCCCTCCCGGACCCAAGATGCGCGCTCCGCCGCCTATTACCACCCCTCTCCCCCGACGAAGTCCTCATAGCTTACTTCGAAACCTTTGAAAATATTGCCCGTCGGGAGGGGTGGGACCGGGATGACTGGCCCCGGGCCATTGGCGGGTTACTCACGGGGGAGGCACGCACCGCCTATTACAGCCTCGAACCGGAAGACGCCACAGACTACCCAATGATGAAAGAGGGGGTCCTGGCGTGGTGTGGCCGCAACACTTACCAGGCGGCAGTAGAGTTCCATAGCTGGGCCTACAAGCCGGGGCCGTCCCCACGCGGACAACTAAATGCTCTGATCCGACTCACTAAGCGGTGGCTCCGGCCGGACCAATTCAATTCAATTCAATTTTATTTGTATAGCGCTTTTTACAATAGTCATTGTCTCAAAGCAGCTTTACAGAAATAAAAAACAGGTATAAACAGTCAGAAACATCTAAAGAGAGACAAACAGGAACAGATAAACAGAGACAAACAGGTAGAAAACAAATGGAATTTATCCCAACTGAGCAAGCCACTGAGTGGCGACGGTGGCAAGGAAAAACTCCCTAAGATGTTTTTTGAGGAAGAAACCTTGAGAGGAACCCGACTCAGAAGGGAAACCCATCCTCATCTGGGTAACACAGAATGTGTAGGTACCAGTATACGGCCACGGAGGTGGCAGAGAAGGTGGCAATGGACCGGTTCCTGAGGCTGCTACCCCGCCTAGAACGACAGGCCGTAGGGGCACAGCCGCCAGAATCACCCCAGGCGCTCCTGTCGGCGCTAGAGCGTACTATGACCACGCCCGGCGTTAGCCAGGGGAACCCTCGACCTCATGGCCCCGGCCTAACCCTCAATGCCCCCCTGGGCCGTGGAGGACCCACCGGAGGTCACCAAGCCGGATGACCCCCGCCGACGAGCCCATGCCCATGGAACCGGAGATAGAGCTCTGTCGGCCGATCCAGAAACCATGGCTAGCTGGGTGCGCGCTCCACCTACAACAGCCGCCCAAGGGCCCCACCCAGATGGTGTGGGTAGAAGGAAGACCCGGCACCGCCCTACTGGACACCAGGAGTACAGTGACACTCGCCTGACCAACGGTCTTCCCCAAGGCACTGCAACCGGAGGGAGTACTTGCTGTCACCTGCATGCATGGGGAGACCCGAGAGATCCTGGCAGCCGAGGTGCGGATTCGGAGTACAGCCGGGACCTGGCCCCTCCATGTGGGCGTGATCCCCACTCTTCCGGTGCCACTACTCCTGGGAAGAGACTGGTCGGGCTTCCCAACGGGTCCTGCTACCGAGACAAAGAAGCCGTCGCGACAGACCCAGAGGGCCCAACAATGGACAGTCTGCCTAGCCCAAGATGCTGGAGACGCCGAAACCGAAGGTGAGTCCCCTCTATTGACTAATCCGGTGTCCTCTGTGTTCCAACAGGTGAACCGAGAAGGGAAGTTTGGCCGGGAGCAGAAGGAGAACGACCGCCTGAAACACTGCTGGGCACAAGCGCGCGGTAGAGGGGGTCACCCAGAACCCCGACCTGAGGCTCCCCACCTCGTACTTCCTCATAAAAGGGGGCCTCCTCTACCAACGGGTCTGAAGCCGAGGAGAACAGACGGACCTCCTGGTGGTACCGCGGACGAGGACTAACCTAGTAATGCACCTGGCCCATGCCCACCCCCTCGGCGGCCACCTAGGGAAGGTGAGGGACCGGTTCGTATGGCCCAAGATGGATGCCGAGGTCCGGGGGTTCTGCCAGCAATGCCCTCAGTGCCAGTGCACCGCCCCCAGGAAGCCCCCACCGGCGCCACTCATCCTGCTACCCATCATAGGCATCCCTTTCGAGTGGATTGGTATGGACCTGGTGGGCCCCCTTCCCAAGTCGGCACGGGGCCATGAGTATATCCTCGTGGTTATACTCAAGGCCACTTCCCCCAACATCTCCCGGGAGCTAGTACTCCTCTTCAACCAGGTGGGCATACCCAAGGACATCCTGACCGACCAAGGTACGCCCTTCGTGTCAAAATTAATGACGGATCTGTGTCGGTGGTTGCAGGTGAAGCATCTGAAGACGTCTGTCTACCACCCACAGACCGACGGACTTGTAGAGTGCTTCAATCAGACGTTCAAACGGATGCTACGGCGGGTGGTAGACGACGAGGGGAGGAACTGGGACCTCTTCCTTCCCTATGTACTCTTCGCCGTCCGGGAGTGCCCCCAGGCGTCCACAGGCTTCACCCCGTTTGAGCTACTGTTTGGGCAGTGGCCGCGAGGACTGCTGGACATCGCACGCGAAGCCTGGGAGGAACAGCCATCCCCATATCGCTCGATCATTGAGTATGTATATCATATGAGCAGGAGATGCAAGATAGAATTGACCGGGTCGCACCAATAGTGCAGGAACATATGCGCGCCGCGCAGGAGGAACAGCAGCGGGTGTATAACCGCCCGGCGCAGCCCCGGGAGTTCCACCCGGGGGACCAGGTCCTTCTCCCCCGGGAGTTCCACCCGGGGGACCAGGTCCTTCTCCTAGTGCCTAGCAGCGTTCCTGGCCCGGTGGCAGGGCCCGTATACGGTCCTTGAGCGACAGGGGGCCGTCAACTACCACCTGCAACAACCCGGTAAGCGTACGGATGGGAAGTTATACCATATCAACCTGTTGAAGAGGTGGGTGGAACCAGCCCCGATGGTTTCGGGCTGGGACACAGATCCTGACAAGTGTGCCTTGGTCGACTTTGGGGAGAACCTCACCCCGCGCAGAGACAGGAGCTCAACGAGATGGTGGACCAATTCGCAGACGTGTTCTCCTCCTCCCCGGGGATGACCTAGGTGGTTCACCACGCGATCAAGACACCCCCCAGCGTGGTAGTAAGACAGAGACCCTACCGGGTCCCTGAGGCCCGGCGGAAGGCCATCGAGGAGGAGGTGGAGCGAATGCTAAGGGATGGGATCGTCGAGGAGTCATCCAGCCCCTGGTCCAGTCCCATAGTCATCGTACTGAAACCCGACGGAAGCATGCGACTTTGCGACATCGTCCTACGACCCCACCGCAGCTTCGCAGCCGCCTACTTGGACGATGTCGTCGTCCATTCCTCCACCTGGTCGGACCACTTGTTCCATCTGGGGGAGGACCTGAGGGCGCTCCGGAAAGCCAGACTGACAGCCAACCCCAAGAAATGTCACCTGGGATTAACAGAGGCACAGTACCTGGGGTACCGCATTGGGTGGGGGTTGCTGAAGCCACAGATGAGGAAGATCGAAGCCGTAAGAGACTACCCTCACCCCTCATCGAAAAAACAGGTACGTGCCTTCTTGGGGTTGGCAGGGTACTATCGAAGATTCGTGCCTAACTTCTCTGCGATAGCTTTCCCTCTCTCAGATCTCACCAAAAAGGGCCAGCCGGACCGGGTGAAATGGTCACCCGAGGCGGAGAGGGCCTTCCAAGCCCTGAAACGGGCCCTCATCAGCGCCCCGGTGTTGCGGAACCCGGACTTTACGTTCCCCTTCACGGTACACACCGACGCATCTGAAACAGGGTTGGGCGCGGTCCTCTCCCAAACCTTCGACGGAGAGGAGCACCCGGTCCTCTACATCAGCCAGAAACTGGCCCCCGCGGAAAAAAGGTACACCGCGGTGGAGCAGGAAGCCTTAGCAATAAAGTGGGCCATCGAGGAGTTGAAGTATTACCTAGCGGGCCGACACTTTGTCCTGGTCACAGACCACGCTCCCCTACAAGTGATGGCCAAGGCCAAGGACACGAACGCCCAGGTCACTCGGTGGTTTCTCGCCCTGCAGGATTTCTCCTTTCAGGTCCAGCACCGGGCGGGGACCCTGCACGGGAATGCAGATGGGCTCTCACGGCGGGACACCCTCTGGGCCCACCTCCCAGCAGCAGTAGGCTCGGAGCTGGGGGGGGGTACTTTTGCGGCAGACCGACACCCGGCAAACTAGGAGGTTCGCTACTTCCCCGACTGCTGCCCCGGCGGCAACAATCAAAAAAACAAACAAACAAAAAAATCCTGAATGGACTGCACAATCACCAGTCTGGTTGTATAAACCGAGTACAGCTGAAAAATCTGAGATTTATGATCTTTGTCGGACATGTAGTTGGTCCTCACAAGGAAAACTGTTTTGTTACAAAATGTTATAAAACTAAAAGAAAACAAAAAAGTTTTGATTTTGTTCTTGAGATTTGGCTTATTGTTAATTTTTTGTTGTACAAAGGTTGACGGTGGATATTATAACGTGTGTGTGTGTGTGTGTCTGTGTCTGTGTATGTATGTGTGTGTGTGTGTGTGTGTGTGTGTGTGTGTGTGTGTGTGTGTGTGTGTGTGTGTGTGTAAGGATGGTCTAGTGTTTGAGCAGTGTAAAGAACGATGGTCTCTACCTAACCTCCTGTTATTTTCCACAGAGGTCAGCAGCTTAGAATTCACAACATGCAGCACCCTTTCACTTTTCCTCTTTTTGCTTTTACCACCTGTGTGGGAGGCCAGCACTGCTCCTATGAACTCTTTGTTCTCTGTTTCTATTCCTTTCTTTTTCTCTCAGTCTCACTCTCAGCATTAACTGTTGTTTCTCTCTAAAGACATGTAGTTCTACTATACCATGTTAACAAGCCGTTCACCCACAGGATATCCTTTTACACACCATGCAGGATTTTTTTGCTCTCTTGCATGAGTCAACACACATATAAACACACATACTATGTATACAGAGTAACAGAAGTCTACTACAGTGTACTTTTGTTACAGTACTTCAGTGCGTGGTTCACTGTACAAGGTACTTTTTTTTAAAGTATAATTATAAATCATTCACTTAAAACCATAACAAGTTGACTGTACTCAATTTCTCATGTAGACTGTACTTAAATAATTTTAGCTTAACATGCATACAGTTTTTTTGAATGGGAATCGAACTCATTTGTGGTATTGAGAGCGCCACATGCTAGCTACTAGTCCACCAGGGATCCTGTGTGCTTACATCATTAAATTAATTTCAAGTGGACTTAAATACAGGTGTTCCAAAAGTCTCCATAAATAGGGGAAATTAACACTTTTTAGCAAAAAGTAACTGTGTTCACAAAACACCCTCTGCATGTTCAGCCATTTCTCTGAGACAGATGAGCATGTGGAGTCGGATGAGCATCACTGGCCCAATTTATCAGGTATTTAAATGCATTAAAAAAAACGTGTGATATTGATCTGAAAATAATCCAAAACCTGTGGAGACATTTCACAGCTCAGTGTATCTAATCTGCAGAAACATGTACAGGTGAGCCATTAGCTAGCTGAGTGAGCTACACTAGCTAAACAGATCTTTTGATATTTTACAGCATCAATAACAAAGAAATCCCACACACTACTTGCACTCTTATCAAAATAGCTTTATTCAAAACATGTCGGTCCCATGACCTTCATCAGGCATATACAAACAATCTATTCAACACAATCTCATTTAAAATCAACACATGACCAATCACTGCAATGATCCATCATTACCAATCACAATCAGTGATCATTTTATTGTTGATTGGATGTTTTACAGTATGAAAGTCATGTATTAAGCATAATATGTTACTTAGATTTTATGCGATTGCCTGTTGTGTTAAATATATCTAAATGCTACTAAAGTCTGTAGGTAATGTTCAGGATAATGTGTAAGGGGCATCTTTGCTAGCTGTCTAAGTATGTAGCTAGAAACATTGAGCTATCTACTGTATCTAGTTAACAAACCTAGTAAACTACTGAATCCTCAACAGCATTTGTCTAGGGTTGGCTAGCCAGCTAACGTTTCCTTTTTTTTTTTTTTGACTTTTGTTAATAGAGGTGGTGTTAACTTCAGCATAGCTCACTTGGGAAGTTAACATAATTGTTAAAAATGCTCATATGTAAAAAAAATTTTATTCACTTACATGTAAAAATATTAGTAGACGTATAAAAAAAAATTATATGAAAAGTAATTACTCATGTAGTTTTTAACCACATAACGTGAACTCATGACCTTCCAATCAGTAGTCCAATGTCTTAACCGCTGAGCTACCTACTGCCCTACTTCTCACTACATGTACTATATAAGAAGTGTTTCTAAGCATACTTTCTAAACTCTGAACCCGATACATATAGGTCATGTTCCTCCATGGTTTAGTAGGTGCTAGATATATGTGTCCTTATAATTTTTTGTAATTAATCTAAAATAACTTTTAGAAACAAAAAGGCCTTACAAAATCTTACAAAAAGAATGTAAGAGTCTTACATTAGTTTTACATTACATTATAATTAGTTTACAATATTCACCTCGATTGATGCACACAGTGATGACCTTTTAAATGTTATTTTATATATATATATATATATATATATATATATATATATATATATATATATATATATAAATATATATATATATATAATATATATATATATATATATATATATATATATATATATATATATATATATATATATAAAAATATTTAATACTTTAATATTTATTAACAATAATAAGATAATATCTTTATTATATATATATATATATATATATATATATATATATATATATATATATATATATATATATATATATATATATAATAAAGATATTATCTTTATGAAAAATGTGTGTAATGAACTATATGACCCATAATTATAGAACAACTTTAATATTTATTAACAATAATAAGATAATATCTTTATTATATATATATATATAATTATTCTATAATTATGGGTCATATAGTTCATTACACATTTTTCATAAAGAAAATATGTTGCTATTTATATTTATAGTCATTTTAAGTGCCGTCTCAATCGCAAAATCTTTCCAGTGCCCTGGAACATTCCCTCCCTAAAAAATCCCACAGTGCACTGCAAAAACCAGGGGTATAATATCAGAAAAATATCAGTCCTGCCAGTGATGATGTTTTACAGCACAAGTATGTAGTCATGTCACCGGAAATTGAGTCATCAGTGTCCTAATGTGTAGTAGGGTCCTTAATGTATCAGTGTCCCAACTTATGTACATGATATAGTAATTCATGACCTAGGGAGCTAGTGAGCTGATTAAGACACAGCTTAAGTTAATATCATGTTTTCATGTGCAACCTAATTTTGGTACATATGTAAGACTGCAGTTTTGCCTGAAAACTTCATTACATCTATGGAAGTTTGATGGTCATATGCATGTCTAATGCTGCATAGTTTGTTATGCCAATATTTACCATTCGCTAGAATTACCTTGGCTGCTAATTATATTAGCTGCTAGTCTAACCTGGAATTAGCAAATGGGCTACTTGTATTAAATATAGCTAGGTAACATTAGAAAATTAGCTAAACTTACCTCACTTGTTTTTCAAATAAGGTGGAGTCCATGACTTGTAGGTAATGAAGGCAGATGCTTCATATATGTGTCTCTATACACCAGCGTATTGAAACATTCTACTGAGGTAAGGTCAGATGTTCAAATGTACATGGATAGTTGTATATTATATACATTGTGAGCACAAAAAGGTCACAGCTGATGACAAATTGGCATGAATTTTGATAGTTATGCTGTACACTGATGAGATAATTGGATTCTTTCAATTCAAATTTAAATAAAATGTGCAAGAGCCCACTCTATTGACATATAGCATATAACAATAGGTTACTCTATGTAACCCTGGTTCTCTGAGAGATCGAGTGGAGAGATCCACCTATAGGAAAGGCATCCATACCTGACCTATGTAAAAGCATCTAATTGCACCAAGTCTGTCTGACAGACAGGATCGTGTGTCCAATGCCAGGCAAGGGCATGTCCCTTACCTGAGTGCTTAAATGACCTGCATGCGCTCCTCTTCCTCCGTGAGCAAATTTGCTTCTAATGCGGCCAGCGGGTTAAGCTTGATGGATCACTACACTCCATGTTTCAGAGAACCATGGTTACGGACTGTAACCTATTGTAATCATTCATCATCTTGTGTTCGAAATCCACCAATGAGAGAAATGGACAACTACTCGGTTGCAAAACACACCCACGATGAGTCTTTGTAAGCCAAGAGATGGCCATCTACAGTGGTGTGAAAAAGTGTTTGCCCCCTTCCTCATTTCCTGTTCCTTTGCATGTTTGTCACACTTAAGTGTTTCGGAACATCAAACCAATTTAAACAATAGTCAAGGACAACACAAGTAAACACAAAATGCAATTTGTAAATGAAGGTGTTTATTATTAAAGGTGAAAAAAAATCCAAACCATCATGGCCCTGTGTGAAAAAGTGATTGCCCCTGTTGTTAAAACATACTATAACTGTGGTTGTCCACACCTGAGTTCAATTTCTCTAGCCACACCCAGGCCTGATTATTGCCACACCTGTTCACAATCAAGGCATCACTTAAATAGGAGCTGCTTGACACAGTAAGGTCCACCAGAAGATCCTTAAAAGCTACACATCATGCCGAGACCCAAAGAAATTCAGGAACAATTGAGAAAGAAAGTAATTGAGATCTATCAGTCTGGAAAGGGTTATAAAGCCATTTCCAAAGCTTTGGGAATCCAGCGAACCACAGTGAGAGCCATTATCCATAAATGGCGAAGACATGGAACAGTGGTGAACCTTCCCAGGAGTGGCCGGCCGCCCAAAATTACCCCAAGAGCGCAGCGACAACTCATCCAAGAGGTCACAAAACAAAAGTGGAACTCTTTGGAAGGTGTGTGTCCAAGTATATCTGGCGTAGAAGGAACACTGCATTTCATAAAAAGAACATTATACCAACAGTAAAATATGGTGGTGGTAGTGTGATGGTCTGGGGCTGTTTTGCTGCTTCAGGACCTGGAAGACTTGCCGTGATAAAAGGAACTATGAATTCTGCTGTCTACCAAGAGATCCTGAAGGAGAATGTCCGACCATCTGTTCGTGTACTCAAGCTGAAACGAACTTGGGTTCTGCAGCAGGACAATGATCCTAAACACACCAGCAAGTCCACCACCGAATGGCTGAAGAAAAACAAAATGAAGACTTTGGGGTGGCCTAGCCACTGAGATGTTGTGGTATGACCTTAAAAAAGGCCGTTCATGCTCGAAAACCCTCTAATGTAACTGAATTAGGACAATTCTGCAAAGATGAGGTGGGCCAAAATTCCTCCAGGACGCTGTAAAAGCCTCATTGCACGTTATCGCATAACGGCTGTTTGCAGTTGTTGCTGCTAAGGGTGGCCCAACCAGTTATTAGGTTTAGGGGGCAATCACTTTTTCACACAGGGCCATGATGGTTTGGATTTTTTTCCCTTTTTAATAATAAACACCTTCATTTACAAATTGCATTTTGTGTTTACGTTGTCCTTGACTATTGTTTAAATTGGTTTGATGTTCCGAAACACTTAAGTGTGACAAACATGCAAAGGAACAGGAAATGAGGAAGGGGGCAAACACTTTTTCACACCACTGTAGATAGGTGGTACTTGACACATCCCATAATGATGTGCCTGGTAACACCATGCACAAAAGTGATAGTGGTACGCAGGTGGAACATGAAGGACATGCTGGCGACATGAATAAGCGAAGCCTGACAGCCCAAGCTTCCAGATGGAGAAGAGGGCAAATGTATGGGGAGAGGCCCATTGTATCCATGTGGGCCCGAAGGACATGACCAGGACACAGAGCATTCAACCTCTGATCCTCCACAGAGGAGAAGGGAGGAGGATGAAAAGTGTAAAGCTCAATTACCTCACAGGTGAATGCTGGGGCTCAAAAGGCTGGGGCTCAAAAGGGACAGAGTCTCCAGCACCATGGAGAGGTTCCACTGCCAAACAGCTGTTCTAGTGACTGGAAGTGAGTGACAAGCACCCTTCATGAACTGTCAAACCTAACATGGCATGCAGAATTAGAACCTAGGCTACCTTGATTTTGGAAAATTATATAGGGAGGTCCTTATATAACCTAAGGTGTCTGCAGGTGTAAGCAATTAGAAATCCATCAAACTCGAGTGCAGGTATGACTGGGAAGTGTAGTCCTCCGTCATGTCAGGGTGGGACTACACATAGTGAGCTGGGATGCAGCATTGTTCCTCTGGTCTGTACCCCTCTCAGTCTACCAGATACTGAAGTCCTCCCCTCCCCTCCTCTGTCTAGAGTCTAGAATGTCACGGATGCAGTAGGCTGGGTGGCCTTCTATCTCTAGCGGTTCCGGTGGGGATCTCTCTGGCACAGCTGTGGCCAAGGGGCCTGAGATCACAAGTTTGAGAAGTGAGACATGGAAAGACGGGGCGATGTGACTGTGTCTCGGAAGGTCCAGACGATACCTGACCTCATTAATTTGCCTCAGAATTCGGAAGGGCCCGATATATTTCGGTTGGAGTTTTGTGCCCGTGAGGGGTCTCAAATCTCTTGTGGAGAGCCACACCCTGTCCCCGGGTCAATTAGGGTGAGCCCTCTGGCGCCAGTTGGCCGTTTAGCTATGTGGGACGCCTACACCAGCTGTTGATGAGCACGCTCCCAGACCTGTTCACTTTGGCAGAACCACTCATCCACTTCTGGCGAGTCCGTGTGAGACACGTTCCAGGGGAATAATGGTGATTGGTAACTCAAGACACACTGGAACGTGGTGAGCTGGGTGGCGGAACGACATAGCGAGTTCTGGGCATATTCCGCCCACGGTAGGTACTGACCCCTGGGTTGTCATAACAGTAGTTCCGAAGAAACCGTTTGACCTCCTGGTTGGCCCATTCTGCCTGTCCGGTAGCCTGGGAGTGGTAACCAGAAGTGAGATTAACGGCCACCCCCATCTTCCTCATAAAGCTGGCCCAAAACCGTGATGTGAACTGTGGCCCCCTGGCGGTCACAATCTCCTCGGGGATGCGGAAGTAACGAAAGACATGTTGAAACGGGAGTTCCCCCGTGGTGAAGGCAGATAGGATGGCTGGTAGTGGAATTTGACACAGGGACTTCGAAAACCGGTCTACGATCCAATATCGTGGAGTTCCCCTGTGACTTCAGCAAGTCAGTTATGAAATCGAGGGCCAGATGGGACCACGGCCATTCAGGTATGGATAAGGGCACTGATTTACCAGCCGGGAGTGCACATGGTCCCTTGGACTGAGCGCAAGAGGAACACAAGGATACGGTGCGCTGAACCTCTCTGGGCATGTTGGGCCACCAGTACTTCTTGGCCAGCAGATGGTAAGTGTGGCAGGCCCGTGGCCAAAGTCATGTGGGCCCAGGTGATGAGTTTGAGACGGTACAGTTTAGACACAACCTGTTTGTTGGGAGGACAGACTGCTGGGATTCTGGAACTGGGGATACGGGCTAAGTTCTGTTCTAGAGGCTACTCCAGGGTGCCCACTATATAGGAGGGAGGCATAATTTAACAGTCCACAACAGTCGCCTGGGCTTACCTCTCAGGAGCAAGGTCAGGGGTTGTGCTACTTTACTGAAGTCTCTAATGAATCTTTGGTAAAAGTTTGCAAAGCCAAGGAAGCGCTGCAACTCCCTGCTAGTTCGCGGAGTGGGCCACTCCACGACCGCCTGAATCTTACGCTGGTCCATGGCAACTCCCCTTGGGCTAATGATATATCCCAGGAAAGAGATCGTCTGCTGATGAAATTCGCACTTCTCCGCCTTTACGTAAAGCTGGTACTGCAGGAGGCATTGCAGTATGCGCCGGACATGCTGGACATGTTCCTCCAGAGAGGTTGAATAAATCAGAATGTCATCGATGTTGGCTATAACGTACCTTCTTAGCATGTCTCTCAGAGCATTGTTGATCAAGTTCTGGAACACGGAGGGGGAATTAGCGAGCCCATATGGCATGACCAGGTATTCATAATGTCCAGAGGTGGTGCTGAAAGCCGTCTTCCACCCGTCTCCCTCCCTGATACAAACTAAGTTATAAGCACTGCAGAGGTCCAGCTTAGTGAAGAGGGTGGCGGACCGTAACTGTTCCAAGGCTGAGGGGACGAGAGGCAGTGGATAACGGTACTTAACTGTCACTTGGTTGAGGGCCTGATAATCAATGTATCAATGTCGGAGGCCCCCTCCCTTCCTCTCCACAAAGAAGAACCCGGCAGACACAGAGGATGTGGATGGTCGGATGTACCCCTGCCGGAGGGCCTCCTGAATGTACTCCTCCATGGCCTGCTGCTCCGTTTGGGAGAGCGGGTAAATGTGGCCCCAAGGTAGGCTGGCCCCGGGAAGGAGGTCAATGGCACAGTCGTAGGGTCTGTGAGGTGGGAGACAACTGGCCCTCTTCTTGCTGAACACCTCCTGCAGGTTGTAGTACTCGGAGTTAATTATAACCGAGACGGGCGCCAGGGGACTCTCCACCGTCATGTCACCGTTGGGTGAGTTGCTTGTCAGTCCACGAAATTTGGGGGTTGTGCAGTTCCAGCCAGAAGAGTCAGAGTATAACGGGGTGTCTGGTGGAGACCATGAGGTAAATGACCAGAGTCTCGTGGTGAAGGCAGACCCCTATAACTTGAAGACAGACCCCTATAGGTAACCTGTCTATGGACAGGAGCTCACGAGGACAGAGGAGGGGACGTATGGGAAGGCCGAGCTCCTGCGCCATCTTCTCATCTATGAAGTTCTCCGCTGCTCCAGAGTCGATGAGTGCTGAAAGAACAAAAGAATGGCCTGAATGTCCTATCACAACTGGTACAGAAAATACGTGGGATGTAAATGACTGTTTAGGACTCACCCGGGCCTGACGAGGTGGGTTGTCAGTGCACCTCCCGTTCAAATGGTGCCTCCGGTGCGGGCATTGGCTGACGGCATGGGTGTCCTCACCACAGTAGAAGCACTGGGATTCATTGTGTCTTCTCTCCCTCTCCTCATCGTGGGTCCATGCTCTTCCAAGCTGCGCAGACGATCCAGCCTTATAGTCAGATCCACGAGGTCATCAAATAGCTGTTCACCCTGACAGGCCAACTCTTGCAGTAACTCTGGATTGAGGCCACGGTGAAACGCGATCTCAAGGGCTGGCTTCGGGCAGCGATTGTGCGAAATTCCAGTGTGTACTCTGTTGCGCTACAAGAGCCCTATTGGAGTTGCAAGAGCTCATCACCAGGCTCCCAGCCGTCAGGAGACTGGTCAAAGGCAGGCCGGAACCGGGCGATGAAGTCTTCTAATGAGGGTCTGACACCGCCTCCTCGCTCTCACTCCGCTGTGGCCCACGCCAGGGCTGTTCCGAAGAGAAATTCCATAAAATGGGGCAACCTCAGGCATCTCTGGGTGACTCTCGAAGAACAGCGCACATTGTAACAGGAAGCTTTTGCATCGTTCCAGCTCCCCAGCGTATGTTTCTGGTGTAGGCAGAGGCGGGTTGTGCGCAGCTGGTGTCGGTTGAACATGCGCTGGAGCGTTCAGTGGTGGTGATGCGTGAGCCGGGGGCGTGGCTTTTTCTAGATGCGGAAGCGCTCAGTCGTGCGAGTTCGGTACGCAACGCGGATATCTCATCCTGGTACACTGCTATCATTTGGTTTTGTTCCAGGACAACACATTCCAAATCCGAAGTGCCCACTGCCTCCATGTTACGGCGAAGTATTCTGTTACGAAGCATAGACGGAGACAAGCGCGGGTACCGCGGAGAGATGACGTGGGAATGAAAACAAAGCCAGAATAGAATCAGAACTAAACAGGTAAGCAATGTATCAGGGGCATAGGCTAAAGTGTAGTGAAAGCCAAGCGTGAAGTCGAGAACCAGGGAAAACACTTATGTAAAAAAGGCTTAGTACACAAACAGAGACAAGGCTGCTGAGCGATACTTCACAAGCGGCTAATGTTATTGAGGCCCTTATATGACCTAAGGTGTCTGCAAGTGTTAGCAATTAGAACTCCGGGAAACTCGAGCGCGGGAATGACTGGGAAGTGTAGTCCTCCTCCACCATGTCCCTGGGCGGGACTACACGTAGTGAGCTGCCGCGATGATTTCGCCATGTCTTAACACTGTTGAAGAAGAGTGTGTATGCACACAGGCCATTTATGCACACAGGTAAGGGTACCCTTACCTGGCATTGGACCTGTGCTCCTGTTTGTCAAGATGAGAGACAATGAAGAGAACTTCGAAATTTGTAAAGAGAATGAGTACTTTGAAGTTTGTTTGTTTGGGGGTTTTTTCTTGCAAATGTAATTTGTAAAAGTATTGAAAATCAATAACATCAAGTAAAGTATAAATAGCCCAAAATAATTCTTAAGTATTTTCCACCCCTGGAGATTTATGAGCCACCATTATAGTTTATAAAATTTAAAAGGAATTATAAGCACAGTTCTTCAGACTTCTAAGATCTTCTGAAGAGGTTTCTTTTGCATGTCCTTTGTTCCCGGTTAAAAACAAAGGGGGATAGAGCTTTTTCCGTTGCTGACCCTCATCTATGGAATCAATTGACAATGGACACCCGCCTTGCACCTTCTATTACCACTTTTAAAAAGAGGCTTAAAACATATCTCTTCTCCCAAGCATTTTAATCCATTTTTTTTACTATTGTCTATTGTCTGTTTTTATTTGGTTTTATTCTGTTTTCTATTTTTATTTTCCTTACTCTGTTCAGCAATTTGGTCAGCTTTGCTGTGTGAAACATGCTATATAAATAAAATTTACTTACTTAAACAGTTATAATGATTTATGAATATGAGCTTCATCGAAAGAGATACCAAGAGTGAATGAGCTGATGGAATTGACCACTTTTTTTTCTGTGCTCCAAAATAGTTTGAGTCCAATAACCACGTTTCTTCCTCTGTCTTTCTAACAATAAAACAACTGAAAAGGCACAGTAGGAGGTATTACTCACCATTTCAGGTATCTGTATTCTTTCTTATTCAGATAACAAACACCCTTGTGCACAGAAATGTCTTGTTTGCTATATGTTAAATGATTTCATGTCACAGTGCTGTTGAAGTGTCAAATCTGATCAGAGGGTGTTGAATGTTTCTATTTAACAGCAATTCTGATAGTAGCTCTGGCAACAAAGCAAATCACAGGATTATATTAATACGCTTTAATGTTTTTACAATGACTCATTCACAGGGATTTGTATGGCAGATGTTCCAAATAATCTAAGAATAATAATAAGTGGATTAAAAAAAAACTAGTGGTTATTTAACAAAAAAAAACGTAATCATTAATATTGTGTACCTTTATGTTATGAGATGTTTATTTAATATGTTTAAGATGTTTATTTTGGAAAGAGTCTCTCGTGTCAATATTTTGTAGGGGTTAGTAAGTTTTCTTCCATAGGAGAACTTGCCGGTTTCTCAGTAGCATGACAAACTGCATTCTTTTTTGTCTTATTAACTTCAAGAGGCTGGTGAGGAAACAACTGTTTATAGCTGCTATAACATAAGTGATGCCAGGCACTAATTTGTCTTGCAGACCTTCCACAACAATAAATGTAACTATAAATGGTTAAAAAGCATGATCTACATTAATAATTTATTTTTTGTGTAATAGATGGCAAATGTTTATGGTATAAGAGGAATAAAACACTGGGACATGCCGTTAAAGGAAATTAATTCAGTTCTTTATGGTAACAGTCATTCACTGTATCAAAACAGTCGCTGTATCAAACCACACAAGTGCTGATTATTTTATAATAAATAACCTTATTATAATAAATAATCTATGACCTTATTTTCCCTGCAGTCTTTTATTCCTGACAATACATATCAGTTTAGGTGTAAAAAGGCTTAAGTATATATTTCACTCACACACTTGCAGACATGCAAACTTGCAAAAGATCTTTGAATAGATATTTAAGGTAGAAGGTAGGATACCTGCAGGGAAAGATGTCCCTCTGCCCTTAATTTAAAAGAATTCTGGACCTTCTGAAATATCCAGCTTAGTCTGACCAACTACCATCTGCCAAAACACAAGCTGAGTTGGTCAAGCTGATAGACTATCTTTGCCAGCAGGTGAATTATTTTCCAGTAAAGAACTAAATAAATTGTAAAAATGAATGTTTGATTTAATTGAATTACTTTTGTATTGTGTTTTCTTTACAAATACCTTATCTATGATATTGAATTAATAGTCTTTTCTGCCAGCCCTTACCCACTGGCAAAGATGATCTTGTCACGAGGCATGAGGTCAGGGAAGTAGGACGGACACAGGTGCAGTTCGAACGGGAGGGTTTATTTACAAAGATGAGGACAAACAGAAACGAAGCGAGAAACATAAAACATGGCTAAGGCTAAGACTAAGGCTATGGCTATGGCTAAGGCTAAGGCTATGAACATGGCATGGAACAAAGACTCTCTATAACTATACTCTAGTTTAATCTAAGTTTACATTGATCTACATCTATCTATGTGGATTCTATCTATGTTGAAAATACACGTGTCCAACTGTCAAAGCTGTTGACCTAGAAGCATGCACATGTGCACCCATGCTCAATGCATGCTGCTTCACGGGAAAATCCCCCCACACACACACACACACACGACCAAAGTCACTCCTCCCGGAGTGCCAAGAGTCCTCCCCTGTCACTGGCAGCCCCAGCGCCCTGGGCTGAATGTCCCAAATAGAGCCAGGAAACCGCACAATGTTCTTGGCGGAGCAGGGAAATGGAGCAAGGTCCCTAGCTGAGCAGGGAGAGGCAGAGCAATGACCACAGCCAGGCAGACTGGCTGAGCGACATTCTCGGTGGAGCAGGAGAGCAGAGCGATGTCCTCGGCGGAGCAGGAGAGCACAGTGACGTCCTCGGCGGAGCAGGAGAGCAGAGCGAGGTCCTCAGCCGAACAGGAGAGCAGAGCGACATGCTTGGCCGAACAGGTGAGCAGAGCAACGTCCTCTGCGGAGCACAGAAACAGAGCACTGTACTCTGTGGGGCAGGCAAACAGAATACCGTCCTCCACGGAGCAGTCAAATAGCGCACCATACTCAGTTTTGCAGGAAGGACTGCTGAGCGACGTCCTCAGCTGGACAGGACTGCTGAGCGATGACCTCAGCTGGACAGGACTGCTGAGTGACGACCTCAGCTGGACAGGACTGCTGAGCGATGACCTCAGCTGGACAGGACTGCTGAGCGACATCCTCAGCTGGACAGGACAGCAGGACAGCCTCCTCGGCTGGGCTGGACAGCAGGACAGCCTCCGGCTGGAGCCCTGCTGTCCTCGTTGCCCCCAAAAAAAAAAAAAAAAACATTTCTGGGCCAGGATAGCAGACTCTGGCATGAGCCGAACTGAATTGACTAAATCCGCAGGCTTGGCCGAGATGTCAGGAACTCGAGACTGGTCTTGGACAGCAGGAACTTGAGACTGGGCTTGGACAGCAGGGATGTGAGCTTTGGCAGGAGCTTGGACAGCAGGGACAAGAGCTTTGGCTGAAGCTTGGACAGCAGGGACATGAGCTTTGGCTGGAGCTTGGATAGCAGGGACATGAGCTTTGGCTGGAGCTTGGACAGCAGGGACGTGAGCTTTGGCTGGAGCTTGGACAGCAGGGACGTGAGCTTTGGCTGGAGCTTGGACTTGAGCTTTGGTTGGAGCTTGGACTGGAGCTTTGGCTGGAGCTTGGACTGGAGCTTGGACTGGAGCTTGGGCTGGAGCTTGGACTGGAGCTTTGGCTGGAGCTTGGGCTGGAGGCATGGCTGTGGCTTGGACTGGAGGCATGGCTGTGGCTTGGACTTGAGACTTGGCTGTGGCTGGGACTTGAAACTTGGCTGTGGCTGGGACTTGAGACTTGGCTGTAGCTGGGACTTGAGACTTGGCTGTGGCTGAGACTTGAGACTTGGCTGTGGATGGGACTTGAGACTTGGCTGTGGATGGCACTTGAGACTTGGTTGTGACTGGGACTTGAGACTTGGCTGTGACTGGGGCTTGGACTTGAGACTTGACTTGGTGCCTCACTCGCTCATAGTGCACGTGGAATGGGAGCTCAGCACTAGTCGCCCAATTGACTTCCTTCAGCACCTTATCCAGGTTGTAACTCTGCCCTGGATCTCCGAACTCCTCCAAAAATAAGACCATAAACCGCCTGGGTTTATTTACAAAGATGAGGACAAACAGAAACGAAGCGAGAAACATAAAACATGGCTAAGGCTAAGGCTATGGCTATGACTATGACTATGCTATGGCTATGGCTATGGCTAAGGCTAAGGCTATGAACATGGCATGGAACAAAGACTTTCTATAACTATACTCTAGTTTAATGTAAGTTTACATTGATCTACATCTATCTATGTTGATTCTATGTCTATTGATCTACGTTGACATTGAATTACCCACGGTAAATCACGGTATTTATACTCATATAGTCATTAGAGTCGCAACTGCTAAAAGCTGTGGGCAATACACAAACACACATGACACAGTGAAACATCACAAGACGGGGTGGAGACATGACGTCAACATCAATAACAAAATACACGCGTCCAACTGTCAACTCTGTTGACATAGATGCATGCGCATGCGCACCTGTGCTCAATGCATACTGCTTCACAGGGGAATCGTAACAGATCTACCCATTTGACCACATTGGCCTGTGTTTTGGCGGCCGTTAGCTCATCAGACTAGGCAGAATGCTTCAGTAGGGTGACCAAACAATTGTGCCAAATTGAAATTTCACCACATTTATAGACTGAATACACACCAGCTATTTCTGATATCTCATTTATGAAATGCTTGTTGCAAATAATGCACTTCTTAACCAAAAAAAAATTATAAAATGTTGTCCTTGGATAGAACCAACCTATGTATTTATATTAAGGTGTTGTTGTTTTTTCAACCAGAAAATGAGGGATTTATCTGGTTTTATTTATTCACGTTAATAAAATGTTTTTATTAATTCTAATGAAATTTCAAGTTCAATTCAAGTTCAGTAGAGGCATACAGTCATAAATCACAAAGTGTAGTGTCACTGAGTAGCTAATGTTACCATTAGAGAGCAGTTGTTTGCTAGTTAGAATCAATCAAAATTTTTAGCACAACAACTGGAAAAAAGACATTCTGGTGTAAAGTTCATACAGCTTAAGCTTACATAAAAAGTGCATGAAGTATACTTAATTGAGGCAATGTTGGGAAATTGCAATTAGCTAAAGCTAACTAGCTACTCTTTGAGCTAGGGTGAAACTAGATCAATTATCAGTGGTAATCACACCCAATAGTTAATTACATGAAGCTGCCTGACAATTTATCAGTTTATTCTTGCAAACAATTTTGTCTTATTAGCATCCCAGCTCAGTTGTTTGTTCGTTGATGAACTCATCTTCATTACAGTGTTGCCAACTTATAGACTTTGCTAGATTTGGTGAAGTTTTAGACTCTAGTGGCTTTTTTTAAATATAAATAAAAAAAAGCATAGCAAAATATCGAGCAACTTTGGTTGAGCCTGTGTTCTCAAAAATACTTCACTGATTACCATTCTTTCCCAAAGATCAATCACTAAAAACATTTCTTTCCCAAAGACCAATCATTGACCACCATGCTTTCCCAAAGACCAATCACTAATCACCATTCATTCACAAAAAACAATCACTGATCACCATTGTCCCCAAAGACCAGTTACTAATCACCATTCTTTCCCTAAGACCAATCACTGACCACCATTCTTTCCGAAAGACCAATCACTAATCACCATTGTTGTCACACTTGCATGAATAAGCAGATTTCTAGTGACCTTTTAAGCATCCATTAGCTACTTTCCCCTGAAAACAGATTCAGAAACCAATTTATCCTGGTCAAGGTTGTGGAGAAAACAGAGCACGTCCTAAACACTGGGAGTGAGGGGTAAACACATCCTGGGTGGAATGCCAGTTCATGGTAGTGCACCATGGACACATACATTCAATTTAATATAACGAATCCACCTACCAGCATGCTTTAGGAGGGAGAGAAACCTTTAGGAGAGAAACGTAAATGGACACGAGGAGAACTCCTGAAATGTCACACAGTCAGTAAACCAAGCTGACAATGAACCCTGGAGCTGTGCCACCCAGCAGCTATATTTTTATTTTATTTTGTGTACATTTAGAAAAACTATGGTGCTTATCAGTGCTACTCCACTCAGGTGATAAAATTATTAAACTAATCACAAACTAATTGATTTAGAAGTAGTGACACTACCATCTTGCTACTTCACAATGTACAGTAATTATGTAGCTAAGCTAAATGCTGACACACATAAATTCCGGTTCTGTGTCAGCTTTCTCTAATGTCTGACTTCAACTCTGACAGTTTCACAAATGAGAAGTTGATCCTAAGTAAATCACTATTTACTTTTTTACTGGTTTAACAGGAGAAGGGGTGGGGTATGTAGGGTTGGGGACAAGTGCATATTCATAGAATTTGGACTTCATTATGAGGTTAAACGTGTAGATGCTTCTACGCCCTTCTCTATTGTCTAGATAACAATTATTTGTCGAACCACCACGTCAGGAAATGATATTATATACTAACAGACAGTTAATGAATAATACAGTGAATGGTACCTACCGGTATATAAATTGGACATTCTGACAACTGGGACAACCTGACACTTGGGACTTCTTTCCAACCAGTACAACCAGTATCCCATTTATAGTGTATTGCTTTATTGGTTTATACATCTATATATTTAATTGATCTGCCCCTATATGCCCAAACAAATGTAGTTATTCATCTAATCAGGCATAATTGTATATCATAGTTAAGTTAGCTGTAGGTTTGAACACTTCTATAACAAATCAAATACACATTCACACATTCACACAACATTGGGTTTATAATTACCATAACAAGATACAAATTGAACACTTTCATTATGTCTAACTTTAGAAGTTCTGATTGCTTTTCTAAGAAGTAGCTTTCTGATGCTATAGTTCCAACTTCTCAACTCTCTCTCTCTCTCTCTCTCTCTCTCACACACACACACACACACACACACACACACACACACACACACACACACACTGAGTTAGACTTCAACCAAAGCTCTCAGTCAGGACTTTTCACTCACCTTCCTTCTCGTTTTCTTCCAAAAAAGTTGCCTCTTCATGTTCCCTTTTTTCCTCTGCACTTTTTGGGCACACCCACATTCACATATGTTTAGCTCCACACCTTCTCATTGTTTCTTCAGCTCCTGCTTTTATTATTATTTTTTATTATTATTATTATTATTGTTGTTGTTGTTATGATTATTATTACTTTCTAAGTTGAGTTTGTCAGCCTAATCCGGTTTCTGGACTCAGTCATTTCAGCCACTTCCTCACAGAATCAGCCATGAGAGAGAACAAAAGAAGGAGAAGGGGGGAAAAGAGAGAGGAGTGTATGAGGAGAGAAACAGCCTGCCACTCTTACACACACACTCTCTCTCTCTCTCTCTCTCTCTCTCTGTCTCTCTCTCTCCCTCTCTCTTTCTCTTTCGGTGCAGGACTACCTCTCCTTTCACCCTTTTTCACTCCCCTCCTCTCTCTCGCTCTCTCTCTCTCTCTTTCTCGGTGCAGAACTCCCTCTACTTTCACCCTTTTTCACTCCCCTCCTTTCTCTCTCTCTCTCTCTCTCTCTCTCTCTCTTCCTGCCCTCCCCTTAGCCAGTCAGCCTGCTTCGTCCAAAGTCTAATGCTTGCATTTTGTGTGTGTGTGTGTGTGTGTGTGTGTGTGTGTGTGTGTGTGAAGAAAAACAATCAAATACAGGAGTGTTCAGACTACATTTTATTATATACTTGTATGTTCAGTGTGTGTGTGTGTGTGTCTTTATAGGTATATGGTCTTGCTACTGAGCAGCTCTTATTTGAATTGGTTTGAGCCCATAGTATAGTGGACAGGAAGTGTTATTACTTTAGTATTTTTTCTTGAATCTGTCATTTTTTTCTTTCTCTCAAACTTTGAAATCTCTCTCTCTCTCTCTCTCTCTCTCTCTCTCTCTCTCTCCTGTGTGTGTGTGTGTGTGTGTGTGTATGTGTGCAATCTAGCAAATTAAAATGCCTTGTCCCAAGACTACAAACTCCTGACAGCTGCGTCATCCTCATCCACAGAGCAAGATTATTTTGGTTATGAATAAATCTCATAATCTTCTCCCATACCGAATGTATCCCACACATAATCTTATCACAAACCCTCACATATATTATATCACAAGTTCACAACATTTTCAAATTCTAAACATGCCTGGAATATATCAGCTCTCTTTGTCGGCTCATCGGCTGAGTGTTTAGAATTTGAGAAATTGTGCAAATTCATCATGGGAGGAATGTATTTTTTTAGAAAAGAATGTGCAAGAGCACAGTAAAATGTGGTACAACCTAATTAAGTATGTAGACGGTATGTCGCATTCATAGAATATCTGTTTATTTCCATGGTGCAAAAAATAGGCAATGTAATAACTGTAAAAATGTATTGTGTCATAGCTGCTAAATAGTTCCTAAATCAACACAAGATAGATATGTTTTTACATCTGCCTGAATTGCATTGGAGAAAGTGATCTCTCAGGGACTGGGATGGCAAGATTTATTTTAAATGCGGGCACACCCGTCTGTTTATCTGTCCCTCCTTATCTGATCGCCAGAAAGATTTGGTAGTCGATAAAGATGGTGAAGACATTTATGGTTTGAACAGTTTAAACTTACAGTAAGAACTGCCTGGAAATGGTATAATTTCCTATTAGCGTGTATTGTTCACTGATAACTTTCTTTTGCTATTAACAGTCATATCTATCTTGATTTTTTATTAATTAGATCTTGAACATTTCCCAAACTGTCTGACTGTCTTGGTTGCACATTTACATAAGAATAAACATACTTGCCTACTTGCTTGCTATTCGTTCAGATTCCAAGACTGCGAGAGAGCCACTGATGGACCCTTCAGCTCTAATCTTAAATTGTATTCTGCCTCACTTATAAGCTTATTTTGATTTTAAAAAAAGTCTGCAAAATGAGTAACAGAAGATAGATTGTGTAGACTCTCAGTTTTTCAATTCATGGGAGGGAAAAATTATATATATATATATATGTATATATATATATATATATATATATATATATATATATATATATATATATATATATATATATATATTCCAAAATATATCAGCTCATTCCTATAATGACCATGATGATGACCAATTTTATCAGAGTTTTGGAAGTGGTGGTGTGTGTGTGTGTGTGTGTGTTCAAATGTGATTTTTTTTTTAAATCTCAAATTGTAATTGTACAGCCTTTTCCTATACTGTAACTCTTTTGAATATAATACATTTTGACAACTCACAGGGATTTTTTCGAAAATACCCGCGTTACCGGACCCTTTGCCACGTGACCTTCAAGCTTGAATGTGCTTGCATAGAAGAAGATATGTTAGGCTTCCATGCATCCATCCATCCATCTTCTACTGCTTACTCCTTCTTCAGGGAGTACTCCTTCTGCGGGGGAACCTGGAGCCTATCCCAGGGAGCGTCAGGCACAAGGCGGGGTACACCCTGGAGAGGGTGCCAGTCCATCGCAGGGCACAATAACATACACACTCACACACCCATTCATACACTACGGACACTTTGGACACGCCAATCAGCCTACCATTCATGTCTTTGTACTGGGGGAGGAAACCGGAGTAGCCGGTGGAAACCCCCGCAGCACAGCGAGAACATGCAAACTCCGCACACACATGGTCCCGGCCGGAATCAAACCCCGGACCCTGGAGGTGTGAGGCAAACGTGCTAACCACTAAGCATGTTAGGCTTATTTAATTGACTTTACGTCCAGCAGATGTAATCAGATGCGATGAAAATCACAAATCTTTACAATTAATATGTTTTTTAAACATAGGTAAAATGAAATTGAATAGAGATCTCTAGCTGGTAGAGGAGGGCACGGTTAAATTACATTGCAACATTGAGTGAATGTCAGACGTGGATATGCATAAATGCAGAATGTTGATATTCGTCTTATAGAAGGTGCTGTAGAAAAGCTGCATATGAACATTTATTTATTTACTTACTTATTTATTCTCTGTGAGACTCGGGTGAAAAAGTCACACTCCTATATAGGATATAGAAGAACTATGCTATAATGACTCTCCCTGGTGAACTTATTGACCTGTTAAAAAAAAGCTATTTTATATAACAGTTAAAAGAGAACACCCTGTTTGTGTGTGTGTGTGTGTGTGTGTGTGTGTGTGTGTTTGTATCTGAATGTTCTCTGATGCGTGTCCTAGAAATCCCTCAGTCTAATACATTCAGCAGCATCAACAGACAGATAGGAGAGAGCTCGCCACATAATCTCCTCTTTTTTCCTGACCCAGATTCACAATCTCTCTCACACGCACACACACAAAAACACACATGCTCACACACAAGGTTTTATGCTAAAAACATATGTCCCATTGGTGCTAAATTCTGAATGTCAAAACTGTATACATTTTCTGTAGTGCAGAAGCCATTGATTGCATTCATTGATTGTTTTTGTTTTGATTGTTTTTATGTATGTATATATATATATATATATATATATATATATATATATATATATATATATATATATATATATATATATATATATATATATATATATATTACTCTTAAAATTAATGGGTCCCTCAAACGGAAACAAAATCTGGTCTTAAACCCATACATATATCTATATCTGCACCATATAGTCACCTCTATCTTTATACCACATTTGCTATAGGCGGTCAGTGTCGCTTCAGGCAGTCAGTGTGCACATGCTGGGCACAGCTGTCTCCAGAGGGTGAAAGAGAGAGAAGTTCTGCAAATAGCTCTACTAATCCAGGAAGCAGACAGAACGTTCTGTTTTCTTGCTTCACACTCAAGCAGCTTTGTTGCTTTGTAATAATGATCAATGCCCGGGAACGACACAGTGGGAACTAATGTACAGTATTATCCCAACACTGTGAAAGTCACATCAATTTCCTTCTGTGGGTTTGATCCATTAACAGCTCAAACATAGACTGTCATTAGATGGATTTTTGGGTTCTTCAGCATCTTCTGGTATATGTGTGCTATATATTATATTGTCGATTCTATATTGGTAGAAACTGGCCCTGCATAATTCTTGCCCACTGTATCACTAACTGCCCGGTAAGCCCAACGAGGTTACTGTATAGCTATGTTAAAATATAGTCATCTCCTATGTCAGATTGTTACTTTTCTTTTGTAATGCTTAGACTCACTAAATTGACTATTTTCAAATATGAAGTCACCAGCAACAATGTGTATAAATTATATATTTAATATTCATGCAACTTGGCAGGCACCCTTATTCAGAACAACTTTCTGAACATTCATCTCATTTAAATGAGGTAAGGATTAAGAACCTTGCTCAAGGACTCAGTACTGGCAGTATTGCAGTGCTGGGATTTGACCTCAAGACTTTCTGGTCCATTGTCCAACGTCTTAACCACTTTACTATACTATACTTGAACACTTTAATATTTACATTACAACCACTTTACATACCAAGATGGGGCCATGTTCAACTATAGCTGAATTTTCCAACATTAATCATCGTGTTGTACTTCTGTGTGAAATCACAGAAGTGATACAGACTACGTCACCAGAGACCTCTGTATTCAGTCCGTACAGGATTTTGCTTAATCTTTTTTTGTGACTCTTACTGCCACAAATGCTTCATTTTGCTGTGGGGGTTTTATTCTTCAAAATTTGCAATGCAACTTTTTGAATCGGGAACTACTTTAATTGGGGAAATAGGATATAGAAATTGCAGAAATTTTTCTACTTTTTTGTGGAAAATTACAATTGGTGAAGTCACAATTGCATTAAATTATTTTGCACTGTCTTTTGCAGTGATGATTATATAGCTGAAGGCAGCTCATTGAACCAGCGAGGCTAGCTACAGGGCTAGATACATTAGTTCCGAAAGGGAAGAGTTTTCACAGGCTTTCATTTTATTTTTTACATTTTACAGAATGCTTAACAATGAAAGAACAAAGCAGTAAGTGTTTCACCCTGTGTAATATTCAAAACAGATCCATGGTGCTAAGTCATATTGTGAAAGAAAGACTCGCTTTGCTCCTTGACTGCCAGATGTGCTATGAAGCATTTGGAAAGGATTAAGAGCAACTGAGTGAAAGTGCAGAATATCACAACTTGATGATTATCTCCACTCCTACCGCTGGGTTTTCTATCTTTTATCTGATGTGAATGCTGCCATGCACACTTCTAAAATGGAAAGCTAGAATCAACTTCCCTTCATCTTCTTCTGATGCAAACTAATGTTTTTCCTTCATGTCTTAAGCCTCCCCCTCATCCTCCTCCCATTCTGCTGAAGCCTTTGCCACCTTCTTTGAAGAGAAAATTAACACAATCCTCAAATCTTTCCCTCCTACTTCTATTAATGCAATTCATTCTCCTTCCCACCTTGGCATCTTATTAAAATGCTTTTCTCCTCTATCTAGAGGTTCTTCAACTTCTCTCATCCACCACTTGTCTGCTGGATTGTATACTTGTACTATAGACCCTGGACATTAGCAACTAGTGATCAGTATCACTTTGTTAATTTCGTTACTGAAAACGTTCATCGACATCCTTTTTTTCCATGACTAAGATGAGGTAGCACCGATGTAGTTTAAGAAATAATAACTTTACCAAAATCTTTATTTTCATTGACAACATAAAGGAGACCAAATATTATAGGCTGGTGTGTTGATTTTTTTTTAAGCGAGTTCCACACACAAGTGTAGCGGGGATATTCTGTGTGTGGTTGCACAATGTTGACTTTCATGATTGGCCATAATACCTACAGGCTGCAGCCAATGGGAATGCTTCTCTGTCAGCGCACATCCTCACAGGACCGATCAGACCACCTCATGTAAGAGTCTTAACATAGCCGAAAATCTTAACAGGAACAGGTATTTTAACAGATGTGATTGTAGAAATTCTGATATGGTTAAAGCTTTGTGCACGTACAAGAAATTATCCATGGTTTAATCTATTTTAAATGCCCTTATTCATCTTAATTTATTTTTACTATCATAGCTTGTTAAGTATTATATCCACAGTTATGTTAGACTACATGTTTATTACAAATAGAAATTTGGTCAATAGTTACATAGAGAGATATGTAATGTTGTATATGTAAAGTGTTTTAGCTGTCATTGATACAGATTGTCAGACGGTTGTAGACGGGAAACGGACGCAGGTGCAGTTCAACTTCTTTTATTTAAACAAAAATATCTCAAAAACTCAAAAACTTAAAAACTCAAATCAAAAAACATAGCATGAACAAACCAGGAGCTAACGTAGCATAGCCAAAGTAGGAAATCGCTACAACACAGAATACTTGTGACCCAGACTGCTAGAATCCCTAGCATAACCTAAAACATATAATTAATACCCAGCGATGTGCTCCGTAACCAGTGCGCTTAAATCCTAGTGCTCATTAACCCAAAAACACGAACACCCGTGAAAAACCAGGAAACAAAACCAAA
This sequence comes from Ameiurus melas, assembly GCA_012411365.1. NCBI lineage: Eukaryota > Metazoa > Chordata > Actinopteri > Siluriformes > Ictaluridae > Ameiurus > Ameiurus melas. The sequence goes on along the minus strand of CM022775.1, from coordinate 8,835,006 downwards.
ACAAGGGTCACTTGGTTAGTCCGATGGCAGACACCCCATGCCACAGCGCCCTCTGCTGGCTGCACTGTGACAGAACCCCCCTCCAAAGGGTGCTCCTCCCGGAGCACCCAGAACCCCCGAGATCCGAGATCCATGTGCGGTCCGCCTTTCTCAGCCACCGGACCCTAGGCAGTCTCCGTCCTCCAACTTGCGGACCCGGCCCCCTGGGCCAAAAGTCCACAGAATTGCCCGGCAGAAACTGTTCCGAGTCCCAGGCCTGGGCGTGGAGCCTGGGCGTGGAATGCTGCACATAGTAGTCCGAAGGATCGGAGTGTCGCCTTCAGGAGAGACAAGAGGACGGGCGACCTCACCAGAGCAGAGATACTGAGCGCTGTCCCCAGTGGAACAGGCAGGCTGGGCGGCGTCCCCAGCGGTACCGAGAGATCGGGTGGCGTCCCCGGCGAAGCAGGAGCGCAGAGCGAGGTTCTCCGCATGGCTCCAGGGGGAAGCGAAGTTCTCCGCGAGGCTCCAGGGGGGAGCGAGGTTCTCCGCGAGGCTCCGGGGGGGAGCGGGGTTCCCTGCGAGGCTCCACGGGGGAGCGAACTTCTCCGCGAGGCTCCAGAGGGGAGCGAGGTTCTCCGCGAAGCCAGGGGAAGGAGCGAAGCTCTCCGTGAGGCTCAAGGGAGGAACAACGACCTCCGCTGAGCCCGGGGGGGGAGCAATGTCCTCCGTGGAGCAGGAAAGGGGAGCGACATAAGGAGCGACATCTTCCACGGAGCATGGAGGCAGAGCGACGTCCCCAGTGAAGCAGGATGGCGGAGCGACGACCTCAGCTGAACAGGAAGGCCGAGCGACATCCACAGCTGAGCAGGAAGGCCGAGCGATGTCCACAGCCGAGCAGGGAGGCTGACCGGCGTCCTCAGCAGAGCAGGGAGGCTGAGCGGCGTCCTCAGCAGAGCAGGGAGACTGAGCGGCGTCCTCAGCAGAGCAGGGAGGCTGAGCGGCGTTCTCAGCAGAGCAGAGAGGCTGAGCAGCGCCCTCAGCTGAGCAGAGAGGCTGAGCGGCATCTTCAGCAGAGCAGGGAGGCTGAGCGGGCACCAGAATCCGGGCGGGAGGGTGGGAGTTGGTCTCAGCCCCGACCACAGACTCCCCCTTCTTTCGGCGTGACCTGGCATATTCCATGACAAACTCCAGGTGTGGTATGGTGCATGAACTGTCCTCCGGCATTCCGAGCGAGCATCTTAATTGAGCATGCTGCTCCATTTGCTTGAGATACCACTCCGCATACCTGTCAAACCAGGCGTCGTTCATGTTGATCCGCTGCGTCCGTAAGTTGGCTGGGTATTCTGTCAGATGGTTGTAGATAGGAGACGGACGTAGGTGCAGTTCAACTTCTTTTATTTAAACAAAAATATAAAAACTCAAATCAAAAAACGTAGCATGAACAAGCCAGGAGCTAACATAGCATAGCCAAACTAGGAAATACAACACAGCATCCTTATGACCCAGACTGCTAGAATCCCTAGCATTACCCAAAACATATAATTAATACCCAGTGATGTGCTCCGTAACCAGTGCGCTTAAATCCTAGTGCTCATTAACCCAAAAACACGAACACCCGTGACAAACCAGGAAACAAAACCAAAACAAGGGTCACGTGGTTAGTTCGATGGCAGACACCCCGTGCCACAGCGCCCTCTGCTGGTTGCACTGTGACACAGATTCTCAAGCCACAATGGGCTTTTACTGTACCACTTTCACATTTATATTGCAGTGACACGGGCTGTCAGTCGTATTTTTGTTGATAGTCAACAAAGGCAACAAAGAGAGAAGAGTTTGAAAGGGAGAGAGATAGTTAGTTGAGCAGGATGTGGATCGTGGTATGGAAGATAAGGATGAATGAACGGTGTTTGTTTTGTGACACAAAAAATTAATGATTGTTCCTGTCTTGACATTCAAAAAAGAAGGATACATGAAATTAAATAATAAGTCTAATGTTATTATATATTACAGAGGTATTTGTATATATATATATATATATATATATATATATATATATATATATATATATACCATCCATCCATCCATCCATCCATCCATCTTCAACCGCTTATCCGTAATCGGGTCGCGGGGGTAGCAGCTCCAGCAAGAGACCCCAAACTTCCCTTTCCTGAGCCACATTAACCAGCCCTGACTGGGTATCCCGAGGCATTCCCGGGCCAGTATGGAAATATAATCTCTCCACCGAGTTCTGGGTCTTCCCCTAGGTCTTCTCCCTGCTGGACGTGCCTGGAACACCTCCCTAGGGATGCGCCCAGGAGGCATGCTTACCAGGTGCCCAAACCACGTCAACTGTCTCTTTTCAACGCAAAGGAGCAGCGGCTCTACTCTGAGTTCCTCTCGGATAGCCAAGCTTCTCACCCTATCTCTAAGGGAGAGGCCAGCCACCCTCCTGAGAAAACCCATTTCGGCTGCTTGTACCCGCGATCTAGTTGTCGGTCACTACCCAACCTTCATGACCATAGGTGAGTGTAGGAACGAATATTGGCCAGTAGATCGAGAGTTTTGCCTCCGACTCAACTCTCTTTTCGTCACAACGGAGCAGTGAAGCGATTGCAACACATTTCACGCTGGTCCAATTCTCCGGCCAATCTCACGCTCCAATGTCCCCTCACTCATGAACAAGACCCCGAGGTACTTAAACTCCTTCACTTGGGTTATGTTCTCATTCCCTACCCGGAGTAGGCAATCCATCGGTTTCCTGCTGAGAGCCATGGCCTCAGATTTGGAGGTGCTAATCCTCATGCCAGCCGCATCGAACTCGGCTGCAAACCGATCCAGCAAGTGCTGGAGGTCACGGACCGATGATGCCATTAGAACCACATCATCCGCAAAAAGCAGCAATGAGATCCTCAGGTCACCAAACTGCAACCCCTCCCCACCATGACTGTGCCTCGATATCCTGTCCATGAGTATCACAAACAGGATTGGTGACAAAGCACAGCCCTGGCGGAGACCAACCCCCACCTGGAAAAAGTCTGATTTCTTGCTGAGCATACGGACACAACTCTCGCTTTGGGTGTACAGTGATTGGATAGCCCTAGAAAGGGAACCCTTCACAGTAGACCCCTGGGGACACGGTCATACGCCTTCTCCAGATCCACAAAACACATGTAGACTGGGTCCACAAAACACATGTAGATGGGCATACTCCCAGGCCCCCTCCAGGATCCTTGCAAGAGTAAAGAGCTGGTCCGTTGTTCCACGACCAGGACGGAATCCGCATTGTTCCTCCTCAATCCGAGGTTCGACTACCGGCCGAACCCTCCAATACAGCACCTTGGAGTACACTTTACCAGGGAGGCTGAGAAGTGTGATACCCCTAAAATTGGCGCACACTCTCTGGTCCCCTTTTTTAAACAAGGGAACCACCACCCCTGTCTGCCACTCCTTGGGCACTGTCCCTGACTTCCACGCAATGTTAAAGAGGCGTGCCATCCAAGACATCCCCTCCACACCCAGAGCTTTCAGCATTTCTGGATGGATCTCATCAATCCCCGGGGCTTTTCCACTGTGTAGTTGATTGACAACCTCAGCAACCTCCACCACAGAAATTGGCAATGCCACAGCTTCCACCTCTGCCTCTACCATAGAGGGTGTGTTAGTGGGATTCAGGAGTTCCTCGAAGTGTTCCTTCTACCATGCATTTACTTCCTCAGTTAATGTCAACGGTGTCCCCCCCTTACTGTACACAGCTTGGATGGTTCCCCGTTTCCCCTTCCTGAGGTGGCGGATGGTTTTCCAGAAACACCTTGGTGCCGACCGAAAGTCCTTCTCCATGTCCTCACCGAACAACTCCCACACCCACTGCTTTGCTTCTTCCACGGCAGAAGCTGCAGCCCTTCTGGCCTGTCGGTACCTTGCAACTGACTCCGGAGTCCCCTGGGATAACACATCCAGGAAGGCCTCCTTCTTCAGTCAAACGGCTTCCCTGACCACCGGTGTCCACCATGGTGTTCAAGGGTTACCGCCCCTTGAGGGACCTAAGACTTTGAGACCACAGCTCTCCGCCGCAGCTCCCGCAATGGAAGCTTTGAACAATGCCCACTCGGGTTCAATGCCCCCAACCTCCACAGGATTGTCAGAAAAGTTCTGCCGGAGGTGTGAGTTGAAGATCTCATGGACAGGGGTCTCCTCCAGAAATCACCCGCACTACCCGTTTGGGCTTTCCAGGTCTGTCCAGAGTCTTCCACCACCCCTTGATCCAACTCACCACCAGATGGTGATCAGTTGACTGCTCAGCCCCTCTCTTCACCCGAGTGTCCAGAACATGCAGCCTCAGATCAAATGATGCGATTACGAAATCGATCATAGACCTTCGGCCTAGGGTGTTCTGGTACCAAGTACACTTATGAGCCTCCTTATGTTCGAACATGGTATTCGTTACATACAGACAGTCCATTACTAGCACAGAGGTCCAATAACAAATGCCTGCTCGGGTTTAGATCAGGGAGGCCGTTCCTCCCAATCACGCCTCTTCAGGTATCTCCATCATTGCCTACGTGCGCGTTGAAGTCCCCCAGCAGAACTATGGAGTCCCCTACTGGTGTCCCATACAGGACTCTATTCAGGGTCTCCAAGAAAGCGGAATACTCCGAATACACTAGTGCGAGGGAGACCCAGAAGACGAGTATGGCAGCCTTCCAACCCCCCACAGCCAGAGTCGCAGCCTGCTACTAGGCCTGATCTGAGAATTGTCATAAAGGCCAAACATGCAAAGAAGGGCGGTCCTGAGGGGCCGTGGAGGGACATATCAGGGGACATGAGGTTGTTAGGGCAGTTAGCCCCCAGTGCTACTGTAGGGTCTCCCCTAACCAAGGCAGTCCCAAGTTTTCTGTGTTCTCTGGTCAGTGTGCTGTCACAGGGCAATGAAAATCTGATGCTTTCCCTCCAATAGAATGTGGAATAATAAACATCACTAACGACCATCTGGCAGTGTGGAAACTACTTCCAAATGTGTCTCCATGGGTTCTGTCCACCTTAGAAAAAGCTTACTGGGTCCAGTTTATAGGTCGACCACCCCGGTTCAGAGGTGTGCTCAACACAGTAGTTAGCACAGACCGCGCCCGATGTGCATATATGTTGTTCTATGGCCCCTTTGTCCAAGAGGGACATGTACCCCGTTCCCCGAGGGATGGAGGTTTTTACAGCCGTTATTCCCTGATCTGCAAAAAATAGGAGTATGCAGCCAATTTTAGATCTGCGTCATCTGAACTGTTCAAACATACAGGTTCAAGATGCTGATGCCCAAACTTATTGTTCCACAGATTCAGTTTGAGGACTGGTTTGTGACGATAGACCTAAAAGGTGCATATTTCCACATAGAAATATCACTAGCTTTATCCCCTTGCACCTTCACAAATTGCATGGATGTCATTCTGGCTCCATTGTGACTCCAGGGCATCCGTGTACTAAACTACCTGGATGACTACTTAATTCTAGCATGCTCCACGGAACTGGCGGTTCAACATCGAGATGTTGTTCTCACCCACATGAAGAGCTTGGGGCTCAGGTTGAACCTCAGAAAAGTACAGTATGCTTGCCCCAGTGCAGTGGACAACTTTTCTAGGGGTTATAAGGATTCCACAATGATGAGGGCATTTCTATCCCCAAACTTGCATAGGGTCAATCCTATCAACACTGAGCAAGATAAAGCTGGATCTTGGAAAACTATTGGCACTTATGGGCCTATTGCAGAGTAGACCATTCAGTGGTGGCTGAGAAGTTGGGGGTTTCATCCAATGATGAAACCTCTGAGAATAATCAGTGTCGTGCGGCGATGCCTACGTGCTCTGAGAATTTGAGTGTTCCCGGCCACTAGTCTCCTTAACGCAATATGATAATGACAGACACCTCCCTCATGGGATGGAGCACCCCTGGTGCTCAGAGCAGTCTCTGGTGTGGCCCTCATCTGGAGTGGCATATAAATTGCCTACAAATGTGGGCCATATTTCTAGCACTGATATTCCTTCTTCCTCAATTGAGAGGTCATCATGTGTTTACAGACAACACAACAGTGGTCTCATATATTGACCACCAGGGAGGATTATGTCCATGCCCCCTGTTCAGGCAGGTGCAACTAATTCTTCTTTGATAGAAGGAAAGTTTGTCAGTTAGTGCAATGTACATTCTGTGAATATGGGGGACATCCTGTTGAGGCTGGGGAATTGGTGGCTCCATCCACAAGTGGTGGAGTCCATATGGTGAGGTTTGGCCAAGCGGGACTGCATGTGTTCGCCTCAGAGGAGACAACACATGGCCCGCTGTGGTTCACCCTCACTCTTCCCGCACAATTAGGGCTGGACACATCTGTACGCATCCCCCCAAACCCCCCATTGCTCTGCTCCCACAAGTTCTAGCCCTGCTAGATGGCACTCCTTGGGAGATTCCCAAGCACAGGGATCCACTGTAGACCCAGTGAACTGCGCAATAGCAACAGTCCTGGAGTTCTTACAAGAACATTTCTCAGCAGGGTGGGCTCCTTCTACAATCAGAGTTTACGGGGCCATCATTTCGGCTAGCCCCGGTTGATGGAGCTTCTGTGGGGCAACATCCTCTAACTTGAGATCTACTGTCTCAAGCTGGATGGCTTATTTATCACCCTCGGCCAGATCTATGGAAACTGTGGGCTGGCCTGAGGGGCACCAGCTCATAAATTCTGGTCTAACAACTGAGGTTGTAGAGACCATGTTAAAAGCTAGAGCACCATCCACAAGGAAATTGTATGCACTTTTTGTCTTGTGGTGTGAGGAACATCAGCTAGACCCAATGAACTGTGCAATAGTTACAGTTTTGGAGTTCTTACAAGAACATTTCTCAGTGGGGTTGGCTCCTTCTACAATCAGGGTTTATACGCCTGCCATTTCGGCCAGCCATGCCCCTGTTGATGGAGCCTCTGTGGGGCAACAACCTCTAACTTCGAGGTTCATGCATGGTGTCAGGCGGCTGAGGCTGATCTGCCTTGGACCTTTCTATGGTCCTGGAAGGTCTGTCAGGGGCCCCATTTGAGCATTAGAGTCAGCCTGTGAGAAGCTTCTGACTCTGATGGTAGCTCTTCTGATGGCCCTGACATCTCTCAAGCGAGTAGGAGATCTACAAGCCCTCTCTATTGCCCCTTCCTGTCTTTACTTTGCCTCTGGATTGGCCAAGGCCTTCCTGTATCCTATGCTGGATTATATTCCTTAGGTGCCTACATCGGCTGCCCACCCTGTGATGTTGCAGGCTTTCTGCCTTCTTCAATTCTCAACACCGGAAGAAGAGAGAATGCACCTGCTGTGTCCAGCAAGGGCTTTTTGTACTTACGTCCACCGCTCCGGCCAGTGGTGTAAGTTGGAGCAGCTGCTGATCTGCTTTGGCGGTGACAGTAGAGGTTGCTGTGTCAAAGCACAGCATCTCTAATTGGATAGTGGAAGCAATCTCTATGGCTTACGAGGCATGCGGTCTCGGTCCACTAGGGGGGTTGTCTCCGCAAAGGCTTTGTCCAAAGTGGTATCCTTACAGGATTTGTATGCTGCTGCAGGGTGGTCTATGCAACACACATTCATTCATTATTACATCCTGTGTATTCATTCCACCCTAAGCTCGAGTGTCTTGCAGTGACCCTCGGGCTTTGGTCTTTTCGAACAAGCCATATCCTCGGTATGATGGAGTGGGTATTCTCATTACCATAGTGTTATGCTAAAGGCAATGTCGAAGTTTCCTTTGAAAGAATGTAACCCCGTTCCCTGAGAAGGGAATGAGACGTTACGTAGCTTTGTCATACCAGGGCAGTACTGTGAATTGCGCCTTCGCTTCAGATAATAGAGGCTGATGGCACAATTCACAGGTGCCATATTTATATTATGCAACGCACTTAATTGCCACATCACCTGATCATGGCAGGCCTATAAATAGGCATGATTTTACACAAGATTCAGATACCAGTCGTGCACGAGGGGCACTCCCATAGTGTTATGCTAAACGCAACGTCTCGTTCCCTTCTCAGGGAACAGGATTACTTGTGTAACCCAGACATTTACAAGGTATTTTATCCATGTAAACATACTGTGTATCAGCTTTAACTAATTCAAAAGAATATTAGAGTTGGTCATGTCCCAGAAGAAAAAAAATACTTGGTTATCTTTTGTTACAGATTGATGGAGGGAAACTTTAGAAAGTCCTATCTGTTGTGGTGATTTTTAAAAAATGTTTCCGTGTTCCATTAACAATATACCACTAACATGTGAAAGCAGACATTTACTCTGTCAGTTTGACCCCTTCTAGTCATTTTTGCCGTTTTTCTCTTTCAGTGTATATGTATATATACATCAGCATATGTAAGTATAAGGGATGTGACAAAGCAAAGGATACCTCAAAGCTGCACACAGGCACCCAACTGATACTTGAGGTCAAAGGTCATGAGAAACCATGTCACTAAAGATCTTGTTCAGGGAATATTGGAGGGAAAGGAAGCACTTACTTTCTGTGTGTCCATGTCTGTGTTTTAACAAAATAGAAGCACTATAATAATACTTTTGTGTAGAAACATGGACATGTGATTGTCTACTCTGAAAGGAAAGTTGCCCCCAAGGTAATACAGGAAAACAAAGGAGAGATTTTTTCTCTTAGATGTAACACTAGCCAATCTCCCCTGAAGCATTCAACATTTCCTAGACAAAACACATGGAGGAAGGGGACTGTTCACTCTCTTAGTGTGTTCATTCAAAGCTTGTCCAACTAGTCTATAGAATATTTATTAGCTGTGTTTATTTATTAAACCACAGAGAGAACGATGATGTCTCTCTGTGCAATGCACAATATGACAATAATTACATTTAACTCCAGAAATATTCACCCTTCACCTGTTTTAAAATTACCTACATGGTTACAGTTAACATGTAGTGAAACATCTACTAATGAGAATAATTACACAAAGCCCCTTCCTTCTTTTTTTATATTCCAGGGTCTGTGCATGTCCGACTTCCCTCTCCAATTCAATCCATTTATAAGGGTTTATATTTGGAGCTGGAGATAAACATTACAAAACATGTCTGTTTGTTTGTTTAGGTTCATTATATTGTTGATACATGTACAGCCAAGTTTGAACCTCTTGGCAGAGGAAATCAGGTTTTATACTAATTATCAAGAGCGCCTGCACCACCAGCCTCAAAATAGCATATAAGGCAAGGCAAGGGGGCTTCTCAGTTTTCAGTAGAGTTGCGAAACATTGATTTTCTGTTGTGTTTTAACCATTTCTCTGTTGATTTGGCTCAAGTATGTTAGGCTCATCATCTTGTTCAAATCTCTATCAATGATCAAATCTTAACCTCTTATCAGAGGTAACTAGGTTTTGGGCTGAAATATCTTGCTACTTAGCAGAATTCATGATGCCATCAGCGGGTATCAGGTCCTCTTCCTTGTGTGAAGAGATTTTGGTTTCATCTGACCATAAGACAACGCCAGTTGACATTGTAATGGTGCTTTGTAATGTTTGGTTGCTGCATTCTGTGGTTTGCACACAGGATGTGCTTCTTTCTGGAAAAAACTTCTGAATAGCTTGCTGTTTTAAATTTAGTATCTAATAATTTTGCCAACCACATGAATCAGCTAAACTATACAATACCGAAACGATCGTTGGATTCATATTTGCTATACTAATGTTTTAAAAATGTAGTATTTGTCAGATTGCACATTGCACTTTCTTTGGTTATATGTTATATGTATGTGATGTGATGGATGTGTATATTGAAGGTATTTGGATTTAACTGTGTAAACTACCAAATCCCCACCAGTTCTTGCAGTCAATTTCCCTTTCTGTTCCAGTCTTATTTAATCACATGCACACTCGCACACACATACACACACATACACACACACACACACACAGCTGTACGATGGATAATCTTTAGCCGTGATTCCACGGCATTTACCCAAAACAATTGGTTCCAGGAACTTTTTTCAAGGGACCATTTGGTTCCTTCAGACCTTTGTTGTCTGCATTTCCATCACAGTCTAATGTATTGTAAAGATTAGGCAAATTAGTCTGGTGACATACAGTTTGACTACGTGTGACAAGCCCTGGCGAGGATATGAAGCCTTGAAGTATGCTACAATCAAACTGATTATTGACACAAAGTAAGCTGAATTTAATGATGTAATGATGTAAAATGATTGCTCGGCTCATAAGAACACGTAGCAGGCTCTGATTGGAACACAAACCTTTGAATAGTAATAAAAGAGGTTGCTGTAATCACACTGGTGGCCTAGTGGTAAAGATTCTGTGCTATTCCTGCCACAGCCCAGGTTTGATTCCTGGTTATGGAATGATTTTTTTTTTCTTTGGATAAAGGTTCGTTATTTAAAAACGGACAGACTATTTTCTGAAAACAACACTGCAACAACAACAACAAGCATGGAGGAGATTCAAGCTGTGCTGCTGTTAATTGTGATGTATTTGCTAAAAAGGTCATTGGGATAACACTGGAAAAGAGACAAGCATTGGTAAAAAGCTGGTAAAGTGGTAAAGCAAATTCAGAATGCTCATAATGCTAAGCAAACGGATTTTATCAGCTGTATTTCATCAGCCCAATGGTCGTATTTTTTAAGAAACTCCATTGTGTTGATTTGAATTGCAATAAACAACTGTTACTGTACGCACCACAACAGACTTTTAAAAATGGTGGTTGAAAAAAATGCTGCGTGTACTCAACCAATCAGCTTGCTCACTGCTCAAGTCCCACCCCAAAGGTCCTGAACATTGAAACAGTACCACCTTCTGAGTAGTGACTTTCTGAGGGGGAAATATTTAACCCAGAGCTTAGATTTAGACCCTGGTTCCTTCAGTGGAAACACACCGAGTACCTCCAAAAGTCCCCAGTTCCTGGAGAAAGTTCCTGTGGTGGAAACATGGCTTTTGCTTGAACCAGTGAGTTCACAGAAAGGATCTAGAGCGTGACCACAACTCATAGATCACAGGCCACCTGACCTCTCAGAGGGTTGTGTGTGTGTGTGTGTGTGTAGGGATTTGGTGGGGGTGGGGGAAAAGCGTAGCCAGTGAGTGTAAACAATCTTAGAATGGAGGTCAGAAACTTACCTTTTTAAAACGATTCAGAGCACTTTGGAACAGATTTCGATGAAAGCCGCTGGATGAATGGCTTTGAATTTCACTGCATTGGACTTTCTGCACTTCTACACATAACTCAGCAGTTTCCTCTACAAATACAAGTACAGTTTGCATGTTCATTTGGTTCTTTTGGGATTTTTTTATTTTTTTAAATAATTGAAATCACATTCAGAAACATTATTTTAATGTTTTCACTATTAATATTGTAACAAAACTTTTAGCCAGTAAAAGTAAGGGTACATCAGCTATAGAGGTAAAAAAATATATATAAATGAATAAAATAAAAATAAGTAAATAAAATAACTTTTAAAATTGTGCTCTTACACTTTCCTTGTGAAAATCCACAATCCCTAACCCTAAGACTTTTTCAGACTCTCCAGACATTTTAGATTTCTACACATTTAGTTTCCTACATTATTTATTAAAGCAGAATATACTGTAAGAAAGCATCTAAAAACAGATTTGAATCCTTAGGTCTTACTCTGATAATAGTATATCTACACCCATCAGGCATAAAATTAAATCCACTGATAGGTGACATGAATAACATTGATTATCACGTTACACTGGCACCACTATGTGTTAGATATATTAGGCAACAAGTGCACAGTCAGTTCTCAAAAATTATATATTGGAAACAGGAAAAATGGGCAAATGACAAGGGCTAAATTGTGTTGACTAGATGACTGGGTCAGAGCATCTCCAAAACAGCAGGTCTTGTGGGGTGTTCCTGGTATGCAGTGATTATTACCTACTAAAAGTGGTACAAGAGTTCACCAGTGAACCGGCTGTTCACTGGTGTATGGTATTGTCTGCCCAAAACTCACTGCTGCATGTAGGGAGTGAAAGCTAGCCCGTCTGGTAATCCCACAGATGAGCTGCTGTAGAACAAATTGCTGAAAAAGTTAATGCTGGCTATGAGCGAAAGGTGTCAGTACACACAGTGCATCCAACTGTGCATGGAGCTGCAGAGGCAGAGTGCCCTATACTGACCCCTGTAAACAACTGAAAGCACCTACAATGGGCATATGAGCATCAGAATTGGACCATGGAGAAATAGAAGAATGATCTGATAAATCGTGTTTTCTACATCATGTAGATGGCCGGGTGCATGTGCAGTGCTTACATGGGGAAGAGATGGTACCAGGATGCACTATGGGAAGAAGGCAAGCCAGCAGAGGCAGTGTGATGCTCTGGGCAATGTTCTGCTCAGAAACCTTGGGTCCTACCACCTACCAAAAAATTGTTGCAGATGAAAGACACCCCCCCCCTTCATGGCAACGGTGATAATACACCCTGCAAAAATTGTTCAGGAACGGTTTGAGGAACACAAGAGAGTTCAAGGTGTTGACCTGGCCTCTCAATTCCCCAGATCTTAATCCAAACTAGCATCTATGGGATGTGCTGGACAAACATGTTCGATCCACGGAGGCCCCACTTCACAATTTTGAAGGATTTAAAGGACTTTTTAAGGATTTAAAGGATCTGCTGCAAACATCTTGATGCCAAAAACCACAACACACCTTCAGAGGTCTTGTGGAGTCCATGCTGTTTTGGTGGCACAAGGGGGACCTACACAATATTAGTCAGGTGATTTGAATGTTATGGCTGATCTGTCTATACCTATAATATTCAGAAATTTTCCCAGATGTTTTCTGAAATTCCACATATCCCGGTCTGTAAACGAGTACCTTTAAAATTTTCCCAATGTAGAAATATTTTCAGACATTCTCTATAAATGTATGGAGCACATGCCAACATATAGTATACAGCAAAATGGGCCAGTGCACCGTTACTGGATTTGTACTGCCATCTAGTGGCAACTCTGCACAATCCAAGTGTGTCACTTTAGAGAATTCTGTAGAAGATTAAATTTGACAGTTGACAGAAAAACACATTTTTCTTCCTTTCTTTCTCAGTATATAATCATATAACGACTAGCAACCAGAGAAAGTGATGGCTACCACATGCATTCTCCCAACATGTGAAGCCAGCCAACCACATCTTTTCAAATTGCTGCTCATGCTGTGTCACATGACAGAGTACCACTCGTATCCATGATCTCACAGACACCTGTGATTGGCTAGCATCACTGTGATTGATGGTGGATAAAGTGTATGCCATCCCTCCCACCAAGAGAGTGTGATCAATATTTCTCCCTTGGCTCCCAGGTACAGATGGCTGTGGCACCATTGGGATTTGAATTAACAGTGATCTCCTGATGATAGGGGGAACACTTTTCTTTTTTTTTAAGTTTATTTTTTATTGAACATTTCTGCTGAGCATTTCTGCTAAACATTTCTAATGACCATTTCTGCTAGACATTTCAGCTAAACATTTCTAATGATCATTTCTAATAACCATTTTTGCAAAACATTTCTGCTGAACATTTCTAATGAACATTTCTGCTAAACATTTCTAATGACCATTTTTGCTAAAAAAATTCTACTAAACTTTTCTAATGGCCATTTCTGCTAACCATTTCTAATTAACATTTCTAATAACAATTTCTGCTAAACATTTCTGCTGAACATTTCTTATGACCATTTCTGCTAAACATTTCTAATTAACATTTCTAATAACCATTTCTGCTAACCATTTCTAATTAACATTTCTAATAACAATTTCTGCTAAACATTTCTGCTGAACATTTCTAATGAACATTTCTGCTAAACATTTCTTATGACCATTTCTGCTAAACATTTCTAATTAACATTTCTAATAACCATTTCTGCTAAACATTTCTAATGACCATTTCTGCTAGACATTTCTACTAAACATTTCTAATGACCATTTCTGCTAACCATTTCTACTAAACATTTCTAATAACCATTTCTGCTAAACATTTCTGCTGAACATTTCTAATGAACATTTCTGCTTAACATTTCTGCTAAACATTTTTGCTAAACACTTCTGCTAAACATTTTTGCTAAACATTTTTGCTAAACACTTTTGCTAAACATTTCTGCTAAACATTTCTGCTAAACATTTTTGCTAAACATTTTTGCTAAACATTTCTGCTAAACATTTCTGCTAAACATTTCTGCTAAGCCTTTCTAAATCACCTTTTCTGCTCTGTCCTCCCCACGCTTTCCCAAAAGTAAAAACAAATTGAGCAACAGCAGTAAATATTCACAGGTTTTTTGTATTTTTTTATATACAAACTAAAACAAAATTAAACCCACAACCCACCCCTCCAGCTCATCGTGTCTACCCATTAACTGTCGCTGGTTATACAGATATTATAAAATTCAACAACAGGCACTAACCTTTAAGTGGGTAGTGTCTGTAACTCCATAAAGTAGGCAATAAAGGGATGCCATTTATGAAAAAACTTGTGTGTACAACCAGTTCATCGTATATCTTATTTTCTCAAGTTTCAGAAAAAACATCACGTCCTTTATCCACTGGGAGATAGATGGGTATTTAGCAGACTTCCAATGCAACAGTAGAGATCGTCTTGCTATAAGGGATGTGAGAGCAATAACATCCTTTTGTATCAAGCTCAAAGGAATTGAAGCTTCAGGAATCCCAAATATCGCAATCAATGGCCAACTCTTTAAATCTACCTTGAGAATAGTGGACATGATGGTAAAAAAGCCAGACCAAACATCATGGAGATCAGGACAGAAAAAAACATATGGCCAATTTGACAGGGAGAGCATTTATCACACTTGTCCTCTACATCCGGATACATCACAGACAATCTCGACTTGGACAGATGGACTATATTTAAAACTTTGAACTGTATAAGTCCAAGACGAGCGCAAGAAGTGGTAGTCTGTACCCTCCATATAGCATGTTCCCAACACTCCTCACTTATCTGTACTCCTAACTCTGTTTCCCGCACATTCCTAATTTTGTTACCCGACAATCTACCTAGCGTCAGAATAAAATCATAAATCTTAGAAATCATTCCTCTCTGATGCGGGTTATTTGAAAACAGGTCTTCCCAAGCCTGTTCAGGAGGAGCAGAAGGGAAATCAGGAAAGCATCTAGAAACGAAGTTCCATATTTGAAAGTACCGAAAGAAATGCATCAAGGGAAGATCATAAGTGGATGCCAAATTGGCAAAGCTATCAAACACACCATCAGAATACAAATTTCTAACTTGTTTAATACCCTTGTCATACCATACTGAAAATGAGGAGTGCAAAACGGTAGGGGAAATAGATGGTTGTTGACTAAAGGACACAAAGAGGATGTACCTACAAATTTTAAATGTCATCTAAATTGATACCAAGTCATAAGTGTGTTTAGGATAACAGGGTTATCAGTATATAGGAAAAAATTTTGTAGGTAAAGGGGAGTAAAGCAGAGCAGGTAATTCCAATTTAGACCAAGAAGATCCAGGAGTTTGAACCCAGTAACAAAGTTTATGGATGTGTGCAGCCCAGTAATAGAATTGAAAATTGGGTAATGCAAGTCCTCCACTAAGTTTACATTTCTGCAATAAAGATTTACTAACCCTTGGTGGCTTCCCTCCCCAAATAAATGTACTAATTATCTTATCCAATGAATCAAAGAATGATTTTGGGAGAGAAAGGGGCACTTGTTGGAACAAGAAAAGAAACTTCGGTAATATATTCATTTTGACAACATTGATCCTGCCAATTAGGGAAAGGGGTAAGTTATCCCAACTCTAAATGTTTGATTTAACCTTTGAGATAAGGGGAGTGAAGTTAGCTGAAAGAAGATTAGATAGAGAACGTGTCACGTTGATACCTAGGTATTTAAAACCTGACTGACTAAATCGATATGGTAGACCTATGTTGGAGAGATAAAGCTGAAGTATTGACAGGAAAACAGTCGCTTTTATCTAAATTTAGTTTATAACCAGAGACAACACCAACAGACTCCAGAACATCCAAGACAGAAGGCATAGAGGAGATAGGATCAGTTACATACAATAACAAATCATCAGCATATAGCGACAATTTGTATTCTACACCATTTCGAACTATTCCTTTAAACAAGGGAGAAGATTTTAGTGCAATAGAGAGCGGCTCGATGGCAACAGCAAAAAGCAGAGGGGATAAAGGACAACCTTGGCGACACCCTCGTCCGAGCGCAAAATAATCTGAATAAATATAATTTGTCTGAACCCTAGCATTAGGGGTTGAGTAAAGGAAGCTAATCCAAGAAATAAACTTGTCCCAAAATCCAAACTTCCTCAGGACTGCAAACAAATACTCCCATTTGACACTGTCGAATGCTTTTTCAGCATCTAATGAAATCAGGGGGAACACTTTTCTGTTGTGCTACATCAAAGCTGTTGTGCTTTTTACTTTGGTAAATATGAGTAAAGAAGACTGTGAAATATTGTCTTTAATGTTTAACCTTTTGATCTTTTGTTAAAAAAAATCACAAAAATAATTGGCACCATTTTAGTCAATACTTTGTGATACCTCCCTTTGCCAGGATAACAGCTCTGAGTCTTCTCCTATAATGCCTGATGAGGTTGGAAAATACATGTCAAGGGATGTGAGACCGATCCTCCTTACAGAATCTCTCCAGATTCTTCAAACTTCTAGGTCCACATAGGTGGACTCTCCTCTTCAGTTCACCCTCAGTTCAGTTCAGGTTTGCTATGGGTTTCAAGTCAGGGGACTGGGATGGCCATGGCAGGACCTTGATTTTGTGGTCAGTAAACCATTTTTGTATTGTTTTTGATGTATGTTCTGGATCATTGTCCTGCTGGAAGATCCAACCACGGCCCATTTTAAGATTTCTGGCAGAGGCAGTCAGGTTTTCAGTTAATATCTGTTTAGATTTGATAGAGTCCATGATGCCATGCATCCTGACAAAATTTCCATGGCTTAAACCTATCTGTCTGCGCCAAAACCACCTCTGGTGTTTATTGCCCAAAAGCTCTATTTTGGTTTCATCTGACCATAGTACCCGATCCCATTTGAAGTTCCAGTATTGTCGGGCAAACTGAAGACACTTTAGTTTGTTTTTTGGATGATAGTAGAGGTTTTTTTGTTGAAACCCTTCCAAACAACTTGTGGTGTTGTAGGTGACTTCAGATAGTTTTGGATACCTTCTTCAATTCTCCAGCTGTGATCCTTGGAGATTTTTTGGCTACTCGAACCGTCCTTTTCACAGTGTGTTGAGATGATATATACATGCATCCAATTCCAGGTTGAGTCATACATTTCCAGTTGACTGGAACTTATTATGTATTGCCCTGATAGTGGAAATAGGAATTTTCAATGCTTTTGCAATATTTTTATAGCCACTTCCCATTTTGTGATGCTCAAGAACCTTTTGCCACTCATCACAGCTATATTCCTTAGTCTTCCCATAGTTGTGAATGAATAAGGGAATTTGGCCTTTGTGTTACCTTATATTTATACAACTGTGAAACTGGGAGTTATGGTTGAACCATTTCCTGTTCCTAGTCACCCAGGTGTA
The DNA here is from genome assembly GCA_012411365.1 of Ameiurus melas. Classification (NCBI taxonomy): domain Eukaryota; kingdom Metazoa; phylum Chordata; class Actinopteri; order Siluriformes; family Ictaluridae; genus Ameiurus; species Ameiurus melas. The sequence goes on along the minus strand of CM022775.1, from coordinate 8,817,449 downwards.
CAAAATTTTTTTTTAAATTGTGAATAGGAAAATACTTCAAATATATTTTTCTCATATGAATGCATAGGGGTGCCAATTGTTGCACACCCATATTTAACAAAGACATTTTTTTCAATCAATCTGTGTTGTGTTTGCAATTTTTTTTATGTCCATGCGAGCAGAGTATATTTGTCTTTAAAGAAAAGATCAAAAGGTTAAACAAAGTAAATTTTTCACAGCCTTCTTTGCACATATTTACCAAGGGTGTCAATATTAGTGAAGGACCCTATAGATATATACTGTATATACAATCATACTGTTATATGGCACCACTAGAAGCAATGCATTTGACACTGAAGTCTCCCTCCTTGTGCCCTGAGTTCAAAGGGATAGGCTCCAGGCTCCCCCACAACCCTGTGTAGGATAAGCAGTACAGAAAATGGATGGATGGATGGATAGAGTTCATGTTCAGTACAATTACAACCTCCAGTAGACCCACTTCATCCCACACCACTTAGACTTCACGAATCTAATGGTGATAAAACATTTATTTTTCAAACATTGTTAATATCTTTTAAGCAGATAAGTTGCAAAATAATCTGAAAGAATTTACAGAGATAATCCTTTGCAGCAAAATATAACAATCTTCTGGAACACATCCCTGGAATGCATAAGAATCAAAGTAATAATTTAATTACACAGAACACAACTTGCAGTGTACTCGTGTGTACTTGCTTCAAGTAAAGAAATTACCTGTAAGGAGTGAACTTTGTGTCTTCATGCATGCTTGAGCTGGAGTGTGGTCTCACGGTCAGAAGCTGCTCTTTAATGACCGTGAGTAACAATAGCAGCTTAAACAGCATGTCACGGAATATGAATATATGATTTACACACAACAATCGAACTGATCTCACATGGTTATTGATGACACCATCAGATACCTGGCATTCCTGCCATTATTGGTTTACCAAGTTACTACTCATCTGTACTTAGGCTTCCTATCTATGATTTTATGTTTTTGTTCAACCACCTAATTTTTTCACTTCCCAGTCAAAATATTGAATAAGGTTTGTTTCAGCTTGTCTTTTGTTCCTATAGTTTATATTCAGCACTGTTATAAACCTAGGCACACTGAAAGTTCCTTCATTTAAATAGTAAATTGTGAACAACACGTGAAGCTTTATTTAGGACCAAGTTCCTGTTCCACTGCTGTTTTGAACCCACACTTGTCGACTTTTTTCTGCTTTCTCTTTGCCACTTTTACGAATGTTTATTAACTTAAGCTTAAACTTATGTGGCCACTTGGAAAAACGCAAGTTTCACTTTAACAAGTTAACAAAAGCTGAGGAAAGCTGTTTACAAGAGCAAAATTAGAGCAGGGATAATTAACTGGCGGGCCACGGTCTGGACGCACATCCAGTGAAGTATATTCGTAGACCAAACTGAGTACTTGAAAAATACCGTAGCACAACTGATACACTTGTCTATAATTCAGCGACTTTATTTTTCTAAACAGCAGCGGATCCTTTGTTGTAGCCCATCACATACATTTATGTAAATTATTTAGCTGAAGGTAGCTCATCGGACCAGAGACTAGCTAGTGGGCTGTAGCCATTAGGTAAGAACAGGGGAGAGTTTTCACAGATTTTCAGACAGGTTTAATTTTATTTACTGTCTTTGGTTTGATTAGATAGCTGAAGAAATGGCTTGTTTCAGAAGTGGTAATGTGAAGCCTCACTCTGAAACATGGAAAACGCATCTACTTCAAATTGTCTTATTTATAGCCATCAACATATCGTTAATACGTAAACATTAAATTGTAAATGTCATTACTGTTTTGTCATGTTGGTTATCTTTGTAAGCATTTTAGTTATCAAGGAATTTTAAGTAACTCGGACCATTACAAATTTTAGTCGGATACCCCAGCTACATAATATTTAATTTTTTAAAACTGTAACACTGAATTGTTGCTTTGAAATTGGAATTTATAAAGCAAACTTGTCTATTTGTACATTATACTGTTGGCCAACTGCAAGCAGGCTAGTCAGCAACCCAAACGTTGTACACGGCATAAATGCAAATAGTCTGTAGAAACTGTTAAGGAAATGGATCCAACTACATGACGAAGGGAAGTTGACAAGGGTGTATTAAAACAGCAGTAAAACCAGGAGATAGTACTCAGAATCTTAGCAATTTCTGAATCATCCTCTCTCACTATCAAGTGCATGGTTGACTTATTAGCATTAAGGAGCTATTAGCATTTCCTCCAGCTCTTTTTAACTGACAGCAATATGTGAATGATGTGTGAATACAGCCATTTTGGAAGAACGATCGCTATGTAATTTGGCATTATATGTTCAAAAGTGGCATTTTCATCTCAAGTAGAGCAATCTCTCTCTCTTTCTCTCTCTCTCTCTCTCTCTCTCTCGCACACACACATTCAAACATACTTCTTCTAAACTCACATATACAGCTTCACAGGAAGCAAATTCTTCAGAAAGAGTAACATTTCAAGTCACTGTGACTAGAAGCAGGAAGTTTTAAGAACTTTAAATAAAGTGTGAACATAATTAGTTCTTCGCTGTATAATTGGGAAGAAGAAGTGAACATCATTTAAAAGACATTACATCATTTAGAAGACAAAAAATTAGTTTGAGGCTCACGTCACAACTGAGGGACGCACACAAAGATAAAAATGCATGCCTCAGATTATAAAAAATTTGTTTGACAAATTATGCATAACCATCCAGTAAATTGAGTCCATACTTGGTACAACATCAAACAGATTCACAAAATTTGTGTTAAAAATCATAAAATGTGATATAGAACGTGTAGACTTGGTATGTTGGTCAACCTGATGTTCACAATTAATCTAGCATAAGACCCAAAACTACACAAATGGATCAGGAAAAAGACTTGCAAAGGCTTATGTGTATAGCACAAATAAGGGATAGTGGGACTGCATGTTTTAAATTTGCTACACTTTGATTCCTCTGCTTGCAAAACAGAGTGAAAAGCAAAAAAAAAAAAAAAACTTTATATGAAGCACCAGAAAAATTCTTAGCAGTTATGCTATGAATAGATAAATAAATGCAATTAAATGCTTGTCATCTGAGAATGAAAAGCATGAAATAGTTTGACGTGTGCTACTATGTACAGACGTGTACTTGTTTGTGGACTACTTTCCAAGATCCTATCTAAAAAAGTAAGGCTTCCTGATTGACTTGTTGCTTGTAAAGGACTTATCAAGAATTTCCATTCCATGATACAGTGGGGTTAAAAAAAAAAAGTATGATTCTGTCACCAATAATTGCTATCAACATTTATCAGAATTAATTATATTTAGCCGACAAGATTCTGATATTATGTGTTATATAACTTATCAAAAGGTTCTTATTAACCTGTAATTGTGATAAAGTATAACGCATAGAGAACAGTAATCAAGGAAAATTAGGTTAAGGTATTAAGAGACAATTAACCCTGTGTGTTCTGGGTGCACATAGTGACTGTTTGAATGCTTCATATACACTACATAGCCAAAAGTATGTGGACACCTGACCATCACACCCATTTGTGCTTGTTGCATCCTTTAGCAGATTTAGCCTGCAGTTATAATAACATCCATTCTTCTGGGAAGGCTTGCCATTAGATTTTGGAGAATGGCTGTGGGGATTTGTGTTCGTTCATCCACAAGGGCATTAGTAAGATCAGACACTGATTTTTGGTGAGGAGGCCCAGGGTGCAGTCAGTATTTCAATTCATCCCAAAGGTGTTCAGTGAGGTTGAGGTCAGGACTCTGTGCAGGCTACTTGAGTTCTTCCACACCAACCTTGTCTTCATGGAGCTCGCTTTGTGCACAGGAACAAGGTCATGCAGGAACAGGTTTGGGTCCCTTAGTTCCAGTGAAGGTAAATTCAACTTTGTGGCTATAGTTTGGGGAAGAACCACATATGGGTGTGATGGTCCACATACTCCTGGCATTGTAGTGTCCATCACTTTATATAATGAAGTAAATGGTGTTTGTGAACAGGGTTTTCTTATGATGAATTCCCAAACAGTTTCAATATAATTGTTGACAAATTCAAAACAGTGCTTGATGGTCGAATTTTTGACACGACTGTTTGAACCACTGGTTCTCAAAATGGTGTCTAGGGTCCATGACTTTATTATTATTATTTTTAACTTTGTTGCAGTGATGGAAATCACAACCCATTATTATCAAAGTCATTATATTTATAATTGAGTTCTTATAGCTATTAACCTCTTTGACTGGTCATTTGAACTTAAATGGGTTTAGTCCAAATATCAATAACTCAAAGGCAAGTTTCAGGAATAGAAAGCACCAAGGCTGTAATAAATAGGCAGAAAGTATTAGGAATATCTTTAAATAATTAACCTTATTTGAATAGTTGGATTAAACTCAGAGGAGGCATGACATGTATTTTATAGTTAAAGGGGACCCTGGCTGCAAAAAGTTTGAGAACCCTTGGTTTATTCATAGTGTTCATGCAAAAGTGATGAACTGCTAAAATAAGCCCTATACCAACTTCATCCTGAGGCGAACTCGGTGTCTGAGAAGACATGTCAGCTTCTTTCCTCTCTGATTGTCATGCTTGAGTTTCGTCTCTTGTGCTTGATTTCCGTTGACAGGATATTTGAAAAGTAGCCTGGAAGCTTGGTGCAAAATGCTGAACATGTTTGCTTTTCTCACAGTGTGTTTGGCGGCGGCCATGTTCCCTTTGCTGCAACAGTTTTACGAGGGCGGGCAAGGCTGTTTAGGAGGGCGGCCATCTTGGAAGCGTCGGTTGATGTACTTTCAATGCAGCTAGCGTGAAACTCTTGCTGAGATGGGAAACACATTGAAGTCATCAGCTACTTTATGAACACAGCAGCCTTAAACTTTCACACTAATCCATGACAGTCAAGCAGTAAACATGCCCTTTAAGAAGGGCATGACATAAATGTACGAGCGTAGTTATGGACACAGACATCATTGCTGCAACACACAAAGATGTACAGAATCAGAATGGTATAGTGCAGCAGAGAGGCTGCTGTATGGAAGCTTGTGTTTGCTCTGTGTAAGATCTAATGGTGCCCCAGCGCCACTGAGTGGAAGAAGAGCGTGAATGACAGCGTGATTCTCAGCTGTCTTTGGCGAGAAGAGCTAAAAGACGGGCTAACCGAAAGAAGGCATAGCCTATCAGTCCTGCAGCAGAGTTTCCCTCCAGTTGAAGCTGTGATTGGGCCCATGAGTCAGTGGGAGGATGGGTGGGTCCACAAGTTGCCATATCCCAGTCTCGCCCATCTCTTCACAGGCACAGAAACCCAAGTAAGGGATCTGGAGGAATGGAGGAATGGAGAAATGTTAACGGAGACTGTAGACAGATTATATATTATTAGATTAACTTCCTTTGAGATTTATATAAAAATCATTCACAATCTTCAGTAAAATAAGCAGCATTTGGTTGCAGACACATCTCATGTTTAAACTATGTAATAAACTGATTGATGTAGCAGGCGTTTTCTTTTCCCATGTTTGTAATGCCTCTAAAATGGTACAACATTGCCTCCTAGTGGTTCAATACACAGTCTTGCCCCAGCTTGTTTGTATGTTGCTTGACAAAGCCAAAGATAAAGTGACTTATACCACACTTAATAATTATTATAATGCAAAAAATTGCTTTATGCTTTGATGCTTTAAGTTTGCTAGTCTCATTTCTCCTACAGAACTGCTGATATCTATTGGTCAAGTTTAAATTAATTTGCTCACTGTAATACTTTGTAATACACCATTATCATTTCTATAGTAACAACTCGCACAGAAATTTGTAGTTTATATAATGTTTATAGATGATATGGTGATGGGTTTGTTTTTTTGTTTTTTGTTTTTTTTGTAGGGGAGGGGTGTTTTGAGCAGTGAGACATATATATTTAGCAGTTTTGGAAGGAGTCTCCACTGTCAGCACATTGTAATAGTACGTTTTCCGGCATGGGAAAGGGCTTTGCGGTTTCAAAGTAACATGTGACCAGCTGCATTTTTTTGTGGTAAGGTATCACACCATCCTTTCATGTTTTATTCCTTTGGTTTATTTGTGTTCTCATCTAAAGAAAACATGCACAATTTCATTGATCAACATTATTTAGGTGTAATTCAGCCTTTGTTATTGATAGACTTACATGAAATAAAAATGTACAAAATATATGTGAGAAATGGGGGCACGGTTTGCCTCGCACCTCCAGGTGTTAGATGTTAGCGGTACAGAAAATGGGTGGATGGATGGATATATGTGAATGCCATGGGAGGCAATGGATCACCATATATCTCTGCATAACATCTCAATGCCAAAGTCCACTTTAATTATAAAGCTACTTAGAAACTACACCTACTTAAATTGAGCAGAGGCGACTTGTTCAGTTTAACCTTTAAACCTTGTGCATGCTTTCTTCAGATGACAGCTCAAATTAACCAAAACAGTAATCACAATAACTGAGAACAAGTGAAAGTCATAGAACTTGGGATAGCAAATTAAGAGGAGGAAAAAGTGAATTACATTAAGGATCAAGGTAAATAAAAAAAAATGTTTCATGGCTGTTTCACAACATTAAATGTAACTGTAATCAGAAAAATTGCATGGCATGTTGTTCTTTAATATATATGAGCTATAAGAAGAATAAAACAGTTTGGGACATGCAGGTATAAGATAATCCTCAACTTCAGGATGGTAACGCAACACACACGCCTCACACAACCCTACCCCAGATTATTATATGACCAGTAGTGTTTAATTCTTTACATATGCAACATTTCTAAATACCAAATATAATCCTGTTTAAACTGCATAAGCCTTCTCTAACTTTTTCCTGAACAGGTTTATTCTTATAAACTAGATCTCTTTGCAAGAAGAAGAAAAAAGTAGTTAACAATCCATGTCAGCTTCCTCTGTAAATTAAATGGGAAAAGAGCCCAGTTCATGATACATCTGTTCAGCATGCATTAAAAAAATTTTTTTTTAATTATAGTATAATATATAGTCTCTCTCTCTCTCTCTCTCTCTGTATAAATAAATATATATATATATATATATATATATATATATATATATATATAATACAGATAGACAGATAGATAGATAGATAGATAGATAGATAGATAGATAGATAGATAGATAGATAGATAGATAGATAGATAGATAGATAGAGAGAGAGAGACTAATTTTGTCTTCATATTGGCTAGAATACTGGTCACTAATGCACATGTGCAATTAAAAGATTTCAAAGCAATCAGTAGTCTGTCTCACCACACAGGTTTGAGACGCGCAAGAGTTTTAGTTTAAGATACAGATACATCCAGTATCGTGTAGACATTGTGTAACTGTGTAGTATTGCAGACATCCCACCTCTCCCAGAAGTTCCGGGAGTCTCCCGCATATTGAAAACGGCTCCCTGACACCCACAAATTATATATAATATTTGGGTAATCTATGTTTTTTAGAGCGAGCTAGAGAGAGACCAGAGAATTTCTAATAGTAGATGGACTCTGGAGAGACATACGAGAGTGCGAGAGAGTGGCAGAGAGCGTATCCTGATCGGTCTCTCTTTCGGCTAACTAGACCTATCAGTTTTATCTGTGGGCGGGCTTTACAGTCTAGATCTCTTAGTTCAGTGTACCACTGTAGTTCAGTAACGCTGTAGTGTCCAAAAAAAAAACCCTTCACCCCAGACTACACTAAAGTGTACGGTGGAGCTACTTCCCTGAAAGGAGTTTTTGCAAGGTGGGATATCTGGTATGGGTCGCAAATCATTCAGACTGCAGGAGCAGCACATCTAGTCTAAAATAATTAATTGGGCATGCATCATTTTGTTAAAGAAAATGCTTCTTTGTAATGATAAACAAAAACAGAGAAATGGTGTAAATGTGTTTAGAAATGAGAAATGTAACAGACCTTTCGAACCACTTGTACAAAGTCTTTGGCGTTCTGTGGGCTGAGGCCCTGCATCTGGCGCGTACAGGCCTCTAAAGACGAAGCGTGGGCTACTATCAGCACTGTGTTTCCTGTTCACAAAACCACATGGAAAACATAAATCTGAAAACACACCCACTTAAGCAGTTCAAAGCAGGTCATTAGAGAATATACTTTATGCACTCATGTTACTTTAGCTGTTATACTTCCGTCTGTAATACATTAGGAACACACAATAGGAAATATTTCCTGTATGGAGCATTTAATAGATTTGACTTTGCTTGCACTGCTTTTCAAAGAACACTGTGAGAAGACTGAATGAATTGTGTCCTGTATCCAAGACAGAAAAGACCAGCAGTGCTCCTTACCCAGGGCTTTAGACTCGGCTAGGATTTCCCGCGTCACTTGGAAACTGCGGGTGATGTAAGTGTCATACGACTCTGACACTGTCAGCTTGCTGATGGGAATATGAGGTCTAGGCACAAGAGACAATACAGTCTTCACCCAGACATCAAAAAACACTCCTGTATTACAATGCCTTCCATTTCTCTGTAATCCAGTCAAAGAAATGATCTAATTCAGTAATACCCATTCTTAAAGCTCGCCAGTCATTATTCTAGGGAACATTAGATATTCAGAGATTGTCATGCGTCTGACCAAGAGGTAAAGATACCGTTCACTCCAAGAAGATTCATGCACAAATCTGGATTTACTTCATGTCACTTAACCTTAATGCACATTTTTATTTCTTTTGCCCATTTTTGGCCCCAGAGTGTATGATCAGAAATGAATATTGTGGAACTGAATAAGAACCTGTAGGTTGTGTCCACAACTAAGTTAGCAGCTGCCAGTTCAGTAGGTGGAATCCAGGCAGGTAAGGATGAACCTGATACCCATTTGGTCCACTCAAACAGTCCAGGTTCAACCCGTATTTTAGTCTTCCCGTCCTGCTGAAGCCCTAGGAGAAAAATAAATAAATAAATAAATAAATAAAAATATATAAAAATATATATATACACAGAGAGAGAGAGAGAGAGAGAGAGAGAGAGAGAGAGAGAGAGAAAGTGAGTGTGTAGAAAATATGAAACAGGGAGAGATAGTAACAGAGGAAATATCCAAAGGGCTTGGTCATTTTGAGTGAAGGTCAGAGGGCTAAAGGGAGTGAAAGAGATAACGGCAAGTGTACCTCGGAGGATATTATGGGCTGTCTGGACACATCGCAATGAGGGCGAGCAGTACACAAAGTCGATAACTGTGTGACTCTCCAACAAGGCCTCTCCTAAATAGAACAAAAAATTACACACACATACAGTTTTTCAACAGAGTGGATTTAGTATAAGTCTTTGAAAATAATGAAAATAATAATAATAATAATAATAATTTTAGTCATACAGTGGTGCTTGAAAGTTTGTGAACCCTTTAGAGATGTATAGATTTCTGCCCAAATCTGACTTAAAACAGGAAGGTAACAGTGGTCTTGAATTTCTAAATTTTTTGTGGATTGTGGATTGGTGGAGTCCAAACTCTTTAGAGATGATTTTGTAATCCTTTACAGCCTGATGAGAATCAACAACCCTTTTTCTGATGTCCTCAGATATCTCCTTTGTTCAGGCCATGATACACTTCCACATACATGAGTTGTGAAGCTCAGACTTTGATAGATCCCTGTTCTTTAAATAAAACTGGATGCTCACTCACACCTTATTGTCATCCCATTGATTGAAAACACCTGACTCTAATTTCACCTTCAAATTAAACTGCTAAATTAATCAAATTAATCAACATACTTTGCCACTCACAGATATGTACTATTGTAATATTGGATAATTTTCCTCAATAAATAAATGACCAAGTATAATACTTGTGTCTCATTTGTTTAATTTGAATCTCTTCATCTACTTTCAGGATATCTGAGAATGTTTTAGGTCATATTTATGCAGATATATACCACTGTATTTTGAGAACTGTTAGTTACACAGTTATAGATTAAGTCGATGAGAAACTGCAGCAATTTTAGTCACTCAAATACAAGTTTTAGTACATGTCTTCAAATGTCTTGACTAGGCATTAATTTCAATCTTAAATTCCACCTCCATCTCATTTCACAAATGCATTTTGCCATCAATGGCTTCCTAATGTGTACTGTGCCTACAGTGGCAAACTGATTAACATTACCAAGCTCACTACATTTACTCTACTGTTCACTACACTGTAAAAACTTCATAACTGTAATTAATCGCTTCCAGTTGATTGATCTTGGTGGGGTGTATTTTATCACAAAAATAATGTTGCTGCAACTGAGAAAGGTTGCCAATGATACCAAGTTTGAAATAACAGCAGCTGCAACCACAAAGCTTTAACGTTAGTTTAGCTAACCAGATCAGAGAAAGAAGGAGGTATTGAGTACATCGATTAGCAAACAAGCAACTGTGTCACCTGGCACACAAGGCTGATATCAATACTACATTATATAGTTTTGTCTTACAAAGAGCACCTACTGCATGCAAATTACAATTACTCAAGCGTTTTCAATAAAACTAATTGGCAGTGAGAAATTATAAAGAAACTCATTGTGTTTACAGAGTGTTTCTGTATAGTACTGACCCACTAATCGAGCCTGTGTGGCTCCAAACACAGTGATAGGACAGTCCTTATCATACTCCCTGTATCCTCCACTCCGCGCTGGAAGACTACCCGGCATATTGAGGTTGGATCGGACATAACGACCTGGAACACATTTGCACACAAGGATGCACATTATTAAAAACAGGGACAATGAAGTAGTGTCCATTGTACTAGGTGCAGACTTTTAAGGTGATCATTGTGGAGTTGTCTCATCAAGGTTAATGCTGTGTAGATCTTTTCTTTGCCTTCTTTGTCTCTCAGAAATTAATTAAATCTAGTGGAGCTTACAGTTAAAGTTATAGAAACAACATTACATGGTCAGGTTCATTTGAGTCTAGCAGTCGAGTAATGTTCAGGAAGCTACAATGAAATTCAGGAAGCTAAATACTCTAATAAAATACTCTGAAGAGTTATTGTGCCAGCTTATTATAGGTATATATTAACATTCTTGTTTCTATAGTAACAGTCCAATCACAGACTTTTAAAGATTTTTACAATTATATTTTTTTTTTACAAAGAAAACCAGGTATTGGATGATTTGGTGAAGTCTTCTATGAGGAGATTTTTATTTAACAAGTTTTTATTTAACGAGTGTCTTCAGGACAAGGAAGTTTGTGGTTTCTTTGTAATATAACAAGCTGGGCTGTTTTTGTGTGTGTTTTTTTTCTCCAAGACAGAAAAAAAGAGAGGCTGGTGGATGGAACAACTGTTTATAGCTGCTACAAATGTAAGCGACAACAGGAATTAAGGGACAGTCCTCAAAATTAAATGCAACTATAATATAAACTATTCTATGACTAAACTATAATATGCTGGGTTGTTGTTTTTTCAAATTAATAAAATGTGATCATTAGTTGCTGTGGTATAAGAGGAATAAAAGACTTTTAATAGACTAGTTGTTAAGTATATTATTAAAATATTGTACTGTATGTGTACAAACAATTCTTTAAATTTACGTTTCTACTATTGGCACATACTGGTTAGAACTAATCATTAAGGTAGTTATTAAGCTAGCTAGCAAAGTAATAACACTAAGTAGCTAAGCTAAGTTGACCATTACTGACTCTGTCCTTACAAAGCTTTAAATTCAAAGCTTTAAATAAAGTGTTACATTCAGCTTTACAACTTTGTCGACATCTCTGACTAAGGCTCATATTCTGTATATTAAGACAAGCAAACAGATCCAAAGGTCTAAGACAGGAAAATTAGAGAAATACACAGCAGGACATGGACAGGAAATGGTGACGGGGATACACAAATGTGAAACAAAGCAAGGGCAACTGTCAACACTCGACAAGCTCATCTGCAAAATGAAAATATGTAAACATCCCCTGACCCCTGAACTCTAACCTTTGGCATCAAAGCACTGGGTGATCCAATGTTTTCCAAATACCACATCCATCCTCTCACCATGACGACACACAAACAGTGTTCTCTTGGGCAGTCGAGACTGACTATTGGTCTGCAACATCTAAAAGCGAAGAAGGAACGAGTCACATTAAGTGTTCTACAAGTGAAGGGCATTTTAAATAACAGAGACATTTTTTTAAAGGTTTTATTTTTCAGACTGCTCTGTTTTAGAACAGGTTAAACTAGTTGATACCTAATCAACTTGATTAAAGTCAATAGATTTTTCTAAATAATTTGTGTAAACCAAAGACACGCATCTTAAAAAGAAGGGAAATGCTTTAAATGATTTGGTCTTTAAAAGGCTCAGACAGAAACTTTTCCTAATGTTAGTAAGCTAGTTATGTATGTGAAAGATTTATGAAGCTCCTCAGAAGGGACACTATAGCATACACATTTGACTGTGTTTTGTGTTTATTTCTTTGTGTACCGTGAGGGCGAATCTTGTGTTTCTTACCTGCATCGGATGACCTATGACACTCAAAGGGTGTTGTTCTACTGAGCTCTGGTCATCAATGAGACGTCTATCCAGCTGTCCATCAAAAAAAAGTCCGCCTACTGCACCAATGCTTACAGTTGGGGAGGTGCAGTTGAGGAAAGAATGGGACCTGTCAAAAATTGAGAAACCACGTAAATACAAGTACTCTGTACCTGTTCGTATTTTTTTCTAGAAAGTGCATAAAATGGTGCTCTCACCCATGAAGCACCCATGTGTCACACTCGTCTGCTCGGTTGACGTAGTTCTCAGGCAGCAGGCCGGAAAGCCCAGTGCCCAAAGATGTACCATAAACCCATCCCTCACTGGCACTACCCTGTTCCACCGGAGACATGAAGATGAAGTCTCCTGGCACCAGTTCTAGTTCATCCTCGTTCTGGGGAGTGTATGGATACATCACCCGCAATGTCTGTGGGGCAAAAAGGGGCACATGGGTCATCGCTGAACAGGGTGAACATTATGTGCAGAAGCTATATTTCAACATTATTGATGCAAGAGAGGCTTGTAGTTCCTTTGATGTTGTCCTTGCCTCTTTTGTGTCTTACTGGATGAGTCATTGCTGTGCTTTTGGAGGAATTTTGCAAGGTCAGACATTTCTGGGGACCCCATTATGAATGCAGTTTCATAGATTTGGGGAATTAGTAACTATGGGTGCAAATACATTTTCACACATGCCAAGTTGATATTTGCGAACATTATCATTTAAAACTGTATTTTTTGTTTATTTGAGTTGCCTTGGTTTTATCTTAGATTTTGATTTAATCTCGGAAACAATTTAGTATGAGATACACACAAAAACAGAAGAAATCAAAATACTTTTTCACAGCACTGTACATATCAGACTCATGACTTTCTTTTTCAGCTAATAGCTTGCCTCTTATTATAAAGATCTAGCTTGAATACCGAGATTGGCTGCTTCTGAGGTTAAGCTTCAGAACCACAGTATGGTCTCATCTGGAGCTATCACATACATACTGAGACATCAAAGTGCTATAAATGTATGGCGCAGTCTGCCAAAAGATGTGAGACAGATCTGATTGAAACTAAACACTGATCGGAAAGGCGAACCACTTCAGTCTATCCTGGCTGATCTATAGATAGAACTGAGCAAATGGGAAACGGATAACAAACTTAAAGCACCTTCATGATAGCAGATAAAGGTTACAATAAATGCCTCACGTGTTGGAGGAGTTATGGTTATACCTCGTGATTGGCGAATCGGATGTCCCGTGAGAACAAAACGGCAAGCCAATCGCAGCCCAGAGACACGTCCACTCCCTTAGCCAGCTTTTCCAATGAGGTGAGGTGATTGGTTGGGAAATGATAGGCCAGAGTTACATGAAGCTGCTTTTTATGTGGCTCAACATGAACATCTGTGTGGTAAAGAGAGGGGAAAAATGTCATATATTATGACATTTTATATCAATGGAGTCATCAATATACCTGATGACGACCCTCAAATGTGACAAACCATTTTCAAGACTGAATGATCTGGGTGACTTAAAACTATCGCAGATGCACAACATAAAATTTTACACAGTTAAATACGCTCACCTGCTTTAGCGGTAGCCTCGGTGGCAAAGTCAGCCGCAAAGCTCTTGAGCACCTCAGCTACCTTCTCGTCGACAAAGAGGCCAATGAAGTTGGAGGAGATGTAAAGCTCCAGCGGAAGGGGGGAGGGGAAACGGCCTCGCCACTGTCCCACGACAGTCTGCAAAGCCTCACACAGTGCCTCGGCCTTAGCGTCCGTACACTGAACATACAAACACAAAAGCATATGTATATAGCACACAAAGTTCTTCTGAAACAGAAATTCCAGACAAAAGTCTTATAACCATTATGAGCTTACTGTATTAAGCCATATTCACTTAATCTCACGTTGCAAATATGATAGAATGAATCTAACCTTTAATTCAAGTGTGTGCATGTATGTATGTATATATATATATATATATATATATATATATATACATACACATATATTTTAATTAGAGATGCACCGATGCTAAATTTCTCAGCCGATACCTATAATCAGTGATATCGGCTGATACCGAAAATGGATACTGATAGATCTGGATTTTATGCCTACTTTTAAATTAATAATAATTAATTCCACAATTCTGAAATAAATGCAAATAAAAACTTTTTCTCCATTTCAACAAGTTGTTTCACAGTAACTGGTCTCATAAACAGAAAACACATTACTCTAATTAACATTAACACATGAACTGCATTCTGAAGATTAAAGTAATATTTCTTAACTTATTGAATGTTATTAATTCATATTAACATTGACTGAATTCTAAAAACCTCCTGACAGTCTCACACTCACTCACCACAAACAAAAGCATTTCTACTTCATTACAGACATCAAACTGGTAATACATAGGCTTAATTCCCTTTTTTCATGATATTAACTCATGTTAACATTAACTGAAATATACTGCTCTACAAATTTTCTGTTCAATATATACCTTTTTTTCAACACGTCTTCATTTAAATCTTTCAACGATATTCTGGCCCTTTAATTCAGCACAATTAGTGCAGGACGGGGGGGTGGGTAATATGTCGAGGGGATTTGGAGTAGACTCGATTTCACTGCTGCTCACTTTCGGTGTAAAATTTTAGCAGTGCAGAGATTACAAACTGCAGTTTTGTCGTCATTCCACACAAGAGACATCACCTTTACACACAGCACGAAATCGATATGTTTTCCCGCCCAATTTTGATTGACAGGATATAATCAGCCCTGCTCATCAGACATATTTAAACTATCGGCCGATAGCAGGAAAAATACCCTTTATCGGCTGATACCGATTAACGGCCGATACATCGGTGCATCTCTTATATATATTGGAACTATAGGCTACAATTATTGGCACACCTGCAATTGTGCAACCTCCCTTTGCCAAGCAACAAAAGTTTTTTTGGGTGTACATTTTAGATTATTGTTCCACTCAAAGATCCAAGCACAACTCAGTTATTGCTTTTTGGCAGAGGCAGACAAGTTTTCATTTAAAATCTCCTCTTACTTCAAGGCATGTTGCTGAATGACTAAGGGATTTTAGTCTCGGTCACCTCATATTTAATGAAATAGGGAATCATGGACGATTGCTTACGAGATGTTGAGGTGAGGTTAAAAAGTAAAATACAATAAATAAACCACGATGCATATGTGTTGACATGAGAGCGGACAAAAAAATGTATGTCCTCCTCTATGTCGAAATGTGACTCAGTTTGTGTACAGCACCTCTTTCTCTGCTGTAAACTCGTGTGGTCTGCACTATATTTAAGCCATATTCTGTATTTCATTATAACTCTTCTTTAAAAAAAAAAAAAAGGAACTGTAAAGGGGTCTGACCATGAAGAACTGGCAGAGCGTGATGTGTGGGAAGATGTTATGAGCTTTGTTCTTGCCACACATGACGCGACTCTGCTGCCAGAACTGAGAAAGCTGATGGAGCAGTTGCCCGCTCGGGCGTAGGTACAACACAAACTCCCTTGGCAAGGGGTCATCCAGAAACGGGTCATCCACATGAGAAAATAACCTGCAAGCAGAAAGAGAAAGGGCAACTTCTGGATGAAAACATTAAAATATGAATTTTCCAGTACTGAGTGGTAATAAACAAATAAATTAAATGTGAACTTCTTTCCGTTTTGTTAGCTTTCAATCATTTCACTAATGGAAGAAAAATTGTTTGAATCAGCAGGGGGCAGTAGAAAGCCAGGAAAAGGACCCTGAGAGTGAACTGTTACATCTACAATGACTTTGTTTGGATTCTGTCTGATTTTGCTGTAGAACTGAAATTTGGAGTGAACTCAACAGCATCCAAAAAAGGTTTGACTGAGAGGACTCAAATCTTGCCTCATGTGAAATACCACAAGATACTCAAAATTACACAGAGATTAGCAGTCATTAGTAAAAATGTTCTGGGCAAATGTATGTTTGACTCGTTTCTGAGGAAGTGTTATTACACAGGAATACTTAGATAAAAAGTGATTTTTGGAGAGAATCATCATAAGCAACACTTCAGAGTGTAAATTATACAATGTGGGAGTAAATTAGCTGGTGAATTAGATAGTGAGTCCAACGTTCATTCAATTTTCTTATGACCAAGAAACATTTCTACACCTTTAATTTCATTACGAATGGCAGGATCTATGTATAGACATGCATATAAAATTGCAAAACATGCCCACGCTAAACACCTGCCATGCTAAACAGCTAATAAACTAACTGCTAGTAAGCTAGCTCACATTTGTTACATGCTCATTAGTAGCATTTTAGTACCAGACTCTTGATTTACATATTCTCAGTGATTTATTTAACAGCAGTCAAGTCTGCCAAAATATGTCAAAACATTCCAATTTATGTTCATCATTAACATTAAACAAATACACTAGGTAGCTAAATAGCTTTGCACAGATTTTGCTGCTAAAAATGTTCTTGTTCTTTTATATCGGATGTGATTTTTGGAGAGACGAGATGTTTATACTGTGACACAGCTTACTAGTGTTAAGTGCATGCCTAATACTCATTGCTAATGGATAAGTCTATGCGTAATGCTGTGTAAACAATTCTGACCCAAATTCAATCTTCAATCAGAAACAACCATCTGAGACATAATTTAAAAATCCTGTTCTCAAGTACTTTTAATAAAAAACTTTTGCATTGTAGTAGCTAGCTAGCAAGGTGAAATAACTAGCTAATATTAATATTAAAGCAACACCTTAAAGATGTACAGTATATAGACTAGTCAATTGGTGTAACAAATTAATTTATAAAGTATTAAGGGTGCACAGTTGCATTTAAATGAGCTAAATTAGCTAGAAAATTTCACTAGCTAAAAATGAGGGCATGAAGCCTGAGGTAATAATAAATGGTATGGCCTGATATAGGGGTGTCTGAAAGTGTCATTTTCATGCATCTTTCAAAGACAGTTGGAAAAACAGGTATAAAATATTATTAAGAATATACATACTTTTTAAAAACACCTATCACAATATTTAGTCTTTTTAGGGTTCTGACTCCACAACTACCCCTGTGATTCACATGCTAGAAAGCATTAGTCAGTTTTTAGATGTGATTAACTTCAATGGCCACAGAAGGAGCCCTAATAGACTCATAAAGGCAGCTGGCAAATAGCTATGTTCACTTTTATCAGGTCATGGGGGTGTGTGCGCGTGTGATTACTTACCAGTCACAGGCTGCCTGTACATTTCTGCCACCGGTCGAAACCAGTGCTTTCAGCCTGAGGGGAGGAGAGAGAGAGAGAAAGAGAGAGCAAGATCAGTTCCATTCCTGTGCTGGTCACAAAATCAATAGTCTCTTTTCCGGAGGATGTTTATCAGAACACGAGTGCTCAGGAGGCTGTTAAGATAACAGGCATACCTCCGCCTTCAGCAAAGCAAGACTAAGACACACAACCATTCATGAAGTCACCATTATCAGCATCATCATTATCATCATTCTCACAGTGTTACATATGTATAAGGATTCATTTATACTCTTTGTTCTGTACTGAACAGTTATTTATAAGCAACAGAGAAAAAGAACTGATATTCAAGATTCAAATAATAGAGTCATGTTGCATGGTTTGTCATATAAAGTTGAAGTCAAGGAGGAAAAACAAATAATATGAACCATCAACATTGAACCAATCAGGGCAAAGGGACATTATGGTTTTCAGTACTGTTCAAATCCAGAGACTGAGATACTCAGTAACCATTACTGTGTGGATTAAGAAGTATGTTTGGCTCATTATCTTTTTTTTAAAACTGTATCTATGGCCAGATCTGAAGCTCCTGGCAGACGCAACCAGGTTTTAAGCTGAAATATACTGGTATTTTGCAAAATTGATAAAGTCTTCAGTCCTCACACAAGCCCCTGAAGCATAGCCGCAAGACAGCCACAATGCATCAATGATCCATCCCCGTATTTTACAGTGTGGTATCTACGCAGCTATGCAGTCCACATTTGTCTTCAAAAATGCTGATAGTGTGTGCGACCATAATGTTTGGAAAGTTATGGTCTTATCTCTCCACAGCATGCAGTGTGCAATTCTGGTAGTAACAACATTTTGTGAGGATCAGGTGCTGCATTTTGTAAGATGTTCTGAGGAAGGGTTTGTATCTTGCAACACTCCCCATCAGCTTTTAGTTATAAAAATGCCATTTAATAGTTGCCTTTAAAAGTTGACAACCACAACAATTAACTAAACTTTGCCATTCTAAAACTTTTTTCCCCTTCTCCATAATCCTCCTCACTGCAGGAATTTACAAAGAACAACATCTTACCACTAAGAGTTCTCCTAAGTCACATAAGCTCTTAATGATACCTTTTGTCATTAAATATATTAAACATATCAGCTTGATTGCATCATTAGTTGTTGCCAGCAGTGGTTTCGTATTGTTTGTACTTTGGTCATAGTGACCATAAGTATTAAAATGCTTTTGTGAATTACTGTAGACAAAAGTCTATACTAGTCCTAATTTTAGGATTACTAATGTCTCTTAAATTGGCCAGTTAAGAGCTAAATTTAACCCCTAAGATTTATAGCGCAGGGGAAAGGACATGATTAGAGCAACAGAATTCTGTAAGAATGACAATTTCTTTGCATTTATTTAATAGCTATAGTTTTGCCCCAGAGAGAAAATGCTATTATTCAGAAATGTAGCCTAGTTCTAATGTTTGTTTGTTTTTTCTGTTAGAACAAAGATAAATTGTTTCTTCTGAATTAGAATAATTTTTATTGTGTGCAGTTTTTTTTCCTACAAACACGTTTGCTCAATTTAATGAATGTCAACACTTCCAGAGGTTACTATGTATATATTTTTAGTTGTTAAGATCACTTGAGTCTAGACACAGCTGTCATTTCTAATATAAAGGTGTATTACACGACCCGAGAACATGTGACTCCTAAAATAATCAGGTTTATATTAATAAATAGGTTTATTTACCTAAAGACATAATATAGAAAAATGTATGAAAAGACTTATATTTTTCATTTCCTTAGCTGAAAGAGCAATGAAACATCAGTTTACATTCAAAATCTGCACCGTGACATTAGAGGACATAGCTGACTCACTTAAGAAACCCAAGCTCTGAAAAATTATCCAATTTCAGAGTTAACTGATCCAGGTGATTGGATTGGTTGAGCACGAGGATT
Source organism: Ameiurus melas (assembly GCA_012411365.1). Lineage (NCBI taxonomy): Eukaryota > Metazoa > Chordata > Actinopteri > Siluriformes > Ictaluridae > Ameiurus > Ameiurus melas. The sequence continues at coordinate 8,797,812 of CM022775.1, read as the reverse complement.
TTTCACTCAAAGCTTTCTGGGGCTGTGTTCATTTTTGCGCTGTCAGTGAAAAGGCTGGAGAGAAAAAAATTGCAGTAAGTGGCATGAAAAGAGTGTTGACTGCAATGGAAAGGTGTCAAATAGCGGAGACTTCTTCATAAAATGATCAAATAAGCTCTAGTCTGGACGTCTTTATCTCCCGGTTTCAGTGTACAGCAAAGCAGGGTTCCTAAAAGGACCTAATTAGGACTGATGTGACACATATGGCCCACATTAGGGAGACTCATGCATGAATAGACACTCGCACACACAAACACACACAAACACACACACACACACGCACACAAAGAGACAGTTCATAGAAGGCCATGGGGAAAGACACAGTCCACACACACACATACACATCATTTCCCTCTCAAGTCCTAGCAGTCCATAATTATAGTGGAAAAAGGCCACACAAATATGAATCATACTTGAGCATGTGAACATAAAAAAGTACAGCCTAATTGTCTGTAATACTCTCCTGTGAAAGATAATCGTACTTGTCTGGGCAGTATAATTGCATATAATCTAATAGGAGGTTTCACTAAACTGCCCATTTGCTCACGAGTCAGCTGACACTGAGAGTCTTTTTCTCATCCTCACTTGCAGCTTATGAAATTACAGCCTCAAATCTAATTAGTGTCTTTTTATAAAAGCTCTAAAGATCACGTAGGCTCACCAGCGCCCAGGGGAGCCAGAGCAGCAGCATCTGATAAAGCCTATAGGAGAGGATTGGAGAGGGTAAAAAAATGCATTTCCCATAATGCATCGCAAGCAATAATATACGCAATGCTCATTGAACAACTGAACAATACATTTACAACAATAATATGGAAGGACTTGCAGTACTGACAGAGTTAAAGGACAAAAAACAACAACAACAACATCAACAACAACATCATGATGACAAAAACCACACGACAAAGCAGGTCAGAATGTCACAACTAAAACAGAACTAAAACTAAAGCAAGTCAGAACTAAAACTAAAATTAAACCACTAACTAAAAGAATTAAAACCATTTCCAAACTAGACTACAGACTACTTTACCCAGAAATCATAGTTTTGCAGTGAGCAATGGTGCCATCTAAACTACACTACCCATAATTCCACAGGAACACCCAGTCCTTTCAAAATAAAACCAATCATCCTGAACTACACCATCCAGCATTCACAATTTAGTGCAGACCAGCAGAAGGAGCAGCAGAATATTCAGTCCACCCCACCCAAGGACCAATAATATGGAGTGGTAACATGAGCTTTAATGACAAGCGAAAAGAAGGCAAGCCAGAAATAAAATGATCTGGGAAAACCACTGCTAACCGTTTAGCTAAAACACACACACACACACACACACACACACACACACACACACACACACACAACCTAACAGATGCAAGATACGCAAAGAACAAAAGACAGGAAATGTTTTGTAATCAGAATAATACACCACCCGAATTCACAGTGTTTCTCACCACAACTGAACAAAGAGTCAGTCTAAAAATGTCTGCAGTCTTAAACTCTACCGCAAGTTCTTTTACTTGTGAGATTGTATTATTCATTGTTTGACTGACTGCCTTATGACTAGGGTTTGAAACTGTCCTGACAAGCACTTCTGCTGCTTTCACAGCCTGGTATCTGTCAAAAATCCACCATGTTATTGATTTAATCACGAGCAATATATTCATTGCCAGCAGGCAGGAATGCATGGTGAGTCATGAACATTATGCTCTTTGGTCCATGAGGTTCAATATGAGAAGGATGCAACAAGATGTAATCTCCATAGTTATTAAAATAAATATATAAATCTGACTACTTGAAAATACTTCACATTGGGATTCATGCCCCATTTTAATGATTTGATGAAAGATGATTATTCTTCATTTTCATCAACGACAAAGTGAATATTACAAAAGAGCTTTAACTTTTCTTAGCCTATTGCATTAGTAGGTTGGTTAGCTAGCTAATTAAAGAACTTGTTATATGTGGATTGTGGATTTTTTTTTCTGGATACCGAGTAGGGGTGTAACAACTCTAGTCATGATTCGATTCGATTAAATTCACAATACTGCTGTCAATTTTGAACACATCTTTTTTTTACGGAAATAAATATGACTGGAACGACTGAAATATGACTTTTAAAAATGTATTTCTGAATCATAAACAATACAAAACAATGTGCATGTTTGTCTGTGTAAAACAAAATAAAACCAAGAGTCCTATGAGGTTTAACATTTTTTTTTAAATGTTCATCATAAATGTATATATTCTCTGAAATATATGATGGAATAAACAAATAAAGCCCCAGAATTGGATTAAATGTCTGAAGAGTGGAAAGGTGCTCAGTATGTGGGGCTAGAGGTAGCATTCCTGTTATTTGTAGATGGCTCTTGGCATGATCTGAACTGGACCTCAGGCACACACTTGATCCAAGTAGAAACTTTATTTTTGGACAAAGCTCTCTGTTTACTGGTCAATCTACATCTACAGTGCCTTGTGAAAGTATTCGGCCCCCTTGAACTTTTCAACCTTTTGCCACATTTCAGGCTTCAAACATAAAGATATAAAATTAAAATTTTTTGTGAAGAATCACCAACAAGTGGGACACAATTGTGAAGTGGAACGAAATCTATTGGATTTGTTAAACTTTTTTAGCAAATAAAAAACTGAAAAGTGGTGCGTGCAAAATTATTCGGCTCCTTTACTTTCAGTGCAGCAAACTCACTCCAGAAGTTCAGCGAGGATCTCTGAATGATCCAATGTTGTCCTAAATGACTGATGGTGATAAATAGAATCCACCTGTGTGTAATCAAGTCTCTGTATAAATGCACCTGCTCTGTGATAGTCTCAGGGTTCTGTTGAAAGCGCAGAGAGCATCATGAAGACCAAGGAACACACCAGGCAGGTCCGTAATACTGTTGTGGAGAAGTTTAAAGCCGGATTTGAATACAAAAAGATTTCCCAAGCTTTAAACATCCCAAGGAGCACTGTGCAAGCGATCATTTTGAAATGGAAGGAGTATCAGACCACTGCAAATCTACCAAGACCTGGCCGTCCCTCTAAACTTTCAGCTCAGACAAGGAGAAGACTGATCAGAGATGCAGCCAAGAGGCCCATGATCACTCTGGATGAACTGCAGAGAACTACAGCTGAGGTGGGAGAGTCTGTCCATAGGACAACAATCAGTCGTACACTGCACAAATCTGGCCTTTATGGAAGAGTGGCAAGGAGAAAGCCATTTCTTAACGTTTGGTGTGTCTCCCAGGCGGCTTGTGGCAAACTTTAGACGAGACTTTTTATGGATATCTTTGAGAAATGGCTTTCTTCTTGCCACTCTTCCATAAAGGCCAGATTTGTGCAGTGTACGACTGATTGTTGTCCTATGGACAGACTCTCCCACCTCAGCTGTAGTTCTCTGCAGTTCATCCAGAGTGATCATGGGCCTCTTGGCTGCATCTCTGATCAGTCTTCTCCTTGTCTGAGCTGAAAGTTTCGAGGGACGGCCAGGTCTTGGTAGATTTGCAGTGGTCTGATACTCCTTCTATTTCACAAAAAATTAAAATTTTATATCTTTATGTTTGAAGCCTGAAATGTGGCAAAAGGTTGAAAAGTTCAAGGGGGCCGAGTACTTTCGCAAGGCACTGTATAGCCTCACCCATAGTCACAAACTGTCATAAGTATAATAATAAAGAAAGAATAAGGTTTCGAGTACAGGAAGTGGAAATGAGGTTCCTCCACATGGTTTCTCAGCTTATTCTCTATACAGTTGAAGACTGGAAAAAGATTGGTTCGTGTTTTTCCAATCTTCAACTGTCTAGTTTTGGTGAATCAGAGCACACTGTAGATTCCGATTATGTTTCTTGGCTGACAGGAGTGAAACCCAACCCTGTGGTCTTCTGCTGTTGTCTATCCACCTCAAGGTTCAGCATTTTGTGCATTCTGAGATGCTTTTCTGCTCACTGCAGTTTTAGAGAGTAGTCATTTGAATCACTGAGTCACTAACTTCCCTCCCAGTCTGGCCATTCTCCTCTGACCTCTTTCATCAACAGAACTGCTGCTCACTTATTACCCCACCACCACCACAACCAACCCCGAACCATTCTGTGTAAACTCTAGAGAATGCTGCGTGTGAAAATTCCAGGAGATCAGGAGTTTCTCTAATACCAGATTCAAGGCAAGCTAACATTCTAGATAGAAGGCACGTTGGAAAATGCTAATTAGATCAGATAACAAAATACAAAATATGTGAAAACACCCATTTTCATATTTGCTGACCTACTTACAACCGATCAGAACAAAATTTTGTTCCCATAGTTGCATTTCCACATCAGAGGACCCCCCCAAAAAACATAAATCCCTAAAAGTCTCATTTAAATAAATGAAGAAAAACAACATCACTATAAATTATATCAATAACAACAATATTAATATCATTAACAACAATATCAATATCACTATTCTCCAAGTCCTCCTTAAATAAGCCAAACTTCCCATTTTTCTCAGCGTAATTAGAAAGAACGTGCAGAATGTTGTTCATCTCTGAACACAATAAGTGCTGTAATCGAGACACCATGAGCCGTCACCGAATGTGATCTCCATTGATTCATTTTGTGTGGGTCTTTATTCAGACACTGGGAGAAGCTTAGTCTGTGTGTGTGTGTGTGTGTGTGTGTGTGTGTGTGTGTGTGTGTGTGTGTGTGTGTGTGTGTTGTAGCCACTCAGGTCAGAGTTCATGCGCAGTCGTTCTATATTTAGTCAGGCATTCGCCAACTCTCCCTCAGGCACATCACTCCACACTGCCTCATTGCATTCTGGGATGGGGAAACACCCCTGATTTTGGCCATATGGCCATACATGTATACAAATAGACACATTTAAGGTCAAGATCGCAGATACACAAATATGCACACTGAAACAACTCCATGTTTCAAACGAACAATCTCAGAACCTATTAAACATGTGCAATTATAAACATGCACATACACTTCATGACATGAATTCTGCTGATAAATAGTTTGTACCCACATACCAACACATTCTCCACCTTTCACAAATACACACAATATTATATATGAGCTAATTGTGCTAAGATTAACTGTTTGTCGCAGATTACAATATTATATATTAATAAAATTAGACCACTGTGACGTTGGATTTATGAAATAGTCACAGAACCTTTTTTGGTTTTCCTCTCCGCCATATTAGCATGGTCCCCCAGACTGTGCTGATATTTTGCAACGTTCAAATAGGATCTTGTTTATAAAAGGATTCTGTGAAAATCTTGATACACACTCTTGGGATATTTCGTCAAATTCGAAATTTATTCATAAGTTGTTATGCAATGTTGACACATCTTAGTACAGAAGAACCCAGAGAACTTGTATTTGCAGTCAATGCAAAGTATGATTAAAGAATAACAGATTCGTAAATTTTGTTGTTGTTTTTTTTATATTATTGTTAGTCTTGCATTCAATTCTGATATATTTTCCTAGTCAGTCTGATTATAGGGTACATCTCAATATTCTTTCTCTTTCATGCATTCTCGTGTACTCGCATGACATTATTGTCCACTATCAAATTTTAGTTCCAATACTAAAAAATGAGTACATGGAAAACCATTTAAAATAGTCACCACTCGTGATCATACTCAAATGTGAAGAAAGAATCCATTTATGGGCTAGCAAAAACCAACTGACAGAACTAGAATCGGTTAACTAAACTACATTAAAATCTGACTGGGAGAAACTAAACCAGTCATTGGTGATTTTGCTTATTGGTAACTAGCAATTACCCCATGGTCAAAACTTTGGCTAAATAGCTCAGTTTGCATAATGATGGATTTTGGAGGTGGAAGGAATTTTGACCAATCCCACTCCCACAGAAAGTATGACCAATCCTACCTACTCCCATTATTGTTTTTGTCTGTACCTGCCAGCACGATTTTCTAATGACTCTAGTTGGTTTTATTTCCCCCAAAGTATAGAATTTATTCATTTAAAATCACAACAACCCAGTCCAGAATAAAGCAGATAAAGAAGAGAAATTAATGAATGTTACGCTCCCGCCAGCAGAGGGTGCTGCGGCGTCGAAGCGCAAAGACTACTGCTGAGCGCGGGTGCACAGACTCTGTTATATGGACGCGCGGTTAATTTGTTTTGATTCTCCCTTTGTGCAAGCATTGGTTGATTTAGTCCAGGTGTCTGTGATTTAGTTTAATTATGTTTGTTATTTAAACACCTTGTGACCCAAAGGAAATAGGAGCGCAAGGCCATAATCACCAACCAGTACATGCAGAGACTGGCCAGCATGAGAGCCATTCCTGGCCCTGCCATGCCTACTTACCAGCAGAGTTCTAGCTACTACATACCTTCCATACCTCAGCCTCAAGGACGTGCCTTCTACAACACTGTACCAAATCTACTACCAGCAACATGCTTGCTGCCCAAGCCCCAAGACCACAGGCTCGGCTCAGACAACGAGGCCAGCAATGCCATGCAGGACCACCACCCCCATCAGCACTGTGTGCCAGGCCTCCACCCAGGTTCCAGGTGAGAACACCCAGAGAATGGCTCACATTGGGACTGAGACAGCAGGTGGGCAAACTGTGGGAGGGCCTATGATGAAGGGCGTCTCTCAATACAAATAAAATTAAATTTAATTGAATAACTGAACATTGGAATGTAGAGGTCTTCAGGCCGGGAACATTTATAAAATGTGAAATTTGGAGAAGAACGGACATTATGTTTGTCTTATAATAATTTCCCGTTTCTTGGCGAAATATTGAAATTTGTGAGACCTCCACGTCCACGCCATGCAGCCATCAGAGTTACCCATATTCCTGGGGCTTCCCACAGCAGGGGAATTGCACAACGCCATGCAACCAGCAGAACTACTCAAACTCCTGGGGCTGCCGACTGCTGGGGAATTACACCACGCTGCCCGGTGCGGAACTGAAGGCTGGCCCAGAACTTTTTTTGGGGGGAGGCAACCCCAATCTTTGAGCTCCAGCTTAAGACCTACGATGAGGTCTCAGCTGTGGAGCTTCAGCCCGAGGTTAACATGGCAATCTCTGGGCTCCCATCTGAGCTCAACATGGCGGCCTCTGAGCTCCAGTTTGAGACCTATGGGGAGGTCTCAGCTGTGGAGCTCCAGCCCAAGGTTAACATGGTAACCTCTGGGCTCCTGTCTGAGGTCAACAGGGCAGCCTCTGAGCTCCAGCCAGAGACCTACGGGGAGGTCTCATCCGTCGAGGAAACTATCCCACTGCCCTACCCAGCCGAGGAAGCTGTCCCGCTGTCCAGCGTAGCTGAGGAGCTGTTATGCTCCCGCCGGCAGAGGGTGCTGCGGCGCAAAGACTGCTGCTGAGCGCGCGTGCAAGAGACTCTGTTATATGGACATGCACGGTTTGTTTTTTTGATTCTCCCTGTGTGCAAGCATTGGTTGATTTACTCCAGGTGTCTGTGATTTAGTTTAAGTATGTTTGTTATTTAAACTCCTCGTGTTGCTGTGCATTTCGTGCAGTATTATTCGTATGAATGCGTTAGCATGCTAAGCGGTCTTGGTTTCATGTCCTGTTCAGTTTCCTGCCTCGCATCCAGTTTCTCGTTTTCCTGTTGAGACCTCGTTTTCCTGGTTTGTTGAAGTACATTACAAATAAAGACTTTGATCTGTACCTGTTTCCGCTCAAGTCCTGTGATGTTACAATGAATGAACGAATGAATAAGCCTGATCAATGCAAGCAACCCTCCACCTACAATGCACTCCTATGTGAATAAAAATGGCCTTTCTGTGCATTGCAAGCTTCATATCTGGCTGCTTGCTTGTTAAAAAAAATAAAATAGAACAACCATTCCCGCAAATTTTGTTGGGTCTCATGAGTCATGCAGAATCTCATTCCCGCTGCACACCTCTGTTAGCACTAAAACAGAACTATTCAGCATATCTGACACTATTACAACAATGTTCTCATGTCCTTGTGAGTTTGTTCGTTGACATTCTTCGCCTTTCCGCAAACTGGTGCAACAAAGTTGGAAGGACACAAATGTCTAGAATATCTTTGTATGCTGTACATTACCATTTCCTTTCACTAGAACTAATGGGTCCAAATATGTTTCAGTATCACAATGATCCTGTGCACAAAGTGAGCTCCATGAAGACATGGTTTGCCAAGGATGGTGTGTGGAAGTTATTCCTATGCAATTTTGATGAAGCACCAGGCAGGTCAGTTTTGGGGCTCCTTGTTTCCTTGTTCCTAGCTCTAGCTAGTAATTGCTTTAGATCTGATGAATTGCTGATTTTAAGCTGAACTTGACTCTTGGAGTGTGGATGAGTATGGATTTTCCTCTGCTTACACTGAGTGCCTGTGATCAGACACCCAATAGGAAGTCCAACAGTGTTAGAGAGAATTGGTTTATTGGATTATCCCCCCAAAAAAAGGGATCTAGCTGCCTCTGGCTCCATGTTATTACAGAAATCAACTCTTTTTACTCTTTTCTTTTCTTGGGGATGCCCATGTTCAGCATTGAATGTACTTGATGTCACACTCCACATTACTAGTTAATGGCTCATATGAAAATAGACACTCAGAGCTTTAAGATTATACCTAGTAGCCTAGGTTTAAATGTTATAATTTTGTTGTGGCAGTTGTATAATATGGTGTATCACTATCAAAAAAGCTTTATTTGTCCACTCCGTTTTATCTCTGTACTAAATGTTATTGTGGAGAGGTATAAATTCTTTGCCCAGCAGGAGGCTCATACCCCTTCCCTTTCCCATTGCCCTGCTCACCAGCAACTAAACATGGAGTCAAGATACTCTACATACAGAAACCCAACAGTGTCCTGCCTAATCTTATAATGGACTTGCAGCAATAACATAATTTCTTTGTTTATACTGATTGAAAATGTCTGATAAGTCAATTATCATTCTGCAGATGGAATGGAATGCCAGTGTACTGCTAGTAAATTTGAAGACAGATTTGGTATGCAAGTATGGTGCAAAAATGCTTGCAGAGGCCAACCTCTGTGCATTACAGGTTTATAGAAAGAACTAAGGGGCTTTTCTTTCATCTGATACAAATAAAACATCTAGACTATAAGGATGTTGTTGTGTTAAGAATGTTGTTGAGTTATGGCCATGGAATTAATGTGAGTAATAGCTTGCTCCATATTGACACATCTTCATTAGGGGATTTACCAAGGACCTTAAAGCTCGACATTGTTAGAGTGTGTGTGTGTGTGTGTGTGTGTGTGTGTGTGTGTGTGTGTGTGTGGCGTTGAGAAACAAGGAAAGAGTGAGCAATTATAGAGAGGCAGAATAGATCTCACACCACACCTACCACCCACCCACACAAACACACACACATGCACACCTATGAAGGAGATATTTCCACTACGCACAACTCATGCATAGAGATGTGCCTGCTTTATATACATACATTGTATACACATGCCATAAAGACATCAAACACATACCGAAACAAAAAAGCGAAGCACAAGCACAGCCTACACACACACAGACACACACACACACACACAGACACACACAAAGACACATGAGGCATGCACATGACTACACATGGAAATCAACATATTCAACCATGTGGAACTTCAGGCCCACAAACAAAAACAACAAGTTCAAATGCAACACATACAGAACCATAGCAGTGTTTGTGTGTGTATGTGTGTGTGTTTCAAATAATCTTTGAAACAGTGCTTATTAATGAAGTTGATACGCTTCAATAAAACCACATCAATTAATCAACAGAAATATAAATAGTTGTGATTCTTCTGTGGAAAAAGTAAGTACACCCTTGGCTTCAGAAACTAGTATTGCCCCCTTTAGCAGAAGTAATTTCTTGTAGGTGTTTTGCATAATTGTCCACCAGTTTCTGACATCGGTTTGCTGGAATTTTTAACCACTCTTCCATGCATTATTCTTTCAGTTGGTTTTCTTGCATGTACAGCCAATTACAATTCAATAACCCTCCATTTCTTCTTTTTGAGCTGTTCCTTGGTGGATTTGCTAGTGTACTTAGGATCATTCTATTGTTGAAAGGTCTGCTTCCAGTTCAACTTCAACTTTTGGACATGTGGCCTGAAATTATCTTCAAGTACTCTTTGATATGATGCAAAATTCATTGTTGAATTAATGAATGCAAGCTGTCCAGTCCCTGAGGCACCGAAGCAACCCCAAAACATAACATTTCCACCTCGTGCTTCCAAATTGGTGCTTCTCGTTAAAGGCTTTCTTTGTTAACAACATGTCTGCTGTTACTGTGGCCAAATAACTCTATTTTTTATTCATCTGTCCAGAGCGCATTATTCCAAAAGTCCTGGTCTTTGTTTATATGCTCATTGTCAAACTGTGGTCTGGCAAAGGATTTTTCCTGGCACGCCTCCTATGCAGGTCAAATTTGTGCAATCTCTTTCTGATTGTAGAAACATGAACTTTGACACCAACAGTTGCAAGACTTACTCGCACATCCTGTGATTCAATTTTTGGGTTCTCGGAGACATCTTTTTGCACCAAACAGCCTCTACTTGGGCTTAATTTGTTGGGATGGCCAGTCCTGGACAAATCTGCAGTCATTTGAAATTTGCGCCGATTGTAGATAATTTTCCTTACATTAGAGTGATGTATTTCAAATAATTTGGAGATCTTTTTAAATCCCTTGCCAGACTCCTAGGCAGCCACAACCTTTTTTTCTGAAGGCTTTAGATCTTTAGATCTTGGCATGATGAAACCACATACCTCAATAACAAAGGGAACACCAGATATGAGAGGGGTATGAACAAGACAGGTTCCACCTGCAGATTCTAATCACTGACCCCCAATATTGAACACCTGATTATAATTTTATGGATTTGAAAGTGTGATAAATGTAGGGCTGTACTTGCTTTTTCCATGTGACTAATTTGTTTTTTTATTATTATTTAAATTGTGAAAATTTTTACAAAATGTCAGTGTGTCATTTGATAGAGTGTATTACCTTTATTAATAGGCACTGTCTCATACAGATTCAAATGTCTGCTTGTCCAAATATGTAAAAAATAAATAAATAAATTTTTTTTTTTTTTTAAGGCCAACAATTTCCATGGGGTATACCTATTTGTTTCACATGACTATATAATTTAAAAAGTGATATTTTTAGTTACTGAGGTTTCAGTGTAGGAATAACATTTAGCTTTATTAATTATTAATGCAACAATTAGCTGCATTAATAATTATTTCAGTGGAAGGTCCTCATAAGGATAGTAAGACAAACGTGTGGTTGTGGGTGTGTGGGTGTGGGTATATGTGTGTTTGAGTCTCCCTCCCTTCCTCTCCAGTCAGAACTCCAAGCAGGAACTCAATGACTTATTTATAAACTGCATTTCCTGCCCATGCAGTTAGAAGGAAAAAGAAACGTGTACTCGTGTGTGTGTGTGTACTCATATGTGTATGTATGTGTGTGTGTGTGTGTGTGTGTGTGTGTGCGCACTTGTTAATTTGCACTTGTTTTGTATTTTGTGACATTTCTTCCAGGTTTAAATTTTTTTTTATTTTTAAATAGAAGGAACAGGAGGTTACTATTTCTGTGGCTAACCACACAAGCTGTGTGTACGCGTCGTGTGTGTCCCCTGTCTCTTTCTCCGGCCTGTCTGACCGCTTTTGCCAAATTCGAGGAGGAGACACCTACTTCCTGTTTAGTGAGAAATAAGTGAGCATGCGGCTCTACACTCTCCCTCACACATACACACCACAGAGAAATCCCCTCAGAGCAACACCACTGCCCGTGTGACTTAAGCCCACCCATGTGTCAGTGGTAGCTGGTGATTTCTGAGAATCAGGAAATTTGTAGCAAATTGCAAAAAATAATGTAATATTGAGGTTAAGTTCTATACTTTGTAGGGTTACTTTGTCTGTCATACGAACAATAAATTTAGCTTGGGGGAAAAAATTGGAGCAACTATATAGATCTATTTTTGCACAATTATGAAACAAATATTTTGAGTCTCCCTCTAATCAGGTCAACAACATTAGCTGTCATCCATTGCTAGGTAGCTACTGAATTAGCTATTATTCTGTTTCATCTCTCCAAACCACCAAATCCAGTGTGTACACCTTGATGCCTTCGTGTGCTTGTGAGCATGCATGCTAAGATCTTCCACCAAAGTCACATAGCATATCACTTGCCACTTTCCATTTGAGGACATTCATCCCTTTGAGTGCACGGTGTCATTTTCTATTCACCACACAGTGAGCGGAAATTACAGCTCATCTCTTTAACCTCTGCGTTTTCTCTTTTTCTACATTCCTTGCTGAATAACTGATTTGTGGAGTTTATGGCTAATGATTGAAATCGTTGGTGGTTTCCTTCAATACACACACTGTTTATGTTTGGGCCTGTTAATTTAGCTGGATTCCAGCTTATTTCTTGCAGCTCCTTCTTTTGGAGTGGGCATTACGATTACACAACATTCAGGGTTGGATTGCTGCGGTAGTGCATGCTGCACCAAGTGGATAACCACAAATAACCATGCTACAAAAGCTTCACTTATGTAGCCAGTGTCTGAAACTCTTGGAAGGTGAAGACGGATGCCAGTTATGTGCACAATGCCTCTGAACTGACCATCTCAAGGACGCTGTGTGACTCGGACATCCCATATGCAGTAACAGACAAGAGCTCGCAGCCAATCAGTCAAGAGAGCACAGGAGAGTTAACAAACAATCGCGAATGTTAAGGAGTTGTACTATACGAATAAAAAGGATTTAAGACTGATGGAGCTTGAGCTATTTCTTGGTGAAAAGAAGAAGCATTTATACTCTAATTTGGTGGGAAGCTAGGGAAAGATGGATGATAGTCAGCCGAATTGTCCTTGCTGTGTAATCTGTATCATTACCTAGTTATGAAGTTGTTTAGCTGGAGAACTCATAATTGTGATTAAGGGGAGGTGCTAACAAGTTCCTCAAATTTCTGTATTTCAAATTCAGTATACTGTTACAGTTGTATCCTCTGGTCTGATGTTTAAATAGGTAGATAAGAAGATACACAGAGACCACTGATTAGGTATATACTATATATATTTTTAGCTAGCTAGCTATAGTTAGCGTGCTGGCTGCATTTCTCAGCCAGAGACTTGTGCAAAGCACCTACCTTCATCCTGAGGTCTAGCCCAGCACCATGAAGATTCCCTTCATTAGGCTTTATACGCATGTTAGCTAGCTAGATAAATTAGCTAAGAGATGGATCTTTCACCTGGTATTCAATAACTATTTCAGTCACACATGACGACAATAAAATTATAATATTGTCAATACACTTCTGAAATACTGAACCATCATGAGTCACATACAATTGTCCGGTTCCAAACGAGCCAATTACAATCCTCCTTTCTCATGATGCCATCTATTGTCTGAAGTGCACCAGTCTCTTTTCCATCAAAACAGACCCTAACATGATTCCACCACCCCTGTGCTTCACAGAGTTCTTGGATTAAAGGCCTCAACCTTTTCCCTCCAGCTATAGTGCTAATTATTAATGTTAAACAGTTCAATATTTTTTTTTGTTTCTGAGCAGTAGTCGAACGTCTTAACCACTGAACTACCACTTTCCCTACATTTATGGTATTTGGCAAACACCCTTATTCAGAGTGACTTATATTTTCTCATTTGTTTCATTTGACCAGAGAACACTCTTCCAAAAGGTGGGAGATCACCTGCGAACAGTCTGGCTTTTTTATACCAGTCTTGGAGTAGGGACATCTTCCTAGCATAACTGCCAATGGTGGATGTACATAGTTTCATACCTGGTGCCTCCAACTACTTCTCTAGTTCTTTTATTGTTGTCTTGGTGTTCAGTTGAACCTTTTGGACTGAAGTTTGTTCATCCCTAGGCATTATTTTGTGCCTTTTTCCTTAAAAATGCAACATCTATGTGGTCCCAAGATTGATATATCTGCATACAGTTTTTCTGTACGGATGCTTGTGGTAGCTTCAATTGTTTGGAAATTGCTCCTCAAGAGGAACTAGTCCACAATTATTTTTCTGAGATATTGGCGGAGCTGTTTAGATTTTCCCATGGTATCAAGAGCAATTAACTCCTAATTATGAAAACTGGCCAATCAGAAGCTTATAAAAGTCAGTACATCAATTTCTGGAATCTTCCAGACTGTTTAAAGAGACAGCCAACTTAGTAGTATGTAAACCTTTGGCTCACTGGAATTCAGATGTAGTGGAAAGCTGTATCTAATCAATTGTTAAAGCTGTATCTAATCAATTGTTTTAAAATGACAATTGATGCGAACAAAGCAGATGTCCTAACTGACTCGCTAAAATAAGTCTATGGTAATATGAGATGTGTGGACTTGTGTGGCTTCAACCGTAATAAGAACAAAACACCTCAAGACATGCCTCAAGATATTTATACGAAAATATTTCACTTCAGGTCGGTAACAGTAACTCAAGCTGCATCACACCACCACCATCGTGGACTATAACAGCACGCCCTGTCGTGTTTATTCGAAATTTATCCAACTAACACAAATAAATCTTACCAGTGGCCAGATCACATCCACAGTAAATGTCTGCAGTGCAGCAGATGACAGGATTTAAGAAGGTATCGGTCTACAGTTACAGCAACAAAGTGTATCACGGCACAGAGAAATATACAGTATGAGGCAACTGGAGCGTGTTACGTTCAGGAGATGCCACTGAGCTATCCTTGATTTGTACGTATCAAATAGCAGTGAAAGCCAACAACGGAATAAAATTTTTTTCTATTACAGCTAATACGGAACATTGGATGATTGATTCTTTTGATTCACTTTGCATGAAAATTTATGCCAGACTATTTCTGTAAACTCATTCATTGTTTTCTTTTTCTTTTTTTAATGAAAATAGCACACTCTCCATTTATCATTTTCTTTTCTCCCAGCACAAGCTTGTCTATTTTTTCTCACGCCGACTCACACACCCACTCTCTCTCTCTCTCTCTCTCTCTCTCA
Source organism: Ameiurus melas (assembly GCA_012411365.1). Lineage (NCBI taxonomy): Eukaryota > Metazoa > Chordata > Actinopteri > Siluriformes > Ictaluridae > Ameiurus > Ameiurus melas. The sequence continues at coordinate 8,782,806 of CM022775.1, read as the reverse complement.
CACACACACACACACAACTCTCCATCCTTCTCCTCTCGTGCCATTTCTTGCCTACAAACAAAGACAGCATGTGCCATCTATGACTGCTTGGCACCAGCTCGCTCCTGACTCGAGTTAACACTACACACCAATTGCTCTTCTCTTATGAGGAGTTCTCTGGGTCACATGCAAGGTGTCAAGGAGTTCTCTCTTTTCCTTTCCCTTTTCATTCATACATTTGGCCCAGCTCACATTTTAACTGTCCTATTTAATACATTCTGTTCTATGCACAAATCATATTGTGTGTGTGTGTGTGTGTGTGTGTGTGTGTGTGTGTGTGTGTGTGGCAAATGACCAAAGTTGGCAATCTCTCCAAACTGGTCCCATGTCTGTCAACAAATGTGAAAATCCTACACTGGTATACATGCGGCTATCAAAGTCTCAGATCTGAGAGTGTAAATATATCAATATAACTCCACTCATAACAAAAGGAATTTGGTAGCAATGTTATAAATGCAATTACAATGCTAAAAAAGCCACCATAAAGCAAGAAAATATTGGCCAGAGCCACAGCAGTATAAAAGCCAGACAGAACTGGTAAAACATTCTCCTTTCCTATTAATGTGATATTGATATTAAATACCCTAAGAGTTTTATTACTGTCCAGTAACTTCTAGTTGTTCAGAACACATATTGATGGTGTCCAACTATCCCCAGTTATGCTTATAAAACAATAACACTCAATACCAAATACTGAACTGATGCGTTAAATACACATTGCTCCAGCTTTCAATCGCACAACATTTTCAAGAAGTGGAATACAACCGATAGATAAAGGTAATTCAAATCCATTTGGCTTAGTGGTTAGCATGTTTGCCCCAGACTTCCAGGGCTGGGGGTTCGATTCCTGCCTCTGCCCTGGATGTGTGTGGAGTTTGCACTTCCCGTGCTTCAGGGGTGCCCTCTGGGTACTCGCATGTCCTCCCCCAGTCCATTAACATGCACTGTAAGTTGATTGGCCATATCCAAATTCTCTGTAGTGTGTGCGATTGTGCCCTGCAATGGGTTGGCACCCATGGCTTTGGGAATCGTTTGTAGCTAGAACTCCCAACAAAACATGGCCAAGGATTTGGGAAATCACAAAGCAAATTCTTTTACCATCAGAAATATTGTGTCCCAACATGGCAACAAAAAAGTACAGGTTATATCTTGGTTTCATTCGTTTATTTAGTCAAATGAAACATTTTAAAGCCATGATCTATTTTGGTATGTGTCTGTGCTTTCATTTAAGGGAGTAGTTAGTAAAGAATTAGTAAAGAAACAGGAAATTCCCCTATTTTGCCCTCTGAAGAAAAGGTCTGAACTTGCTCTGCTCTTCACAGGAGATGGCAACACTGAAAACAAAACCGTAAATATATATTTTTCCGCAAATAATTTTCTACATCTATCAGGAGGTTTTATTATTGTATAAGTGCCATGATTTTGTCTGGCACAGTGCATTTAAATTTAGAATTTTAGAATTTTACCAAGACCTGTAGGATTTTGCACCTTGCACCCATAGTTTCTGGTAAACAAGCTTGCTCCTTGTTTGTGGTAAACAAGCTAAAATCTAAAGCTTGTTAAAAAGTACTGACAGGGACTACTCTTATTTATTTATTTATTTAAGCTAGATCTTTGATTATAGAATTCTGCATCAATTGTATGTACAGGAAATTCATTTTAAGAACGCTGTGATTACTTTAATAATAAAAAAAAGCTAAATAGATTGTTTGATAAGGAAGTAAGTGTAGAAATGTTATCTCCAGAACAAGGTGAGCTGAGTACAGTTCGATTAGAGCCAAGCTGATGCAGGCGATGAATGACAGAGAAGAAGTGTAAACACACTAATGTCCTACATGCAGAGGAAGCCGAGTCACAAGCATCTAAGGTGCTAGAATAGCTATATCTTTAAAGTAACTCATGGCAGCACCGTAGTCTTAAATTTAAAAAGTGTGATTATCCATGCGAGAACAGCTCCAGCTTATCAGAACAGACGTAAGTCAGATAAAGTCAGGATCTGTAGTCTAATCTTGAATGAATTAAAGCAGAAATAAACAAAATCATGTCCATGTCTTGAATGGACAGAATGCTGACTTGGAAGAGACCCACTCGTATCAGGATAGAAATGTTTCGTGACAGATTTAAAAAATTATTACTCAGAATAACTGTGTATTGATTCATTGATTTGCATGAACTCTTCCCTCTAAAAGGTACAAGAGTAAGCACAAACCAAGTCAGTAAAATGTCTCTCACAGCTGAATTTTCCTTCATCAGTTCTCTTTAAAAAAAAAAAACAATAACTTTTCCTTTCAGTCATCAATATTTTATTACTTATTTATTGTCTTTATATTTATTTATTTATTTTAATTCTGTGACTAGAGTCATATTTTCAAAGTGGCTCTGCATATAGAGAAGATACTAATATAAAGTATGTGAAATTACAAATGACTATATAATTAATAATCAAATTTGGTAAGGTTAAATAGTATATTTAAATTAAAAAGGGGTCATCTAAAATACAGATATAAAACATGGAATCAAATAAAACTATTTAATAAATAAAATAAAATTTAAATAAATATTCAAAACCAATTAATAAATATTCTAAAATAAAATGCAATGACAATCTTGAGTCAATAATAAAATCTAAAATGAAAAGCGAATATCAGAGGGATAACTGGCACCTGACTATGATGTTGTATTGTGTTCTGTACTTTATTTCACGTACAATGGGAAGAAACAGCAACATTTTAATTGAATTTAATTCTACATGTTGTAATCTTTATGATTATCCAAATCATAATAGCATAATAGCACTGTTTTAATTCAATAAGGTGAATAAATGTACAGGTACTTACTGTATTATGTGTAGGTATAACATTACATACATATGCACTCACAACACCTAGAGGACTGAATATCTTCATTATTGCTGCAAGAAAAAAATATAGACTTTTCTATCTCTGTTAGTTTTGTACTGGTTTATTTCCATCAAGTCAACTATATTTTTTAAATGTTTATTAAAATACCTCCATTCCAGCAACCAGATGACAAGCAACATCTACATACGTGTGTCTACTACCTAATGACCTCTCCTACCGACACCTGCAAAATGATCTGAAATTATTTCCTAACCATTTTATTATTTTTGTATTCACTTGAGCTCAATGACGTCTTAATCACTCAAGAAATTTTCAGACTGAACTAGATTTACACGGGGGAGGTGTGTTTTTTTTTTCAGTATAAAGACACTTCAGAAAATCCCCTTTTTTCTTCATCGCATGCCAAAACATTTTCCACATTTAACATTTGCCACATTTAATATGCAGAACAAATAAAATATAGATGCTGTGAGTGAGTCAAAGAAACAGTGCCCCGGGGGGTTAACATATATGTTCTTATATTATATATATATATATATATATATATATATATATATATATATATATATATATATATATATATATATATATATATATATATATATTATATATATATATTATATATATATATATATATATATACACACACACACACACACGTTATGGCCGTGTGACCTAATAATGATCAAGGCCAACTTACATGACCATGCGCCCTATTTCAGAGAATAATACGCAGTACATTTGTCGTCAAGTGGCTCATTAACCATAGACTTAAATATAAATATATCCCCGCATCTGTCGCTGCCAGAGTGTCTGTACATGTGCATGTCAGAGTGTGAACTCGTATCTTGAGCGCTCAGCACATATGGGTTTCTTTATGTCCCAGCAGCTATGTTGCACTTGAAAGGTCACAAACCACTTCCTCAAACAGGCCACTTCCTCTCAGCGGACCAACTGCTGCAAGTGTATAGGGAGCCTGGTGGCGTAGGAGGACTGCATGCGTGTGTTTGTATATGTATATGTTTGTGTGTGTGTATGTGTGTGTTAGTCCATGTGTGATTAGGCACAAGAACTCCTGTTCTTTTCTTTTTCCATTAACAAGTAGGAAAATAACAAATAATTTAAATTCTCGCTCAAAGATTGTTTTATTGAATCAAGTAAAAAAAATACAAACGTAGAAGTGTCGCAACAGGAAGCGAAAGTGCATGACAGCAAATTTTCAAGTCAGACTAGTGGAAATCGCACACGTACTGATTGGTTTATCTTTACTGATGATGAACTGTGATAAGTTTTGAGGAAGAACACAAGAGGTGTGAGATCAAAACAAACCTTATTGTAGAGTGTCATATGAAAAGCACAGAGATGCAAAATTGTGCCGAAATGTAAATTTTCAACAATAACATATAAATATACTTAGAAATAATATATGCTGATATATTTGATGGAGTTAAAGTAGCAGCCTGAAGCTGCTACAAGCACCCCATTGTATAAGTGTACATAACTGACATATATATATTATATATATATATATATATATATATATATATATATATATATATATATATATATATATATATATATATATATATATATATATTTATTTATTTAAAAAATTCTCACAGAGATTAGTTTTAAAAATTGCACAGTATTTTTTTTTTATTTTAAGTTATGAAGGTTATGGGGCAGGATTATGGTTTGTTTTCCTACAACGTCACATGAAATAGCCCAAACCCATCCACATCACCCTCATTAAATTTCTTCTCAGGAGATCATGTTCTCATTTTTAGTTCTAATTTGCTTTTATGCTTACTTTGATAAAAAAAAAAAAAAAATTTAGTTTCATTTTCACCTAAATACAAAACATGTCTTAGAGCATGGCTATATACAGACCGAACAGTGTGTACATATCTTCTATCTAGGTGCAAAAGACAGATCACTGTCTGTTAAAACAGCCTCCATAGGAACTGCTCATTATACAAGCCAAAATGTCACCCTGAGCCGCTCTCCTGCCATTTTGAAAACTGCACAGCACAAAGTTTTCTGACGGCCCCGCCTCTTTTGTTACATTTTTGTTACATGAAATCAGCTGAAATCTAAAAAGTTCAGCATAGTGGTAAGCAGGTCAAGTAAATGATAAATTGATGTAAATGAATATAATATTTAATAATTTATTTGTATATATTGATGGTGCAGTACATCTGGTTGAATTTCCTAGTACTTGCAAAAAAATCTTTGCATGAAAATAACTAAAATACAGTCAAATTTATCTTGTATTTCATATGAAATGATTATAATAATCCAAATCCAAGACTTAAAGCTATTTCTTGACATTTTTATTGATCCAGACATTTCAAACTTGAAGCGGTTTTGTTCTGTTGGCAGAAATGTTTTTTTGAATTTTAAGCATTTATTTCTAGATGCAAAAGAAGAAAAATATCTGCCATTAAAATTAGACAATTTAATGCTTGATAGTAGTTTTTTTTTTAAAAAAGACTAGAAATACACTACCGGTCAAAAGTTTAGACACACCCTTTATTTTTATTCTTCCACATTTTATAATAATAATAATAATAATAATAATAATAATAATAATAATAGTCATCAAAACTCTGGAATAACACAAACTGAATTATGGGAATTATGTTGGGATAAAAAAAAATCCTAAATAAATTTAAATAATTGAACTGTTTAGCATCTTCAAAGTTGACACCTTTTCGCCTAGAATTTCCAGAAATGAATTCTTGGCATTTTCTCAACCGATTTATTGAGCAATCCTCCTGAGATGCTTTTCAAACAGTATTAAAGAAGTTCGCACCTATACTACACACTTACTGGCTGCTTTTCGGAATATTTCGCTCCAAGTCGTCCGTTAAAAAAAATTATAATTATTGTAAATAAAATGTTAGTTTTTTTTTTTTTAATCATGAGAAACATTTCAGTCAAGTGTCTCCAAACTTTTGACTGGTAGTGTAGATTTAAAAATCTTATATTTAATTTACTGTAATCTTACTACAGGAAATATCAGATCAATTATATATTACTATATTAAAGTTATTCATCCTTGCTATGATATCATTATCATTTTTGCAGTGTGTTCTGTGTTAATAAAATCAATAATGTTCATCTGAATGAAAAGCCTTTCAAAGGCTCTGTTCAAATGTTTGTGTGCACATTCCCAAATTGACTTTCAGACTTCCGTCATTTTCATACCAAGTGTACAATGTATTGACTTGAATTGACTATATTTTGCAGCTTTAGGCAGAAACCTCCCTAACTGCATATTTATCAAGCCAAACATGCAAAATAATAATAATAATAATAATAATAATAATAATAATAATAATAATAAAAAAAATAAAAAAACAAGGAAAGGGCTTACTATTTAGTTCATGTGAAAAACATAAGTGTAAATCAATAAATCAGCTTTTATGGTTTTTGGAAACTGAAGTAATATTCTAATCACATTGGCTTATGGAATGGCAAATAATGAAAGGAAAGCTGTTGGTTCTGTTAGGCTGCTTCCAGATGATAAGTTCCTACAAGGCTATTGTTTTCCTATGGAGAGAGTGGCGCCGCTTTACCTTGAAGTCACGATATGATAATCAATTTGAACCTAGACCCAGTTTACCACTGACCTTTTAAAACAATGCCAATGATACAAACTATTGCAGATGATGTAGTAGGAAAGGACTCACTTTACCCATCTACAATAAGTATATGATGATGCACTGCTGGAACCCTGCAGTGATATAAGCACAAAACACTTCTCGGAAAACAGTCTTATATGCTAGCCTATGATGAAACATTTCCCACCCACAAAGCATGAAATCTCTCTGAAAGGTTTATGAAATGGGAAATGATGTAGATCATATGTTATGGTCTACATAAGTCACCAGATCTCAACCTGAGGACTGCCATGTTAGTTCACATCAACATCAAAAGACTAATTACAGCAATAGCTTTCGGAAGACTGATCATCCATCCATCCAAGTTGTTCTGGCAGTTTGTAGTGGCTTTAGTTACTGCCACTCATATCTATATACATTTACTAGTCCCGAGCTTATGCATTGTCTTGTATGTTGCACTTTTAAGGACATGGATTATTTTATACCATTATAAACACACACATATGGACAGGATGACGAAAAAAAAACATAACTTCACCCATTAAAATGAGCTACCTATTTTTTTCCACTTCACATAAAATGGAAAATGTTATGCTTCCATTATAAAATTGTTGCTGTTAAAGGAAAAATAATTCCACTAGAGTCAGACTGTCTGTTTAAATTTATTCATGTTTTTTTTTTCTTTACATGCTTGAGTACTCAACTACAACAGTACACCCACCCACTAGCCTCAGGCCTTTTGTATGATTCCTGCTTTGGTTTTCCCACTTCCCCTTATACTTCCTCTGAAACACGTCATATGATTAAAAAAAAGACACATCGACTGTCTCAGCATTAACAGGAAGAACCAAGTCATTGCCCCGGATCACCATGAGATGTAAACCTGAGGCTGAAAGACTGTAAATCTTCAAACAATCACAGAAATTCTAATGGTTTCCACTACTAATACCATTACAAACCATCAGCTAAGCATTAAAATGATTATAATCACTGGTCCTTAATGTTATCCACTAGACAGAACATGCCACCAATAGAAGGCAACAAATTACCAGTTGTGACCCACAGGGACCATTACAGTTTCAATTAAAACCAGTACAACTCCCATTATAACCATAAAAACCATTACAAATTCTATCATGGGTTCTATTGGGTTTTTTTTTTTCAGTAGGGTAGGTAGGAAACATGTTGGGTAGAAAATTGACATCAGGCTTCCAAGGTTCCCAACTGTAGACAAATTTGAAAAAACACCAGCTGTAGCTCTCTTGGAGAAGCAATTCCATCATTCTGTTCACCATATATATTTTATGCTTATAACTCTGGACAATGTGAATAGGTACTGAGACCTGTTTTTCCAGATGCCTGTCCGCTGAATGAAAACAGAAACTTCATAGACGGTGTCTGAAAACTTTGTGATTGAAGGCATTCATTTGTCTTTACTAACAACACAAAGATAAAGTTTAAAAAAACAGCAACAATGAAATGCTTAAAGTACTGCTAACTGAGGGTTCTTCTATTCTCTTTTATATTATCACATAAAAACTAATACCAGTTCACAACTTTGTCATACTGAACACCCTCCAGCATTGTTTTATGATGGATTTATGCAATGATTATGAATGTACAGTATTATGAAGCTCAATGTACTAGTGTCATAGATCAGTCAACTAGTAGTGAAATACATTCATTATGATGAATAAATGATACCATTTCAACAGTTAACTCCACATAGTGTAAGACTACACTCGGAAATGTCTTTTTTTCTTTTCTTTTTTTTTAATCCCACTTCCTCCTACTCCCAAAGGAATTCTGACCAATCCATCCTGCTCTAGCAGTTATTTCTGTTGACCTTTAAATCTAAATAAAATTTAAACACAATCCTCGCACTGTGGTATAGTGAATATCGTCAGACACGCAATTCACCTTCCGGGTCATCAGTGTGGGAAAACCTCCCAGATATTCCTGTAGACACAGTATTTCCCTGTTCATAGATACTGGTCATTGAGCTGTAAGGAAGACTCTGCTGATCGAAATTAGCTTAATGTCGATCCACAGTTGACTAATTATGGCTCGACTATAAAAGATGAATAATTATGCAACCCCTTGCAGAAAAAAAAAGGGTTACCGGAAAATTTCACAGGCCTACTCAGGCATGGACCAGGGTTCAGTTAAGCATACTGACTTGTGTAAAATATTTAAATGAAATAACTGAGCCATTTCTAAACTCAAACACTTCCATGTCAAGGCTTACTCATGGTTTCCCTGAACTTTTACATGAGCATGCTCTTCTGAAATATTATGTAACTGCCGGCCCGGGTACAGGAAACTCAGTGTTTCCAGTGTTTGGGTGTGTGTTTCTTAAAAAAAAATACATTTGTACACACACTGACCTTTTCCATACTTTGGTATTGAAAAAGACTTTAGTGCATGCTGGTTGTAGCTCCTCGTAGATCTTCTCAGGACAGAGCGGATCATGATGTATGCAACGACCAATGAAGTGGAGAGGAGAAGGGATTTGATGCCTTGAGGTTGAAAAACTAATCACTAACCTGGGCACCCGAGCCAAGAAGTTTATGTGTCTGGTTAATCTTGTTATCCATTAGTTGTTGCCTGGCAGACAAATGTCTCAGTACCTTCCTATAGGACACATCCATTAACCAGAGAAAAGAAAAGCTGAATAAAAAAAAACTACTACTCCATATTGACTTGCGCTGAAAAACAATTTCTTTTATTTGCTCCATATTATTTTCTATAACATTCTTCAGTTGCTTTATGCATTACTTGATGACGTCACGACTCGTTAAAATCACGCCATCTTCACCACACAACGGATATCAACCAATGATTCATTCTGGCTGTTGGTACGATTTATTTTTTGTTAAATTGTTCCATAATGGATGAGGGTGTGAATTATAATTTCATACTCTAAATTTTATGAATTTGACTTTAAGCTCAGTTTAGTCTAAAATTAGAAAATCAAATGAAGGAAGTGTTATAAATAAATTCATAAATGGTCCATACTTTTTTTTTTATAAAAAAAACAAAATAAAAAAAACAAAACAAATGTAAATCAAATTGAAAAACAGATGATTTTTATCACGGTGATTAGACACTTGTAGCACAAAATATATAAATAAACCCAATTACACTTGCTTGATACATTTTATATCTTGGTTGTATCATGACAGGATTTTAACACTGAATTTGCCTCTCTGATAACGATATCACATGTAACATGCAAATTAGCTAATTTTACTATTAAACCAATTTCCTTTCCTTGTTCCTGGTTTCCAGTCATTTAATGCACATTATCATCAAAGACCATGAGTTTGCATGTTGTTTTTAATTTCCTTGGATGACATGGAAGACATGAGCTAGATATTTGTTATGAGGGATTTGTATCAAATCTAGTTAATATTCCTTAAATATCACATTAATATCACATGCAATCCTCTACTGTACCTTGGAAGAATAGTTGTGTTTTTCATTGCAGCTTTTACCTTTTGATAGTAGCAGCAGTTTCCAGTATGGAAACTAATATCAAGGCTTACTTGAGTATGTTAAACATTTCTCGAGATTCCTGTGCTAATGAAGCTCCTCACTGAGCTTATTTTGTGAACAGGAATGTGTTTCAGCCCAGGAGAACATTTTATCTCTGACCTTGACAAGCCTAGGTAGGATGTTTTGGGAAAGGCTTTATGGTATGTGGGCAGTTGAGGGCTGAACCTTGAAAGTACAATCCCTGTGTATGTACGTGAGGCTTCAATAAAAAACTACTACTCTTCTCTAAGTTTATGCTTGCTTGTATCCTTATTAAGAAGAAAATCAGGAAAATTACTTCACAATCCATCAGCCTTTAATAACATACAAAAAGGCATGCAAATTCTTGACTTAAAACCATGTTTTACATAAAACAACTGAAAACAACACACAACACAGGAAGACATCGGTGGTTGAATGTAATGAGCTGATTTGCAGCTCAGCAACTGGATTTCAATCCAGCTTAAACAGAGGTGCATTAGACCCCATGTATCTCAAAGTGGTTTGAGTGACAGGATTTAAATCCTGTGTTAAATCCAGTGTATTGGGTGCATTTACAACTGATTATTTTTTATATGTCTTTTTGGAAATATCTGGGCATGATCCCGATACTCAAACTGCATTAAATGGATGAGTGTAAACAGGGTCACATATTTAGCTGACAACAGGTACAGTTCCACGCATGTTAATTTTCACTTCATTCTGTTGCTTAAGTGACTAAACTTTCATTCCTAAATTGATGCACACTTCCTTAGGAAGTAATCTTAGGCAAGGGGCTATGTGAAGCACATGAACTTATTTAACACACAGACGAACAGGCTTTGAACTGTTTTATGCAACAAATTTAATGTGACCGTCACAGATTTTTCGCTCAGGCGCTACGGTATGCTAAACGTTTCCATTTTGGTTTGCCATTAAGCTCAACATATAATCGATTTGTTAAAATAAAATAGTAGGAATACATTTGCAGTAAATCAAATTCATCTTGGTATTAGTCATTATGATAACAATTAAGATTGTATGTTATGAGAACTGTCTGAGAACTTGTCAAACAGCTATGAAGTATTTATTTGTCTCAGGTTTGAATAAATGTGTGTGTGTGTGTGTGTGTGTGTGTGTGTGTGTGTGTTTTGTTTGTTTGTGTGTGTAATATTATATATATCCACTTATCTTACACACACGGGTTGTGGGGAGCCTGGAGCCTATACCAGGGGACTTGGGGCATAAAGTGGGGGACACCTTGGATGTATTGACAACACATCACAGGGCACAATGACACACACATTCACACACACTATGGACAATTTGGGAATGCCAGTCAGCCTACAACATATGTATTTGAATTTTGGGAGGAAACTGCACCCTGTGGGAAACCGCACAGGGAGAACATGCAAACTCCGAACACACAGGGTGGCAGCGCCACCATGGAGGTGTGAGGCAAATGTTCCAACCACTAAGCCACATTGCCCCCTATATGTATGCATGTATGTATGCTTTATATCTCATATATTCACATGGAAGTAAAAACCTCCTGCTTGTGCCACAGTATATTTGTGCTACATCCCTACTGTACATCTATAAATGTTCGCAATAACTAAATTCTAAACGAAACAAGAGCTGAGACAAGAAAACACAAGAAAACACATCTGTGATCAGGTGCTGTGATCAGGTGCTGTGCTCTGCTCTGGCATTATAATCCAAAGACTAACATTCAACCACCAAATCATCATCATTTGAGGTCAGAAATAAAATAAGAAAAGCTACAAGCAAGATTCAACTAGATTATGCCCATGATAGGATTAAGCCAAGACAAAGTTAATGGCACAGGTTTGTGTGTGTGTGTGTGTGTGTGTGTGTGTGTGTGTGTGTGTGTGTGTGTGTGTGTGTGTGTGTGTGTGTGTGTGTTTCAGCGATTTTGATAAATGAGCAAACAGTATCTCACTGACAGTAACATAATGGTGTGTTCATGGTTAGCTAGAGATGGCAAAGAGGATGAAGATGGAGTGGCTCTGAAAGAGACAACTGCGTACCAATACACTTTTTGATGCGTGTTCTTTTAGGAGTCTAGATAATCTCTAGCAGTGCTTATCTAGAAGGCATTGCAAGGTCTTCAATTTCTTTTTCAAAATGGTAAAAAAAAAAAAAAAATAGTAAATGAACTTATAAACTCATAATAAACTGGTTCTCTTGTTAGATAATAACAACTCAACAGGTGTGGAAGAAAGTGTCCCAATCCGTCTACTTATACTATGAACGTAAAGGTGTGTATTCTTATTTTGTAAAGAACAAGTGCAAACTTTTGAGTGTGTAGCCAAAAGATTATGTAATTTATACTAATAAGTTGTGTAACGGAAGAGAACGTCATTGCTCTGTCTCTTCGACTGACCCTACAAGATGGTACAAACACGGTACTCTTTTTACACAACCTCCAATCATTAATCTTGACAATAAAAAGAACTTTGGTTAGTGCTTAACATTTAAGTATTGAATACTGAAGACATATCACCGACGTTACACTGACCTGCCATGTTTGCGGGTCGAATTCAGCAAAGCAAACCATCACAGCAAGAGAGGAGTCACTCATGCAAGGAGTTGTGGGTAATATTAGCTGAAATAGTGTCCATGGATGCACATTTCGAAAATCTATTGGAAATAGTAGACCATTCGGGTACCGGTGGGATACTCATTTCAACATACTATGCTAATTCTAATCTTGGGTATTATTTGTGATGGTTAGTAGGCGAATTGCGAGTTGTAGTTTTCATCAAGCTAATTAGTTGACATTACTATTCTATTCTATTACTTCCATTAGAACTTATATCTGTAATGCTGAGGCAAGATTTGGACACTAACTGGCTGCACCAGAGGTAGCTAAATGAATAAGACCGGTCACAGAACCTTTCATTTAAATACCCACCGTGGACAGTAGCAACAAATCCACTGCAGCAGTAGTCTTGCAAGTCAGATTTTAACTATTGCTGAAGTATCTGTTTTCTTCATTGTACATTGCCAATAAAAGCGTCTACTTGCACAATAAGAAGATATTTGACTGATATTGCAATTGACCAACCACAACCCTTTCCTGAGCTTGTTGGGAAGATTATCTTAATCAAGATTAATTCGGCAACTAACTGTTTTAAAATAAACTCTTGAATTAATTTTAATATTATAAAGCTTGTAGCCAGTTAAGAGTGCAACAGATATCAGGCACAGTGTGAAATATGGGCAAAGCATCTGAATCTGAGAATACGGTCGCAATAATTAACTAACTCACTACTATCCAATCCAAATCAGCAGAACTGCTGATCGAAATGCATGTGTGTGCATCAACAAAATCGCCATCCACATCGCATATGTGAATCGTACAGCTGAGTCATGAGGGAATGTCAACAAGGGTTTGTTGAAAATACCACAGAAATGCAGGTACTGTCTTCAGCTGCACTTCCCTAGCTCAGATTTAGAACCTTTAACAGCATGCATCTAGCACATGGTAATATATCAGTAATTAATCAGCTACAATTCCAATATTTATGGTCATTGATGGTATTTTATGGTCAAATTACCAAATGGAATAGAGCTTTTTAACCTGTCAGGTTTTAACTGTTATAAAACAGTTTGTTCCGGTCGACTAATCTGATTGGTCAAGCGGTGTTCCAAGAGTGCTTATATTTAGTATAACCGCACTGGGATGTTTCACTTTGTGTACCACTCCACTCATCTGAGTTTCCCAACGTAAAATTTTATTTCCTAGTTTGAAACGGTTACTACAGTAGTGTTAACATCATCAGTAGGCATGGCAAACGATACATTTCAGTTATATAACTTCTGACTTAAAATATTCTGCTCAGTGTTCTTGCTTGAGAACTATGATGTGTTTCCACCCTTTGTCGATACAGGTTTTTGACAAATCTCAGATGTTTGATTCATATCTCATCTTCTATATCTGAACCACTTCCGTATTACAGAGGAAGCTCCTTTGTTGGGGATTAATTCTTCATCCTCGTCTAGGGTTGGAACTCAACCTTCCGCCCTGCTCGTTATAGTTCTGCATGCGAGATGCCCACGCTACGGCATGTAAACACGTCATCAACTATATCATCAATATCGCGGGATGTACTGTACAAGTATATCCTATTCTGGGCGGCTGTGGCGCAGTTGGTAGAGTGGGTTGTCCACTAATCGTAGGGTTGGCGGTTCGATTCCCGGCCCGGGTGACTCCACATGCCGAACAGTCCTTGGGCAAGACACTGAACCCCAAGTTGCTCCCGATGGCAAGCTGGTGCCTTGCATGGCAGCTCTGCTACCATTGGTGTGTGACTGTGTGTGAATGGTGTTTTGGATAAAAGCGCTATACAAGTTACCATTTACCATATCCTAGACGATACGATATGGCTTAGTGCTACTAGTCAAGCATTTACTTAACTAATTAGTTAATTAGTCAACTAGCATTTGGAGAACACTCTCAAACACTGTCAAAACACTCAACTCAGATAGCCTCGGCAGACAGAGACATTTTGAAGTTTCATCGTATAAGCAAAACAGCACTTCCTAGTGCTAAACTAGGGAAGATGCAAATAGCTGTGTGGGTGGAGTTTCAGTATGGATGTTTAATAAACTAGCCTTTCTCCATGTTATACTGTTTGTGTGATTCATAACACCCAAACTTAATAATATTTGTAGTCTCTCTTCCACTATTTACCTCAGGGAGACACTTAAGGGAGACACTCTGTGGTCTGGAAATGACTAATATAAAATAAAGTATTTTCATCAATTTGCACTTTTATGGTAAATCCCCCATAGATTATTAGGGCTTAGATCTGTATATGAAACTGCATATCAGAATATAGAACTATCTATATATAAATAATACAACCTGGATGAATAAAAACAATATCAAATCAATTAGCAGTTTTTTTATTAACCTCCATGAGGTCATTTAATATTATTATTATTATTATTAATCCATCCATCTTCTAGCGCTTACTCCTTCAGGGTCGCGGGGGAACCTGGAGCCTATCCCAGGGAGCATCGGGCACAAGGGTACACCCTGGAAAGGGTATAATTATTAATATTATTATTAAAATGAAATTATGTACTTCCTGGAAAATTACTATTTATCCCAGATACAGCAATCTCATATTGTATTAAGGGTTACATTAATTTTCTGTACTTAAATATTAATGTTTATAATTGACATGTGATCTACAATGATATCCGAGTTTGATTTTGTAATGAAACTCAAAAGAGTTGACCTCTTCTTGAACTTCTTTCATATTACACTGAAAAATGGTGAGTGAGAAAAGTGTCAAACAGCAGCGGGATGTCTGTGGGACTATATAGGTATAAAAGTTAAAGTTATGTGGACACCAGACGGCACACCCACATGTGATTCTTCCTCAAACTGTTGCCACAAAGTTAGCACACAAATGTATAGGATGTCTTTGTATACTGTAGCATTACAATTTCCCTTCACTGGAACTAAGAGGCCCAAAAGTATTCCAGAATGACAATAACCCTGTGCGCAAAGCAAGCTCCATGAAGACATGGTTTGCCAAGGATGGAGTAGAAGATCTCAGGCAACAAAACCCAGCCCTAGAGGTGTTAGCTGCATTCTGATGGAACACTCATGAACAGTGAGTCTGTGTCTGTATTCATATTCACTGTTTTTCCGAGAGCAAACACTTAAACTGCACTTGAGTGAAACAAACCTTGAGAACGCATCAATAGACCTACTTTTTTTTCCTCCCCCACTGTCGGCTGCTAATGCACTTCATCTTAAGCTGAGTAATGACAGTGATATAGAATGGGCTCCTTCCATTATCTGAGAGTCGGGAAAATGGATGTGTGATTATAGAGGAGTTGACCATGTATTTGGTCTATTTCCACACCCATCAATTACGAATTTACAGACCTTGATTAACTCCCACAGGAGTGTCTAGAGCCGGGACGGAACAAAAATACAGACTACTGTGGGGAACGGGTTTAAAAACTATGGTCATTATTTATTTCGTTTTTTTTATTTTATTCAGCAACTACTATAAATTACAGTCCAACTACAGTTGAATAGCAAATGGATCTTAAGAAGGACTTTAAAGTTTCAACTCCAGTTTCACAATGATCTCTGCACCAATCCAAGTTAAAATAACTTTAAAATATTTAAGGCTGTATTATTCATCCTCACTCTATTACATGCAGCTTTTCAGTTAATGCATTTGCAATTTGATTCATTCTTGGTTTTATTGTAAATTTTAGCTGTGTAGTTATAGGACATGTCCCAGTGATCCATCTGTAAACGTGTTTTATTATTATCCTTAATTTTTTTTATTTGATAAGTAAATACGAATAAGCTTTACCTTGATACTCATCCCCTGCCCTTTTTAAATACTTTCAGGTGGTTTTAACGAGGGTGGATTTTTATTTTATTTATTTTTTTCGGTTTATTTTTAACTTCAGTGCCGTTCACATTTTTGTTTTGTATCACACTGCAAAAGGTTTCCTTTCAGGCCTTCTCAGGCCCAAACATGCCTGACATACACATTATAGCACAGTGAAATTCTTTTTCCGCATATTCCAGCTTGTTAGAAAACCGGGGTCACCCCAGGTCAACCGGGGTGATGCAGCGTCCCTGAAGCAGAGAGCGTTAAGGGCCTCGCTCAAGGGCCTGACAGCAGCAGCTTGGCTGTACCGGAGCTAGAACCTTCTGATCAGCAACCTAAAGCCTTCAACCACCACTGTGAGCCTCCACTGTCCTCATCGTTCTGTGGGTTTATCAGCTACACTGTAAATATTAAATAATAAATAATGACATCCTCAAGTGTAGTTTCAACAATCAATATGTTCAAGAAAAACCCTTAACTCTAACGCACATGATCAGGTGTGTCAATCAACTGCTATGAACTAATGTTAGAGTCATTATCTAGTTATTATTATCTTAATCCTAAATGTCAGCACGAATGGGGCGTAAAACAATGGCAAACACACTAATACATTTCAACAGCTGTCCAGGATCGACGAGTTTTAACAAAATTATGAAAAGGTTATATGATACTTTTTTTTCCTATTCGCATGGTTCTATGGGTGAAGATTCCAGAAATATTATTATTATGTTTTTTTTATTTATTTAAACACTCGTGTAAATACATATCATGGAAGAATTTGGTCAATGTGTCTCATCTTTAACCTGTTGGATTATGTTCCCAAAATAAAAACATAGGGCGTCCAGATATATATTTATCTATATATTTATTGTGGTAATAAAAGGGTTGACAGCTCGTGCTGAACTGTGATGAGGTGACAAATGAATTCATCGATTATACATCTAGCTATAACTTGGTTATGTAAAAATCGATGGTGTTCCCAGCAGCTGCGCATGGATAAGTAATCTCCACTGGTGACCTACAGACAGTTTGTACTTTGTGAGCGCTTGATGCAGACTCGGATGTTAAGCAGAGGAGTGAGATGACAGTACGAGTGACAGGTTACTCACGCCCGGGTCTTGGGGAAGCCCATGCTGAGCAGCACGTCCAGGCTCGAGCCGTGTTTCAGGGTTCCTGCGCGGTTCTGCCGCTGCCTGCGTGGAGTCACTTTGGCGTAAAGCTGCTCCTCTTTCTCTGCCATGACTCCGGAGACGGTGAACATTCAGATCTGGATCACAACACGAACCGGACAGAAAGCCAAGCGTGCATTAGTCCGCGCTGATCTGGATGGAGAAACTGCGCGTTCTGGAGAGACGATCTATTCTCAAGAAGAATAAGAGCGCGTCCGGCTTCCTGATGATGGAGAGCTCAAGCCATCATTGCAAAAACACTCATTAATAAAAATGGAAGGGGTCACGGCTCGGGAATCACTTTTGCGTCAGTTATATGATACACGTGATCTTGCTGACTGCTGCGGAAGTGGTGTGTGTGTCAGTCTCGACCCCCAGCAGCCGAACGCGTCAGAAGAAAATACAGTCGCGATCATTTCCGAAGCGAATTCTAGCCTCCGTGCTGCTCGCCTCGCTTCCTCATCGCGATGACTTATTTATGAATGGGCGTTTAAGTGAAGGCGGAGTCAGCCAATCATCGCGCTGTTCCGCGTGACGCTCCCTGCTAATAGGCTGATTCCTTTAAAGGGCGGTGTGGAACGCGAGCTGCCCGCTGATAGGTTAACGGTGGTTTCACTCAAACTCCATTTTTAAAGTTGCAGCTTAATAAGGTTGCTTAATAAGAGTTAACCTTCTTTAGCTATAAAAAGTATTTACACCTCACAGATTAATGTAGTAACAGATTTAAATTGGAATATATATATAATATATAAATGTAAAAAAAGAAAATCAAAATAAAATCACAACCCCCTGGCAATGCATCGCTAGCTCACTTTGAAAACTACAACTCCAATGTGCACTACTGGACACCCTGCCTTTTGACACCCTATTTTGACACACCAAACACTGAGCAATGGATGGTTTAAATTCAAGGGTGTAGTAGATATTCAAAACTATTACAATACACTAACATAACTGAAATCCACTAGCCTCGAACATACCAGTTTTTATCACCTAGCCTTGACACCAAACTCTCACTTCTAATCATGTGTTTGGGAGTTTTAGTTGATAATCATTGTAGTGTTGATGTTTTGACCAAATCCCTTGACTATCAAGAACTATACTTCAGCCGTCAAAGTGTTTGTAGCCAGACCCTATAAAAACTATACAGAAATTCTAATGGCTTCCACTACAAATACCATTACAAACCATTACCATTAGTTGTCCTTAATGGTATCCACTGGACATAACATGACATCAATAGAAGTCAACAAGTTACCAGTAGAGAACTACAGTGACCATTACAGTTTCCATTAAAACCAATACAATTCCCATTATAACCATTAAAACCAATACAAATTCTATTTGTTTCTATTCATTGGTTTCTATTGTTTTTTCAGCAGGGGAGACCAATTTAATGGTTTAAATAACCCCTTTAGCACAGATGTTTTTATTAATTAGTCCAAATACTAAGCTCATTGCTTAAATATGTACAATAATAGGCCAGTCTTGGCTATATAGTTTTATTCAGACAGGCTAACAACCTAATACTAAATATAAGGTTTATTAATAGGGGTTGCGATTTCCATCAATGTGCAAGCCACTGCTATAAAGCAATTATGAAACTATACAGTAATGTTATGTGACCATTCATTCAGCACCTTGGTCTAACTGCAGTTCCAAATTTACAGCCACCTGCTAGTGTGCTCTTCTCTCTCTCTCTCTCTCTCTCTCTCTCTCTCTCTCCCCTTGTCACACACTTTCTGAAACCACACACCACTGCTTGGCTTAGAACAGATATTAATAAGAAATATATAGGTTATATTATCAACAACCATTTTTTCCAGAACATTTGGTTAGACATTCACCAATAGCAAAATAAAACCCCAGAGCAGTGGTCTATAGGTGGACACTGAGTTGCCAGCTTATCACATAAACCTACAGTTATTGACTTTAGAATCTCTTCCCCATTCATCAATGGAAAGGGACCACCAATTATATTTTTTGAGTGATTGATCATTGTCAGTCGCATGGCAGTGTCTGATAAAAATGAATGAGAAATTTTTGAATGTATCTATTCTATTAAAACCCTTGTTGTTCAAGCAATGAATCAGAAAAGTTTGAAGTGCACACTCTCTGCATCATCAATTCACAGTAACCTGCACTCAATATTAGTTTGTTTTATTCCTGTACAGTACATACAGTGCTGTGAAAAAGCTATTTGCCCCAGATTTGTTCTGTTTTTGTGTATATCTCATACTATATAGTTTTAGATCTTCAAATGAAATACAACATAAAAAAAGCATACAAATCATTCTACCAAAGAACGGTTAAAGTAGAATAAAGTTAAAGTTTTGTTATTGCCAATTAAAAGTTCTGACCTTAATTCAATAGAAATGTTGTCAAAGGACCTGAAGCATGCAGTTAATTTGAGCAAACCCACCAACATCTCAGAGTTTGACTAAAATCCCTCCAATCTGATGTGCAAGACTGATAAACAGTTACCGGAAACATTTAGTTGAAGTTATTGCTGCACAAGAGGGTCACATCCCCTTGTGAAAGCAAAGGTTCACATACTTTTGCCACTCACAGATATGTAATATTGGATAATTTTCCTCAATAAATAAATGAGCAAGTACAATATTTTTGCCTCATTTGTTTATCTGGGTTCTCTACCTATTTTTAGGACATGAAATCTGAAACGTTTTAGGTCATATTTATGCAGAAATACTAAACATTTTAAAGGGTTCACAAACTTTCAAGCAACGCTGTAGTTATTTGATGTATGGGCCTGCATAAATGCCTTTCAATTAATTCATTTTGAACATGCCATCATTATTACACACGAATTCTAACATTTGGGACACTGGACAATTCCAGTGTCCCAGCATGACCCTTCATTAAATGCCTTTCCGCTATGTGAGATATAAAATTAGGCTGTACTGCTCCCTGCTGGCTGTGAAGAACATTAAAACAAAAAAGATACCAAGAAGTTATTGATAAAAGGCATTTATTAAAACAAACAAACAAACAAACAAAAAAAACCAAAATAATTAAATTAGAAACCACACACACAATATGATTTAATATAAACAAGTTGGACAGGATTTATTATTTTGCATGTTAGTGTACATATTGACATCAGAGCATGTCAGACATTAAACTTAATGGATTATCATGCCCCAAATGTCCAGACACACATGCTACAAGCTTGGTTTAATAGCTTATTGGGTGGCTCAAATAAAACAAATTAGAAGGCTAACATGGATATACATATTTCAGAGAGAAAAACAAAGCTAGACCAAAGTTTTAACTAAACAAGTAAACAGTATGGATCATGTTCCTTCACATAAATATCAGAATTGCAGTT
The DNA here is from genome assembly GCA_012411365.1 of Ameiurus melas. Classification (NCBI taxonomy): domain Eukaryota; kingdom Metazoa; phylum Chordata; class Actinopteri; order Siluriformes; family Ictaluridae; genus Ameiurus; species Ameiurus melas. The sequence continues at coordinate 8,761,848 of CM022775.1, read as the reverse complement.
GACTACCTAGTCTCTCATTTTAAATACACCAGCTATGTCAAATTAAGAAGAAACAAGATATACAAATGTAGTTAATCAAATGTACACACACACACACATCTGTACAATGTCAAAGCAAGAAGGACTTCAAGGTTTAAAAGGTTTACATATTAAAGCAAGCACATTTCTCTCATATCCAAACAAATTTGTTCTTTTGGTAAAATGTTTTGCCTCCAAAAAGACACCTCATTCATGTACAAAAATTCTAAATAAACACAAAAAACAGCAAATCTAAAGGAGATAAAGAACAAGCTCATTCTTTTCGCCTTTCTTATGGTGACAGCCAGGATTCTCATTTTAATTCCGTTTTACACCAGGGGAAACTGTATTGATCTTATTGTTGGTCAATGATGTCATTTGGTAAGGTGCAAAGAGATGATTCAGTGGATGGTTCTGAAGCATACTGCTACCTTAGAGTCTGTGCAAACAGTTCAGAATGACAAGCAGTTTAAAAACACACCGAAATCCCAGAGCTGGAGTTGATGGAATTAGGAAAAAACCTTGACACCTGCGCCAGTACAAACCGAGGCTACACCACGAAGGACTGCTTCTGTTTGAACTCCCCCTGAAACAAACACACACGATTTCACTCAGCTTCTGTTTAGTTACACACAGAAAGCTTCAAGCAAATTGTATAATATAGGGTATATTAACTATAATATACCAGGGATTCCCCAAACAATATGCAGCCAGGAACCACTAGCAATAATAAATAAATAAATTGACCCCTTGATGAATGCAGCAGCGATTTATTTCATGACTATAATCCAAAAGTTTAAATGTTACGCACAACATGCAACCATCACATCATTATTAGATTGATCATTATTAGAACTTTTTGTCCTTGGCCTTTTCTGCCCCAGACCTCGAACCGAGCCTTTTACACTGCATAAAAAAAAAATACACTCTCTGGCACTTTATTAGGAATGCTCATTCATCCAGTTGTCAACAAACAATGCATAACATCACGCCGATTCCGGTCAGGAGCTTCAGTTAATGTTCACATTAAACATCAGAATAAGGGGAGAAATAAAGGTGAGCTCAGCGACTGAGACATTGTTGATGGGCTGATTTGAGTATTTCAGAAACGCCTCACACACAGTCTATAGAGTTTACACACAATTGGTGCAAAAAAAACAAAAAATATCTAGTGAGTGGCAGTTCTGCAGGCAGAAACCTTGTTGATGAGAGAGATCAGAGAATGAGCAAGCTGGGTCGAGTGGACAGGACATCTACAGTAACTCAAATAACCACTTTTTACAACCGTGCAGAGACAAAAAAAGCGTCTCAGAATACACAACATGCAGAACCTTCAGGCTACTAATAGCAGAAGATCACACCAGGTACCATTCCTGTTGGCCAAGAACTGTAATCTGACACTACGCTGGGTAATGGGACCGATGAAGGAAAAGAGCAGGCAACGGTTTTTCTAGTCTTTGTCTAGTGTTGCTGAGCCTGTGCCCACTGTAGCCTCAGATTGATGTTCTTGTGTTTCTCTCCACACTGCACCGTTATGTGTAAACACCACAGAAGAGATCAGCAGTTTCTGAAATACTCAAACCAGCCTATCTGGCACAAAGCACCATGCCACAGTCACACAAGTCACTGTGAACACATTTCAGCCCCATTCAGATGATGGTTAACTGAAGCTCTTGACCTGCATCTGTATGATTTCATGCACGGAAATGCTGCCACATGATTGGCTGATTGGATTTAAAATAAATAACAATGTTAATTAAAACTAAGAATTTTGATAGTACACCGTGTTCTCAATTACTGTAAGATCATATAAAAAATAAATAAATAAACAAACAAACACACACCCTGGATATACACCACATACAGATGGAACTATATTATATACAAGGTCTTAGAGTTACTGTAGGTATGATCGTTAAAGTATAGAGTGCTTACATCATCCTCATCACCATCACCATAGTCCTGTCTAGGCTGTGTATACACCACTGTTTTGGGCTTGCTGTAATAGAACACAAATGTTTCAAACAGTAAGCTGAAATGTTACTGAAATGAAAATACAAGATCATATACAATGAAAAAATGGGGTAGCTAAAAAGTATCTCTTACCTTTCGGACATTTCTGGAAAGGTGAAAAATGGAAAAGAGTGGGTCAATAAAAGATTGAATTTATAATAATTTACAATATCTGTAGGAATACAGGTTTAAAGAATCACTGTCTTCTTACATGTGGATTTTGTTTGAAATTCAAGCAACGACAGTATGAACTGAATGATTATGATAAAGGTTTCTAGAAGGAGGTTTCTGCCCGTTCCTGTTCTCTTTATTGTGAAAGAAATGAGAATGGTAACTGAGGACTTTTCTTTATGTCTTTGATAATGAAGTGTCCGAGTGGTATAGTTATGCTGATCGGATTAAGGCTGGTGAAACTCCGGAGTCTGGGCAGGTTCCTATAAAGGTGTACTTCCTTTGCATGCTGTGTTTAATACTGGTCACCCGAGTGCTTTTGTCTCCACCTCTAAGGACTGCCCAGTAAAATGAATATAAATCTACAATGTATGGATCCCGTGCTTAGACTTGATCACTACAGTGTGAAACCGCATATTCTGATATTGTAGACTCTCATCTACAATTAAAAAAAATCTTGCTGAAATTTTTTTTCTGCAAATTCCCAAGAGAACTTACTGGGCAGATATCCTTTCTTATTGGCGAACCACACAGCAAAGCAAAGCAACGCAATAGCAAGCAGTGCTACAAGAATGCCGGCCACAATACCTCCTGTGTTCAGATCACCTACAAAACAAATCAAAACGGAAATCAGAAATTACAGTGGAACAGTACGTCACAAATAATGAACTGCATAGGACACATAGAACTCAACAGACTGAAAGGTTTACTCACGGACTTCCATGACCACAGCTGGTCCACGCTGAGGCGGACCCTGCCCATTTGAAGCTTCGCAGTAATAACTTCCAGTGTCTGCCTTACTCGCACTGGGAAACTCCTGTTACTCACAAAAAGATACAATGGTGCTACTTCTACAACAGTGAAAAAAATCTTAGGATTTGAAACCTTGCGTTTTATTTGTATAGGGAACTCAAACGCAAGAGTAACAAGATCAACTGACCAGGTTGCCGTTCAGACTGTTCAGCTTGTATGTCAAGTTCTTAAAGTCGGGGAACTTGCTGGGGTCCTCAGGCAAAGGGGTGCCATTTTTATACCATTTATAGGTAGACGGAGGAGAACCATCTTTATCGAAACAAGTCAGTAGGACGCTGCGGCCTGTTGTGGCCGAGGTGGGGATGCGGCTGATCGGCACAGAAGGAGGAACTGCACAAAGAAATAATCATTGGATAATGGTCATCACCTCATCGTTAATGCATATTTAGTGAACAGCACTGTTCTGACTGACAGTCACTTCACATCTTTATGTTATTGGGATTCTTTTCATTAAAAGTTATCAATTTGTTAATAGATTTTCGGACTAAAGGAAGAGGAACCTACCGAGCACGGTTAGTTTAATCTTAACTTCAGCATAGCCATCACTACCGGACACTTCACAGGAATAATCGCCAGTGTCTTGTCTGGTGGCTTTTTCAATCCTCAAACCGTCTTGGTACTGAGTCATCCGTCCTTTATACTTATCTAAAAACAAAACAGGAAAAGAAAGATGTATATAATATTTATTTATATACATACATATTATATACATACATAATCCCACCCCTCACATTTTTGTAAATATTTGATTATATCTTTTCATGTGACAACACTGAAGAAATGACACTTTGCTACAATGTAAAGTAGTGAGTGTACAGCTTGTATACCAGTGTAAAATTGTTGTTCCGTCAAAATAACTCAACACAGCCATTAATGTCTAAACCACCGGTTACAAAAGTGAGTACACCCCTAAGTGAAAATGTCCAAATTGGGCACAAAGTGTCAATATTTTGTGTGGCCACCATTATTTTCCAGCACTGCCTTAACCCTCTTGGGCATGGAGTTCACCAGAGCTTCACAGGTTGCCACAGGTTCCACTCCTCCATGATGACATCACGGATGTCGACTCCACCTTCCGTTTGAGGATGCCCCACAGATGCTCAATAGAGTTTAGGTCTGGAGACATGCTTGGCCAGTCCATCGCCTTCACCCTCAGTTTCTTTACAAAGCCAGTGTTCGTCTTGGAGGTGTGTTTGGGGTCGTTATCATGCTGGAATACTGCATACTGATCATGCTCTGTTTCAGTATGTCACAGTACATGTTGGCATTCATGGTTCCCTCAATGAACTGTAGCTCCTCAGTGCTGGCAGCACTCATACAGCCACAGCCCATGACACTCCCACCACCATGCTTGACTGTAGACAAGACATACTTGTCTGCACTCCTCACCTGGTTGCCACCACACACACTTGACACCATCTGAACCAAATAAGTTTATCCTTGTATCATCAGACCACAGGACATGGTTCCAGTAATCCATGTCCTTAGTCTGTTTATCTCAGCAAACTGTTTGCAGGCTTTCTTGTGCATCATCTTTAGAAGAAACTTCCTTCTGGGACAACAGTCATGCAGACCAATTTGATGCAGTGTGCGGCGTATGGTCTGAGCACTGACAGGCTGACCCCCCACCCCTTCAATTGGCTAACTGGGCCCAATTTGGATATTTTCACTTAGGGTGTACTCACTTTTGTTGCCAGCGGTTTAAACATTAATGGCTGTGTGTTGAGTTCTTTTGAGGGGACAGCAAATTTACACTGTTACACAAGCTGTACACTCACTACTTTACATTGTAGCAAAATGAACAGATATAATCAAATATTTACAAAAATGTGAGGGGTGTACTCACTTTTGTGAGATACATATATTATATGCACACACACACACACATACATACATACATACATAATATATATATATATATATATACACACACAAAGAGTTTATATACACTAAGAGCTGATTAACTGATTATAACTTGGGTTCCTTACCTGTAATCTGGCCATCAAAGTAGATGAAGGACTGCGAGCCCGTTATACTTCTAAATTTCCATTCCACTCGAGGTGTTGCCCCAAAATCAGCTGAGTAGCCACATTTCAAATCGGCTCCTGAGCAAACACAATGAGTTCACAGTTCATTCCGATATTTATATCAAACAATGCTAAATGCAAGGGTTTCTGTACAGTGACAGAGAGCCATGAAACTTGCCCTGAAGCAAATGCCTCCAGTTACACAAAGGACACGCGGATCCTTTTCAATGGATTCTTTCAGTGAACAAAATACACTAACTGCACTCATCAGTATACCAATACTTTCAGCCTGCCTAGTCTAAACAGAACACACAAAAGACACAACGAAACACCTGCCTTGAAGGTTTGAATACACCATTAAACCTGAGCTGATTATTAATACAGAACAGGAAAGTGAACCATAAAAACAAGGAAGTTAAAAAAAGAGCAGTAGGAAAAGAAAGTGAAAAGTGGAAGAACGAGACATACTCACCACTGTTCTCCGGAACCCGAACGGTCGGTGTAGTCGTGCTGGCAGAAAAGGCATGCAGGCCTGAGAAAGACAGATTTACTTAATTTTATACCGCCATACTATTGACCTATCATTTTACACTGCCACAAGCAAAGCAAACTTCAACCATTGCATAAATATTTACATAATTCTACTGTGCATTTATATAAAGCGATGTAGCATTCTTAAACAACCTACAAAACACATACAATAAGGAAGAAATATCTATCACAAACCAATTATTTCAAATTATTTTCTGTTTATTTAATCCCAGCAAATGTTTTTTTTTCATTAGAGAACAGGATATGTAAAAATCCACTATCTTTAACTTTATCTTCACACTGAATTAGTCTACCAATAGAGTTATGACATTCAGCTTTGCATATGGAGTTGAAGGAACTTGTCCAAAACATCATCTTTGGGCGGATGTGGCCCAGGTAGTAGAGCGGGTTGTCCACTAATTGTAGGGTTGGTGGTTCGATTCCCGGCCCACATGCCGAAGTGTCCTTGGGCAACAAACCGAACCCTAAGTTGCTCATGATGTCAAGCTCGTGCCTTTCATGGCAGGCATTAATTGTTCTTCCTCATCTAAAGAGTGAAACTCCACCTTCATCCCTGCTTGTTATAGTTCTACGTGTGAGATGCCCACGCTGCGGCGTGTAAACACGTCATCAACTATATTGTCAATATCGTGGGATGATAAATTCTTATCACGGGGAGCAATTGTACCATTATACCCTGGATGATACGATATGGCACAGCCCTACTGTAGCTCTAACGATACAAAATAGCTTCTTGCCTCAATGCAAGATCGGATCTCTTTTCTGTGTTTTGATTTTCTTTTTAAATTCAAGGGAAATTTCTTGAACATTCTTGACCCTGTTAACACCAAGAACAGATTTTAATGGCGATTCTCACAAACAAATCTTTTAGGTACACAGTCTGTACTTTGATAACGTGGCTAGCTCACCACTGGTTCATGTCTCTATAATCTAGCGGCATTACAAGGCCATTGTCACTGCACAGCAGAGCTCTCTAATCACACAGCACTTTTATTGTTATATCTGTTCCTTTCTCAGCTTTTACTGTAGGTGTAAAAACCTGCACTTGTGCGTAGGTGTATGCATGAACGTGATTGATAATTCTGTAATCAAATTGTGATACATTTTGACCTTCAACAGGAAACGACGCTATAAAAACCCCAAATAAACTGCTGATATGAGACACATACTATATAATATCCAACACTAACTGTAATTGTGCTATATACATTATTTTTTCTGACGTACACTCGCACAGAGCAAAGTCAGCTTTATTCCCTTAAAGACTAACTATATAAATTTGTACTGTTGCTGTAATCATAAGGACTGTCCTCATCCGTGCTCATCCCAGGACTCTCATTAACAATATGCTGACATGCTGAACATCGTTTCAATCTCACTGCAATGTCTGACTTTATAGAGTGCTGTAAAAATGTGTCCTAAAACCCGGAAATGAGTCAGCATTTTTAGCACTTCCGATTCCATCGTTCCGCACTAGGAGAACTGTTTTAAAAAAAAAAAAAGAAAAAGAGGTTTGTTGTTAAATACCTGAAACGTGTTCTGTGGTAAATACAAGCTCAAGCTATTTTCATATTTTATTCTACGACATAAAACACACCAGTAATACCCAATCCGTGATTTTGTTAAGCTTGTACATGTCTTGAAAAAGGCGGTAGCTAACAAGTGGCATAGACGACTACAGGGGTTGTCGGGGACAGTAAACGTCATCACGCCAAACAGGAAAGCTCCTCTACTACAGCCTCGCTGTGTTTATACACGCGCTCTTGCAAACGATTCCAACTCAGCCCGTTCCAACTTATAGATTTAGCAAATGTTTAGTCTTTTCCAACTGTAACGTTTCCTTCAAATTATAGTGCTATAAAGCTTAGTGGTGGTGATGTTGAAGTCATGTGACCATTGTGTAGCTCGTTAACAGCCTAACTTTAGCTTTTTACTTCTGGCGATTGTATTAAGGCTTCAGAATTCATATAAGCTGTGTTCATTTGTACAGCTTATCTTGAACAAAATGTGTAAGAAATCAAACTTATTTCTTGAAACAATCCAAAAGCTAATGGAAAAATCCTATTGGTTTTTGTCAACAGAACCAGGGGGATACTAACTTTCAGGTTGGTCCTCAAAAATATGCGTTTTGAAACAGTACTGATTCATAATCCGACTACTGGTTTTCAACCCATTGAGTACAGGTTCCCTTTTTGGGTTTAGTTCCTCTTAAATTTTCCCCTCACATGGGTCACTTCTGGTTTGTTCATTAGAAAACTAAATCTACATTCAGATTTCTGTGAAACTGCTTTATGACTTTATGTCTGCTGTTAAAAAAGTGTTTCACAAATATAAAGTGAACTGGTTTTATAATGGGTGTCAAGTGTTTGTTCGTTTCTCCTTTACTTTGCATAATATATATTTACTCCTTTACTTTACATAACATATCTTTGCATAACTTAATCAATATATATCAATATGTTTTCCATTTCAATCTGCTTCCATGTCTAAAAATAAATGAAAAATCTCCTCACTGGAATTTTATTCTGGTTTCAATTACGTCATTTATGTAACTCAACAGAGGCGACAAAGTCATGTCAACAAATATTAACATCGACCTTATAGACCTATAGAGGTATTTTTTTACATAATACATGTTTTAAGTAATATTACAAATAAAATACATTTAAAAATAACAGAAAACAAACTAGAATCTTCAGGTTTAGTTGGTTTTTGCCCTCGGGTTACTTCCTTGTTTGCCAGTGAGCCGGTTTCGAGAGGGGGAAGGGCAGAAATACGGGTAGTCAAGGTGAAACCGCAGGGCTCGAGCCCAAATCCAAACCTAGTGAGCACTACGTGAGGCGCAAGTGGCACAACATCAAGCCGAATGTAGTGCGCATAGACAGGGAGGAGGGAGTCATTTGGGACCCGGACAGGTGTAACTCGAGCGCCTGGGTTGGAAACACCTTTCGAACGAACTTGTTCGAATTAAAAATACATCAATAAATAAATAAATAAATGCTACGTTTATCTGTAAAATGTTTTTGTTTGTTTTTTGCGCCAGAATAATTTATTCAGTTCCATGCCTGTAAATATATCACAATATCAACATGTTTACAAGTTAATTACGTTTAGGCCTTCTACCAGCAGGTGTGCTCACGACCAGCTCCCGGAAGCAAACTGTTTATTTACTGTAGCAAATAAAAACTAATTATATAGTAAATATATAAATCATTATTAGTATTTGTAATTCTGCGAATGTCGTTTGTCGAAATATAAAAATAAAAGATAACTAAATTAGTTGTTAAACATTAAAATTAAAGCTGTTAATTAAAAAAAAATAATAATAATCTTTATGCTTTCTAGTAATGAGAAATGAGATTAAACCATGTCCCACCTAATAGTTCCTCTTTTTAAAACCCAAGGTGTTTCAATTGCTTCACCTTTTTTTTTTTTTTTGAGGAAATGAAACCTCTCACCTGTTGCCCGCCAGCAGAGAAGCACAACCACCAAGAACATGTCGAAGGAACCAAATATTCCGTTTCAAACAGCCAGGAGAAGAGTATCAAGGTGTTTGACTGAAGAAGTTTGTGTCCCGAGCTCAGGGGCTAAAATATTCCAGGAGATCGTTTAATAAAGTGAACGCGCTTCCGTGTGAAACCAGGTATCTGAACTCAGGCAGGAGGACACGCCCAGTTCGTGACGTAACGATAGTACAAGTTTCTGCCGAAGAAAGAAGTTAGTTTCTGTTCCTCTCTTGTTTGTGTGTTTAGGATTGTTCATGTTGTTACAGTGGAAATGGCTTTTTGTCGAGGGAACCAGGTTGATGCTGACTTCCGAGTTGGCCTATAAAATACGTCATTCCTGTGGGATTGACCACATTAGTGTCGGACCCTGGTGTGTGTGTCTCTTTTTTATTTAATGTGGAGATAAAGTCCATCTGTGCAGCAGGCAGTTATTACATTTATGATGGCGAACATGCACGAAACACCAGTCCCATTCACACGAATGTCAAGATCACGAGAAAACTACTGGAAAAAATATATATACTGCATGACCGCTTCGGGCTTCCGTATAAAAGAATTAATTAATTAACTAACCAACTAACTAATACGGATGACGCGTTATGTTTGGCCTCCTTCAGTTTGATGATAATTAAAGGGAAATGTTTATTTAGATTTCCCCTCTTCCCTTTTACTATGCACTTTCAATCATGGACCACAACATGTTTACTGGCATCCAAGGAGTGCAAAAAAATGCTTTAGTGTCACATGGGATATTTGTCACAAGCTAAAAAACAATCCTTGTATTTTCACTTTCTCTATGTGTGTGTGTGTGTGTGTGTGTGTGTGTGTGTGTGTGTCTCAGCACGCCTCCATAAAACCTTTTGGTCAAACAGGATGATAAGTGCATCTGTTTCTGCTACTTTTAGGATTTAAAAAAAAAACTTCATTAATTTTTCACTAGCTTTAATCACTCTTGAGCAAAACAGCATTTATTGGTCTGTGGCGTTGTCTGTAACTACTCATTTATGTGACTCATGCATTGGCTACAGGTCAGCTTTTTTGACTCAAACTAAACATCACCTTGGACTGAAAGCCATGGTCACTGCAGAATGAAAAAGTACTGGTTTTTAGTATAGGTGTATACTTGAACTGCACCTCAGAAGCTTAAAGTGGAGTATCAGTGTGTGTAACTTGGGAGTTTTCTTGAATGAAAGAAGCAGCTGAAAGGGAACATTTCTTGAACATATTTAGCTTGTGTGGCTGGACGCTCAGTCACTGAACATAAACATTCATCCATCCATTCTCCATACATCTTGTCCTACACAGGGTCACGGGGAGCCTGGAGCCTATCCCAGGAGACGCGGGGATCAAGGTGGGGGACACCCTGGACAGGGTATCAACCCATCGCAGGGAACAATAGCACACACATTCACACACTATGGACAATTTAGAAATGCTATTCAGCCTACAACACTTGTCTTTGGACTGGGGGAGGAAACCAGAGTACCCGGAGGAAACCCCCAAAGCACCAGGAGATCATGGAAACTCTGCGCACACTGGACGAAGGCGGGACTCAAACCCCCAACCCTGAAGGTGTTTGGCTAACATGCTAACCAATAAACTACCATGCCCTCCCACCAACCATAAACATATACATTTAATATTGTTAGGAATAAAGATCTGAATTAACTACAAACTCTGTGTCTCTTCAGAAGCTGATGTGAAATGTGATCGTTGGCTGATTTGAGGATTTAAGGATTAAGGTTCTCTGTCCTGCAAATGATTTTTACCTGATTGTATCCTTAAAGTTAAATTGGCAGAAAAATGTGTATATATATTTTTTCTTATATATATATATATATATATATATATATATATATATATATATATATATATACATATATATATACATATATACATATATACATACATACATACATACACACACACACACACATGACAGATTATGACAGAGCTAAAGCAGTTCTGCCAGGAAGAATGGGCTAAAATTGAATGATGTGCAGGTCTGTTCCACAGCTACAGGAAGTGCCTGGTTGAGATTATTACTGCCAAGGGAGGGTCAACCAGTTATTAATTGTAAGGGTTCACTTACTTTTTCCACTACCATTTTGAGTGTTGAATGAGTGTGTTCAATAAAGACATGAGGGATCAGATTTTTTTGTGTGTTATTATTTTTAGACACATTACATTTGTCAATACCTTTGACTTAGATTAAGATCAGATCACATTTTATGGCCACTTTATTCAGAAAACCATGAAATTCCAAAAGGTTGACACACTTTTTCTTTCCACTGTATATACATACATACATACATACATACATACATACACACACACACTTCATCTGCTCTTCTCCTCTGTTAGCTCAGTATAAAGGCTGGGCGGCTCAGTACCCAAGCAACCAGAGGACTGAAAAGGCATAACACAGGTTACACAGATGCTATGCTTAAACTTGTGAAGTTATCACACAGATTGTATCAGTAGTAGGTTCTCTGACAGCTTTATGCCTAGGGATTGCAGCAGACTTAAATATTAACATGCTCTCCAAAGTCTGCAGCTGTTTTCCCCCCAAAGCTTCTTCTTTATGCTCAATTTTGTGGAAACAGTCTTGTAGCATTATAATCTCGTATAATTAGAGCATACTCTACCTTATCTATAAATTGTGGGGTTTTTTTTTTAATCCAATATTAGAAAATCAGAATCACGATGGACTCAAAGTGACCCACAAAGTAGCTAAAAGCCTTGCAGTCTATTTCTTGTCATTATTAAGGTATTATAATGAAGTGCTATACCTGTATAAGGTATAAAGGTGTGTTCGTAAGCTGTCTTCATGATCAGTGATGGGTGGTTATTGGAATGAGAAGGTTATAGTAAATAGAAAAGTTGCATTTGTTAGTTAGCTATATTGTTCAAACACCACAAAGCTTATAATTTTCCCATTTGTCCTTTCATTGAATTTATACATTGATTGTAGGAGAAAATCAAACATTTTCCATAGGCTAGAAAGAAATCAGCCCCACTGTCTATTTCATCCATCCATGCAGGATTTGTTTTTTTGGTACTTTTTTTCCCCCTTTCAAATGTGCGATGCAACTTATAGTTTTTTGTTTTTTTTTTGGTGAAACTGCAATTGCACAAAATTGTTTTGCACAGTTTTTCAGTCTTTCAGTCATGTTTGGTATATGAGACCTTTTAACCTGTGACGCACGTGAATCAACCAAGGCTGAATATACGTCCTGATGGCGTGTCGTGGCCCAACTCTGCTATGTTGAAAAATTGCAAGCTCCTCAGAATATTGCATCGCTTGTTTGATTTTGCATTAACTTCAGTGATTGCAAAATCCTTGAGGGACTGCTTCATACACGTTGTATTTTTACTTGAAGCCACTGTTGGTGTGATTGATTATTTGTTAATCCCCTTAAACACATTAACCCACTTTAAGCAATTTATTAACAGCAAATATTATGACATGAATACTAAAAACTGAGCCTCATTCTATGTCGTTTTTCCACAAAAAGAGAGTAAAGGCTAAGCCCTGATTTATACCTGCTGACCTGGTCATGATGGTTATTCAATGATGTTTCTCACCACAGTTCCTCATTTAGTGCCCAATGTCTGAATCCCCACTTCAGCCACAACAGTTCCAGAACATTCTCTCATCTCTCTCGATAAGGATAGTTCCACCATACACCTATAAACGCTACAGAAATGGCAGCTATCTGCATGAGGACCCCAGCAAGTTCCACAACTTTAATATACGTTCACACATACAGTGATTTTGTCACTGCACTACGGAAATTGCAAGTAGGCGTTCCTACTACTGGTTGCCATGGTAACATTTATCAGTGGGTGGCATCAGAATCTGAATCCCGGACCATGTGCTCTCTACTGTCTTCACACCCATTGGTAGTCTGTGCCCCAAGTCGCTCCAAATTTGCATAAAATTAATCTGTTCTCAACTTTGTGATGTCGCTGGACACGACCATATCTAGTCACCAACAGTCGTGAGCTCTCATAGAAAACGAATGGGCTCCGGGCGCTTTGTCGCTGCGTGCGTGAACGGACCTTCAGACAGCATTGTGGTCAGTCTGCACTCCTGTTGTTCCATTAAAACCTTTTGAAAGGAAGATCTAAAAGAATGTAAGTGCTAAAAATGTCATGAGCCCGGTACTGTTGTGGATCAGTTTTTCTGTGCACATGAATAAACTGGCTGAGTCAGGTATGGACACTGTCATAGAAGTGCAATTAAAAGTATATCTACTGATAAGAGCTAATCAGTGATTGTACATGTCTGTGTAAAACAGGATTTTCCCAGCATGCCAAAGGCAAACAGAAGAATACATTTGTAAAGCTTTAAGTGGGCAAGCACCTGCCTAGTGTGTTCAGCTCATGTTCGTGTACGTAATACGAATATACGTGTTTGAAGGAATGTATGTATAGCCAAGAAAATCATTCAGATTCTAGCTAAACTGATGTATCTTAAAGAAGAAAGGTTATAAATCCGGTTTAAAAGTATTTTAATACAAAACTGTTACACATCTCATTTCTTTTAATTTAATACAAACCTAAGAAATTTGGCACAAATAACTGTTATTTAAAATGATTTGAAACAGAGTTTGAGAGACACAAATCCTTGGATTCTTTCTTTTCACAAGCCTAAATGAACTAAATATATGGCAATATACAGTCTATTGCCAATATATACCGTACAAAGAAATTTAATTATAGTGGTGCTAAACTATCCCATATGACTCAACAGCATATTTGTACAGCTGAAAAATATTATTTTAGAGAACATTTTCTGGACTCTGGTATGGTTTATATTGTGTACAATCCATTATTTCACACATTATTTCAGAGAAGGAAATTTGACCCTGTTACCCAGTACAAAATGTTCAATTACCTCAATAACCATCAATGTAAAGCTGATAAACAACTCTAATTCCCATAACTCAAGACCATTTCTGTAGCGCAAATGCTTTTGCTTTTGATACAGAAGTCATAAAATTAACTTCACTTCCCTTCTCCAAACTAATCTATTATGCAGTACGACACAAAAATAAAAGGATTCTTTAGACACTATTGATCTTACTCAAAAACAATGTAGTTTAGTACGGTTCAGATACCCGTGCGTTATCTGTCCATTAATCCTTTACTATGAGGAGCACACAGGGAACACAGCTTTTACCAGCTTATCTAAAATCAATTATCTTCTTTATAATTCATGGCCTTACCCAACACTCTCAACCATAAGGCAAATCAGGCTCAAAATCAAGTCCAAAAACATTCTGCCAGACAGCCTTTAAAGAGTGCTCTTTAAAGAATTCTGAGTGCAGTGCTGCTTAAGCTTAATTCATTACGAGCCTGTGGTGGGAGGAGAAGCATTGGAGGATGTGCAGGGCTTCACTGAGGGTCCATGCTCGAAGCAGCGACTATACCATGATGCCTTAACTGGCTTCGAAGCATCTGGTTCTTAGATTTCCAGTCTTCCACCTGTGCATGTGCGTATATATAAAATATGCAAAGTGAAGTGAGATGTGAAGAAATATAAAATATGCAAAATGTGTAAAAACTTGCTCCAAGGTGAAGAATACACTACATCTTTTAAAATATTCTTACTTGGTGACACTGCATGTTTGAATCACCCACTGTGTGTAACCAAGTCAAAGTGTACAAGACTGAATTTTGGGGGGTTTTTTTTGTACCTGCCCACAATATTTTCGGAATATTTGCTTACTCTGTTCACACGTTTCCGTTGGACTGACATACCACAATGTACTTGTAATCACACACACCTAATTTATAATCCGTTTTGATAGATGGATTTTTTTTATTGTGTGTTTCTGTACTTTACTTTTCATAACTTAGGATTTTTTTTTAAATAACTTTTATAAAACTATGTAATGAACAGGTAGGGAACATGAGTGATCAAAAATGTTTATGAACACTATAACTACTTTAACAAGAGAACTAGTTTGTAATAAAATTGACTATTTTAGACGTTAAATATGTTGCATTACATTCGTCTTGCGTTCTAAACACATTCACATACAAATTATGTAAACTAGGACAAAGGGCGCGTCTGGTTATCCATGACATGGATAAATCTCCGGCTCTCAGTCGCTCACTGAACAGAGAAGACGCAGAGAGAGGTGTGAGTGCAGCGAGGAAGCGAGACCTCGCACTTAAAGGACAGTACTGGCGACAACCGGAAAGCCGCTAAGGTTTGATTAAAAAGCTGCTAGGCGCTAAAGGGGTCTGAAAAGTCGCCAAGTTGGCAACACTGGTCTGCACTGGCAGCTAGATTAAAGGCAGGCTAAGCTCCGCCTCTCCCCAGCAAAAACGAACAGAGGGAGCAGGTACACAGTTTTTAATTTATGCACATTCTATTTGAAAAGCAATAAAATACACAGAGGACCCAAATGATGCCCGGTCTGATTTTTTCTTGAAAATAATTTGCACCCTCCTTCCGATCTCTCCGTACCCCCTGGTTGAGAATCACCAGCAATAGCTTAAAAGCCGAGAATGATTTTTTTTATTTTATTCCCGCAGCCTTGGTGGATCTGTCAGTACGAGTGCTCACTCGTGACATACAAGTCATTAAAATAGTCAAAGAAAATTTAAAATGGGCTTCAAACATGCTGTGTATCATGTTAAAGTAGTAAAGCAGGAGCTTGTCACCTCTTGTCTGAGGAGCTGATTGTCCAGCCTCAGTCTCTCCAGTGTTTCCAGCTCCTCCGATAATCGAGCATTGCTTTGGCGCAACTCCTGAATGTAATCACAGGCCTTTGATAGGATCCCACCTTTACTCTGAAAAAGAGAGAATTCCAGTGAGGAAAGGAGAAAAAGCAAACACGACTCATTTCACAGACCATGCGCTGTGCATGCATCACCCACATCTTTCCACAGAATCTCTCTCCTGTGACTGTGTAGAGCAGTGGCCAGAAACCCTGTTCCTGGAGATCTCACTTCCTGAAGACTTCAGCTCCAAACATAATCGTGACCACCTGATCATCTAATCATTGCCTTAAATAGTTCTTGACCAACTAAAACAGGTACGTTAGATTTGGCTGGAGATGAACCCTGTAAGAAGGTAGATCTTATGGATGAGGGTTTGAGACCACTGATGTAGACATTCATGCTCACCTGGCTCGTTTTGGCCGAGTCCACAGTGCAATCAGGGATTGTTTTGGACAGCTGGACGATCCAGTTGTTTATTTTGTCCCTGCGTCTGCGTTCAACTGGAAGGTGGGAATCAAATCACAGGTCGAGATTAAAAAGATGTATTTATTTTAAAAAGCCATTTTAAATACATCTTCGGAGAAAAATGTTAAACGTTGTACCAAAAGGATATATCTTCCATCAAAAATGAACTGCCTCTGAACATTTCAGGATTTTTAACTATGTAACTATGGATCCGCGGGCAGGATACAAACGAATAACCATAAATATCACGTCATATCCACCCCCCACC
This sequence comes from Ameiurus melas, assembly GCA_012411365.1. NCBI lineage: Eukaryota > Metazoa > Chordata > Actinopteri > Siluriformes > Ictaluridae > Ameiurus > Ameiurus melas. The sequence goes on along the minus strand of CM022775.1, from coordinate 8,745,274 downwards.
CAACCCTTTAATATCGAGTTTCAGCATATTTCATGACGTATTACAGAAGTAATGTTTACGATTTCCACTTCAAGTTACAGTGGTGTTTGGAAGTTTGTGAACCCTTTCAAATTTACTATATCTCTGAATAAATATGACCCAAAACATCAGATTTTCACACAAGTTCTAAACGTAGACCAAGAAGTCCCAATTAAACAAATGAGAAAAAATATTGTATGTGTATCACCTCTGTACCTGTAAAAGGTCTGGTTCTTGGGTTACCTCTTAGGAATGTAATCAGAGTTGCAAATTCCATGAGATGTTTAACCACTAAGGCTAGCTGGCACTAGTGTAACCCCAACCATACCCGTCTCGCACACACCAGAACATATCATTTTCAAGAATACACAAAATGAATCAGTCTGCATCCCTGTTGTTCCTTTAAAAAAAAAAAAAAATTCAAAGTTGATAAGGCCTTAGACCAACTGCAAAATCCGTGATGTTTACAAAACAGTACATGTTTGTGTAAAACAGGAGTTTCCAAGCATGACTAAAGCAGACAGGTGAATATTTCTGTGAGGCCTCCCATAGGCAGTCGCCGCCTCAGAACGGTTAAGCCATATTCATGGGCGTCATGTTGAAGGAATGTATACGTAGCTGAGGAATCTGTTCGGACTCTAATGCTAAGCCGATGCATGTGGAGGATGAAGGGTTGTAAATCAAAGAATCTGATTCAAATTAGCCTCTAACACAGAACGGCTACGACTCGATACACCACACTAGTTTCTATGTTATTCAACTCTGAGTGCTCCATTACCTTCATTGTGCTGTGCTCTCCTCTTGTCATCTCTTGAAGTGCAAGGTGCCTCAGACTTACTGTGGAATCAAGAGGAGAATAAAGTCTGCGTAAAATAAAAATAAAGGAAAAATTCATACCTATATTAGATGGCATGTATCCAAGCCAGTGAAGATATGTACCTCTGATTGGTCGTGCCCAACACTTCCTGTGGTGACATCATCACATAGAGTTGGCCTGAGAACAAAAGAATAAATTCCACGTCTCATACAGAACATACAAGTCACGCAATGATGTGGTTGAAAAATAAAAGAGATCCACCAATTAAGAATACAATTGATTGGGTGAAATGTTGAATATGTTAACGAAAAATGGCCATGCACAGCTCCAACTCTCTAACAAATGCCCATAAGCAAATAAGTGGCTGAGCCCTGACTTCAGAATGCAAATACCGCTTACTTACCTGCAGAATTAGGTTGTGCGAGTAGCGAATCAGCCGCATGGACATTGGTTACTATGGTGGCTGGGGCAGTGTCACTGATAGTGGATGGATAATAGTAGTGACCCTCAGTGGCTTCCATCTCAAGACCCTCAGCCTGGGCGTATACAGCCTGCATGCACGTTAAACATATTCCCATCCAAACATTTAATTAATAAAAGGAAATTTCCAAAATATAAAAAAAAAAAAAAATTTTAACTTACAGTATCTTAGTTGGTCTCATCAGACCATAAAATTTTCCCACATGGTTTGGGTGATTTAGTTGGTTGGGTTTTTTTTGTGAGAATTGGATTTTGTCTAGTCACCCACCCTATAGCCCAGACATTTGAAGAATACGAGAGATCATCGTCACATGCAGAAAGTAATTGGTATTCGTCAGATGTTCCTGCAGCTCCTTTAATGTGGCGTAGATCTTTTGGCAGCCTCCTGGCAAGTTTTTTTTCCTTGTCCTTTTGTACATTTTGGCAGGACATCCTGTTCTTGGTGATGTCACTGTGGCGCACTGTGGCCTTCACAGTGTTACATTTAATGTTTTAGAAATTTTTTTGTAGGCCTTTCCTGATCGATACCTTTCAACAGTAAGACCCTGTACAGGCTTGGTCAGCTCTTTGCAGCAGTCAGTAGAAACAGCTGGTCTTTATTTGGGGTTAATCAAACTAATTTAATTGATGACAGCTGTATGATAATTACTTTTGAACAAGAAACTGAATGTGATTGGTTCATTCTGAACACAGCCACATTCCCAATTACTGTACAAGAGGGTGTGCACACTTATGTAAAAAGGCTATTTATATCCACTGTATTACCACAGATGGAGTTCTACACTGACCTACTAATTAGTATACGAGTATGTGGTTTAGGGTGTAGCAATATTAATAATAATAACTAATAAACTAATAATAATTTTCACTCTCTCCAGGTCATCTATTCCAAACATGTGCCTCCATCACTCTTAACAACTGTAATTTAACTGTCATTTAAACCGAAGGCTAATCATCTAGCAATAACGAGACAACATGGTTCTAAGGCCAGTCATCCAATAATAGACCATGTCATTCTAAAACCAACTGTCCAATATTCATGGGACAACATGGTTCTATGGGCAGTCACTCTAATAACGGGCAGTTATCCAGGGATACTGAAACAATGTCATTCTAACAGCAATCTCTCTGTAATAAACAATGTGAGTAAGGACAAGTGAGTCAGTCAAAAATAAATAATGAGTGTGTTCGAAGACCACTCACTCTGTAATAATGAGTTCTAAAGGCATTCGTTCAGTATCGATGATGCAAGCAATGTTCTAAAACCAATCATGAGGCAGCATGATGCAAAGGCCCATCACCCAGTAATAAGAACATAGTTTAAGTCCAGTCAACCCAACAAAGTGGTGTACATCTAGTAATAAAACAGAATTGTTCTAATGCCACATAGTAACAATACTTTGTTCTAAGGCTAATCACCCAGTACTAATGAGAGAACAGGAACAGATCCAGTTACCCGTGTTATGGGGGGTGTCCCAGCCTGCGAGGCTGCAGGGAAGCCAGTCACAACACTAACAGCTGCAGTTCCATCTGACTGAGCCTCCATCTGCCCCTCAGCTACATGGATCACTCGATACGTCACCTGCAGCACAGAGGCCAAAAGGTTAACTAACCTCTGTGAGGCATGGATTACCTCTGGAAAACTGAAGAAGCCAACCTGTTTAGCTAGAATTCAGTTGGTTTAAAAAAAAAAAAGAAAAGAAAGAAACGAAACCACCAAATAAAAGTCAATATCAATGGCAAATTGGTACTGCATCAGATCTTGTCCTTTAGCTTGAACAGTAAAGACAAAGCAGTGCTTAACTTGTGCGCAGTTTAATACCATACCTGTCCGGAATTTCCCTCCGTTTTGAAAACGTACTTTATTGGCTGTTCAGCAGAAAACGTAGCAGCTGACTGAATCGCAACAGCAGATGGGTCAACAGCTGTAGCAGTAGCTCCTTTCACAAAAACACACAGAGTGGGTTAGAGTTGCCAAACCAGTCAGTCAAGTACAGCAAGTCTTCCACCTAAATGAAGCATGTATTACGAGTAGTCAGTTTACATCAAAGAAGCTCTATTTATATATTTTTAAATAAATTAATTCATTTTTAAAAAGTGCACCTTTTTGGGTAGCTTAGTGAAATGAGAATTCATAATTCTCTGGGGTGCGTCACAGACAAAAATATGATGCAAATCAAACCTAAATATGATGGAAATGTATTTCTCTTTTAAATGGCATACCTTCCTCCATGATAGGCATATCCACCTGTGGATCAGGGCTTTTCTGTTGCCTGTAAGAGTAACAAGAGAAAACATCCTCAATCACATACACCAATGTGTCAGTTTTCACATGGTTTGGTTTATTACTGTGCATAAACCCAGACAAAAAGAGTAACCAAAACTAATATACACAGATTCTCAAAATCTTAAAACAGTGAAAATAATCATGGATATTCAAATGATACGCATTTAAACATCTGCAACAAATGCAATGAAAATGTCACCATCCATAAATCGGCCAGAAAACCAGGATATCACTTAAAACAAAGTTTTTTTTAAAATTGGAGCTGCAAGACAGTAATATGTTCTGCTTTATTATCAGTGTGTGTGAGCAAGAACATGCAAGTGTCTCGGTTTACTGCAATTCTCATTCTCTCTCTCTCTCTCTCTCTCACACACACACACACACACACACACACACAGAGAGAGATGGGTGCTGTGTAAATTATGATAATCAGACTCCCAGTGCAGGATAAACAGTGCACCTATTGACTCCTCGTGTCTTTACTATTACTACCTATGGCTAGCCGGTGATGAACTTACCCACACCCATAGAAACAACTGGGGCATTTTTGTTGATGGGTGAAGTTAAAGTGCTGCATTTCTCTTGCCACAAAAATATGTGAAATCACTGACACAATTAGGGACTCAAATTATCACAAAAAGTCTACTGTTAGAATCAAGCATCGTGAAACCGAAGAAAAACTCGAGCTGAAATGAACAGCAACACTGAATCAAGCAGGAATGCCAAAGCCAGCTCTTGGGGATCTACCACTCTGCAGATCAGCTCCAGCACACCTGACTCAAATAGTTAAATGGTACTCAACACCTTAATTACCTGGGTCAGGTGTGTTAGGGTGTTTTCACACCTAACTTTGTTTCAAATAAGGCCTGAAACTTTACTTTCTCCTTATGTTGTCAAGGTGCAGATTACGGCTGCACCATAGCACAATGCCATTAATTAGAAATCAGAACGAACTGGAGAACCTGTTGTAGGGTCACAGTTAAATATACTCATGTTAACTTGGACAAAATTAGTTTAAATTTTTAGTTGTGCTATTAAAAAAAAAAGAAAAGAAAAAAGCATTTTGTTTGTCATTTGTATACTCCAGGTATTTTTTATTAAACTTTTTTTGCAAACTATGCAATAACAGTTAAACACTGGGAGAATTAGGCAAACTGTTAAGTACACGCCTCTTTTACATTACAGTCAATGTGTCATTTCTTACAGTTGGAAAAAAGTGCTTGAGCACATTACAAGGCTTTGAGTCACCGTTAGGATCATAAGAGGACACACTACCTCATGGCACCAGTGGTGTTAGGCAAGGCTTGTGATTGTGTTGCATGAGCACACTTCTAAAGCTTATAATGCTGTTGCATGTGTTACTTTTATAAATCATTAATGTAATCATATCAGTAAAATTCAAATGTAAAAAAAAAAAAAAAAAAAAGAATATTGTGTTTCAGCTGAACAGTGACAGTGTTTCTACTGCCCTAGCTTCTTGACATACAATTCAAAGAGCCAGTACTACAAAGACACAATTACTAAATCCTATAAATATACCGGGTGTCCCAAAAGTCTCCATACACGGGGGAAATTAACACTTTTTAGCAAAATGTCTTCTAAAGAAATGTCATGCTTTATATATATACACACCGTAATTATCAGACTATTGAGTGCACCTGAATATAAGCGGAACCCACTAACTTTAAAAAGAGAAGAAAAAAAAAGTATATATATATATAATATAATATATATATATATATATATATATATATATATATATATATAGGCCACAGGTGTCCACATTGTAACATGAGATATTTACACAGAAAGATGTTGCACAGAAAGATTTGAACTTTTAATTGAATACGTACCGTAAATGCTTTTTCCCCCCGAACAGCGCCTGTAACAAGGCTGAATAAAAAAAATTAAAAATTTAAAAAATACAGTTGCCTACCAGGAAAAGTCATTGATCACGATCTTCATCTTCCTCCTGCACAAGTGAAATGCATTCTCTCATGGCCAGTTGTTTTCAGCTTGACGGACGATTCACCTTTTTTGTTAACAGTCCTAGTAAGAGGCAGGTCAAACGTCAAAGGTACTTCATCCATAGTTATGATGTCTTCTGGTCCGATGGAATTCTTGGCTATCCTTGTTTGAGTGAATTTGCGGAGGTTTGTAACTTTTTCCTCGTACTCAGGAGGGAGTTACTGACGCAGAGTCGCCCGTGCAATGACAGACAGGCCTCTTTATCTCGTAAATCTGAAACACCACGATAGTCCACCTCTAAAATCTTCAATCTTCTTTTCATTGGCGATTGTTTCGGCTTTCAGTTGGATCCGCACAGTGGACACCTCGGCCGTCTGCTCTGAGTGTTCACCCAGTCTTCAAGAATGTTTTCAAGTTTGGGCCATCTGCTTTTCTTACCTCTGAAAACTTCTGTCATCTTTTTGCATTGAGTCAGTTCTTCACGCTGCCGTCTCCAGCGTCTCACCATCGATTCATTGATGCCAAGCTTACGTGCAGCAGCTCTATTTCCTTCTTCGACAGCCAGATCGATCGCCTTTAGCTTGAAAGCTGCGTCATATGCATTTCTTCATATGTTTTCCATGATCAGGGGGTGTGCATGAAGTGCAAAATGACTGATCTGAAGAATTTAGTGTGAGTGCGTTTGATTTAATTCGAGCAGTTTCATTGGTCCACTGTGACCCATTCGGTAATTTCATTGGTCTGATGTGACGAGGCTAAATGTTTTGGCGGCATGAAGCTCATTAGCCCGTAAAAATCCATAAATCAGCCGCATCATTGTTTAAGCCACAGTGTTCAAAGAGTGTGAAAAATGGTAGCGGTTTATAGTCCGGAAATTACGGTATATAAGCCTTTAAGAAGACATTCTCATGGATTGTTCGAGAAGCTGTTGCATAGTTGCAAGGGTCTTTAACAGGAAACATGACAGAGACACTAAAAACACACACACTCAGTAGGTTTACATGGATAACAATAATCTGATAGTAACCCAATTAAGACAATACTCTGATTAAGAAAATATCATGTAAACAGAGATTTCTGATTACCTTAATCCGACTAAAGTCATACTCGAAGTAAACACAAATCGAATTAAAACATGTGGAGTACTGCTGTTTTCGTCACATTATCGATGTGTATTACAGACATGTACACACCTTAATCACACTATTAACGTTGTGTGGGAGTTTGCACCGTATTTTGCAGCAGGACACGATCACACAGGGCAATGCTCAACCGTTTGACGGAAAACAAAAGAGCATGGCTGTGTCCGAATATATTAGCTGAAACCCATTTCGGCTTCTATATATGTATACGGCAAGTACGTGGTTTGGAATGCAACCCATGGCTTCAAGCAGTCGTCTATTAGCACGTATATCATGGTAAATAATTAACTGCACTTGAAGCTTTCGTAAAATTCAAACTGAAACACCCAAAACTGTATACGGTCCCATAACGAAGATGAACAGTATGTCAATATATGAAATTCTGGAGGGAAAGTCGGACAGCATGGCATGGGGATGTAATGATGTGTGCCATTAATCGATCTATGTTCTATAACATGTAAAACGGGAACATGAAAGGAATATCCTAAAAACGACTCAAGTAAACACCTTAATCACAATATGTTCAGAATAAGGTCAATAATTACATTACTGCTACCCATGTAAATGTAATCAAAACTTATTTACAAATTCAAAATGACTAAAGTGTTATGGACCAACCAAGAAGTGGATGTTCATGGGCATCCACTGACAAAGTACCAACATGGTGCTAGTCAAACATAGTCCCCTATGTATGGAGACTTTTGGGACACACTGTAGTATATAGCATAAAAATGACTAATTTTTAAGTCATTCAGTAACAAAGCCCTAAAAGCTGCCTGGTTGGCAAATAAATAAATAAATAAATAAATAAATAGAAACCACAAGAATGTGTAAGAAAATATTGCACCAATCATTTAGAGGTGCTTAAATAATAACAGATGGTCAAACACTATACACTCTCCTTTCTTGCATAGGCTATGCCCAAATTACAGAACAGGAGGAATTCTGGGTATTAAATCTAATTATTTTAGGCTGCACCATCTAACAAGTGTTCATAAGTTATTCCATTGACATGGTCGATTTAGAAGCCACGCGAGTGAGATGCCAGTGTTGGCAGGTGAATGTGAAACACAAACATAAAACATTAAGTGCAAATCTACTTTAAGGTTGGCAACCTGCATGCTAGGGAATTTGTCTTGTCCAAAAAATGATCCTGGAACCCAATAGACTGAATACTCTGCACACTGTATGCGCTCCCTTATGCGCTGGATTTACGCCGTGAGTGATCAAGCAATTACCTAAAGTGAAGGTAATTAAATTATTTATTTATTTTACATCACCTGCAAAATGCAATAAGGTTTCTGGCTTTGTGAATTTTATATCTTATCCATATCTAAGTAATTGTAACTATTTTTAAAAAATGGCTATTGAACCTGTAATATACTCAACGTCCTCTTTATAAGGAACACCTGTCCACTCATACAGTTATCTAATCAGCCAATCACGTGGCAGCAGGTCAATGCATAAAATTATGCAGGTACAGGTCAAGTACTTCAGTTAGTGTTCATATCAAACATCAAAATAGGGAAAAAGTGTGATCTCTGTGGCTGGTTTGAGTATTTTAGAAACTGCTGATATACTGGGAATTTCACACAGTTCTGAGGGTGGAAACGCCATGTTGATGAGAGAGGTCAGCAGAAAATGGCAAGATTGGTTTGAGCTTCCAGGAAGGATATAGTAAGTTAGATAATTACTTTTTTCAACCGTGATGAGGAGAACATCATCTCAACATGCACAAATCATCAAACATTTAGTTGGATGGGCCACAACAGCAGAAGACCACTTTGGGTTCCACTCCTGTCAGCCAAGAACAAGAATCTGAAGCTATCCTGCGCACGGAATCAAAACTGGTCAGCTTTTTTTTTTTCCTGGAACAGTAACTGAAGCTCTCGTACAAGGGCTGCACAGTTAATCAAATATCGATCTCGATTACGATTTTTGCCTACCTGCGATTACATGAACACAATTGACTGCGATACTGGCATTTAAAGTTTGTCTTCCACTCATAGAAAATTCAGTTGCATATCAAACCAAACGCTTCCTAAACTTACAGCCAATCACCAAAGAGCATCGCAGGGATGATGTCATTTTGTACGCCAAAACCCGGAAACGAGATAGCATTTTAGCACTGCGAGCTTCACTTCGTGTCCCAACGCTTGCGCGAGGGGAAATCATGACAATAACAACTTGCTAAATGGCACAACGGATGTCATCAGGGATTTCAACGTCATCACGCCGAACAGGAAAAGTCTTTGTAGATAAAATGGTTCAGGTGTGCTGTGCACAATTCCCCAAAAAACATAGATGAAGATTCATCCACAGAGTAAATCTATATTATGGAAAATGTTTTAAATAAATTTTAGAACAGTTTGTCGGAAGCTTGGGGATGGTGACGTTGAAGTCGAGCGACCGTGGTGTAGTTCGTTTACAGCATACGGTTAGCTGTTTATTTCTGCAGATTGTATTTAGGCTTCAAACTTCATAAAAGTTGTGTTCATTTGTGAAAATGATCTTGATGGACAAAACAGGTTAGTATTGTAAACATTTGTTTATCACAGAGATTATTTCTTGCAATAATCCAAAACCCTATGAGAAAATCCTATTGGGTTTTTGTCGAGGGAACCAATGTGATGCTAACTTCCGGGTTTCGGTACAAAAGACATTATCCCTGCACCTCTCTATTGGGTGATTTGGCAGTGTCGTTCCTCTTGAAAAACTGTTATTGCCTTTTCTGTATTCGCCTGAATTGTCTTCATTTGGTTGCATATTAGGTACAATCTTATTTATATTTTGCTTCTACAAGATAATGCACCTTAAGGATCAGTCAAATTTGATGCAAAGATTTGTACATTAGCAGGAATGTAGCAAAACATGGAGGTAAAAACAGTGGTCTGTTTATTTAAACGTGAAAGTGCAATAAAAATATGTTGTACCTAAAATCAATGATTAATCGTGATATCAATATTGATCAAAATAATCGGGATTATCATTTTGGACATAATCGTGCAGCCCTATCTCGTACCTGTGTGAAACTCAACATAGAAGAGACTTCACCAGGGTTAATTCAGAGGTGTTACCACAAGATGTAAACCATGGGTAAGCCTCAAAAACAGGAAGTTCAGAGTTTGCCTCTGAGTGAGCAACATCCAATGGACAAATGAGACAAAGATCAACTCGTACCAGAAGGAAGAAAAGAGTATGGAGACAGGAAGGCACTCGTTCATGATCTGAAACATACCACCTCATCTTATGGCATGAGAATGTATGGCTTCTTCACTTATACCTAGTGTATACAGCTACAGTGCCCTCCACTAATATTGGCATCCTTGGGAAATATGAGCAAAGATGACTATGAAAAATTGTCTTTATTGTTTAACATTATGATCTTTTTACTCAAAAAAATTCACAGATGTACTCTGCTCTCATGGATATCAAACAATTGCAAACAACACAGGTTTATAAATACAGGTGTGCAACAATTATTGGCACCCCTATGAATTCATATCAGAAAATATATATTTTACTTTTTTTTTTTAGTACATCTGGGTGAATAGAAACAGGAAATTGTTCAACCATGACTTCCTGTTTAATAGGGGTATAAATATGAGGTATCACATAGGCCAAATTACCTTAGTCATTCATAACAATGGGTAAGACCAAGGAATATAGCTGTGAAGGTTGTTGAGCTTCACAAAATGGGAAGTGTTTCCAAAGTACAAACATTGAAAATGGCCATTTCCACCACCAGGGAAGTAATTAAAAAGTTTTAGCCAACTGGAAATGTTATGAATCAACCTGGAAGAGGACGCATGTCTAAATTGTCTCAATGCACTGTGAAGAGGATGGTTCGAGTGGCCAAAAAATCTCCAAGGATCACAGCTGGAGAATTGCAGGATGCATGGAATCATAGACTATCAAATATCAACAGATATTAAATGAAAACATGACTGCCTCTGACAGAAATCTTAAAATGGGCCGTGGTTGGATCTTCCAGCAGGACAATGATCCAGAACATACATCAAAAACAATACAAAAATGGTTTACTGACCACAAAATCAAGGTCCTGTCATGGCCATCCCAGTCCCCTGAATGGAAAAACACATAGAAAGCATGTGGAGTGTACTGAAGAGGAGAGTCCACCAGCATAGACCTCGAAATGTGAAGGATCTGGAGAGATTCTGTATGGAGGAATGATCTCAGATCCCTTGCCCTGTATTTTCCAACCTCATCAGGCATCATAGGAGAAGACTCAGAGCTGTTATCTTGGCAAAGTGAAGTAGCACAAAGTATTGACTAAAAGGGTGCCAAAAATTTTTACACACCTATCTTTAACAAAGATTTTTATATATATATATATATATATATATATATATATATATATATATATATATATATATATATATATATATAAACTTGTGTTTTGTTTGCAATTGTTTGATATCCAAGAGAGCAGAGTATTTTAGTGAATTCTTTGAACAAAAGGTTAAACAATAAAGACAATTTTTCACAGCCTCCATTTGCTCATATTTACCAAGGGTGCATATATCATATATCATATATATATATATATTAATATTAGAGGAGGGCACTGTATACAATCAGCTCAATTCATGAAAATGCATCAGTGCTTCACAGTGCAGATGGAAAATGACCAGAAGCATGATTTCGAAAGCAACCCAAGACTTTTTGAACGCCAAGAATATAACCAAATTGGTCAAGTCAATCATCTGACCTGAATCAGATTGGGCATGCATTTCATTTGCTGAAGGCAAAATACCCTACGGGCAACAGGAACTGAAAACAGCTGCAGTTAGACATAGCAGAGCATCACCACAGAAGAAACCCAGTGTCTGGTGAAGTCTATGGGGTCATAACAAAGAGAGAAAGCAAAACAAAAACAAAAAAGACCAACCAAGCACCTGGTCAAGAGAAAAGAGCCAAAACCCTAAGAGGGACCTTGTAAGTAGTCTGATAAGAACCAGAAGCTTACTTTCTTTCGTGCCACAATCTCCATGTTTCCATGAACAGATTTTAAAGGCACCTTTTGAATATGAATATGGAAAGTCAATATTGCATGAGAAATGAACATTTCACATGAAATATTTTATACACATCGGGGCTCCAGATGGCGACTAAAATGATCGCCAATGCGACTAACTTTTTAATTTTGCAACCATGTTTTTTCTGCCAGTTGCCAGTGGCCACCGTTACCCACAAACAAAATTTAAAAGCAAATTAAATAGAAATTACCATACGTCTTGTTGTGTTAGGCTACCGAACTCTCATCTCCTGTTGCGCCTGCATGTACCTGCCCTATCGCGTGCACTCCTGTATGCTTTCCAAATAAATAAACTCTGCACTCTTGTCCTGCAGGGGGTGAAGCATCAGTTGTGTGGATGAACACAAACAGGTTTAACATCACGTTCATCGGGTTAAAAAGTTGGAAGTGTAAACTTTATTAAAGGTGTTTAATTTAGTTTGATGTGGTTTAGTTTGTTGGAATTTGAATTTATCCGTTATATGTAGGCTAGCTAACAGCTGACAAGAAATCGAAATGTGCAAACGAAAAATATCAGACTTTTTCCTCATTCCCTGCCAGTCCAAACCCTGCCTCATCTACATCAGATGCCGATGACGTTGAGACCAACTCGTCCAGTGAATGTTCTCAAGTCACATTTGAGTCATCCAAGTCAGTTTCATGACAGCCAAGCGCAGCGAGTTGGGTCTTCTTCTCCCGTCCTGACAAGACCATTTAAATCAGCTTGGCTTCAAGAGCCTGGTTACATTCTGACAATGGGAAAATGTACTGCACATTTTGTGCTAAAGCAGGACAAGATATTATTGGTAAAACAGCGTTCATTAACAGTTTGAGTCATTTAAAAAAATAATAATAAAGTGAAGAAGCATGGTTACAGTAAAAAACATGAGAACGCCAGGGATTGTGTCATTGCTAGGTCTGCCCCTCGTGCCACCCCAACCGTGACAGCAGTGCAACGTGCCAGTGATAAAGTCTCAGAAAAAGAGATAAAGAGAGGGAATTGAAAATAAAATTCAATGCAGCCTATATGACTCTGAGCCTGAATCAGCAGGAAACAACTCATTGTACATAGTTCAATAAAAATGTGGAAAAAAAAACAAATGACTGGACATTTAAGTATTTACGGTAATATGAATCAATATGATATACTGAACATTGCACATGTTGTGTATATAAAGCAGCGGTCCCCAACCTTTTTTCCGCCACGGACCGGTTTAATATCAGACAATATTTTCACGGACCGGCCTTTAAGGTGTGGCGGATAAATACAACAAAATAAAATGATACGACCGGCATAAAAACTGGGGTATTTTAAAAATATAATAATAAACGTGAATCCAATGTGAAATCGCAGCTTTATTAGCAGCGTCCTGGTAACATCACGCCAACAACATAGCATGAGTAACTTCCGCTCTACCCCTTAACGTATCACGTGAGCAAGTAACATATCACGTGACCGAGACAAGCGTATTGACTTGCGTCACGAGCGAGTCGTAGACGGATGTAACGGGGAGAATCCGGTCATTTTTCAAAATAAAACATCATTCAGACTCCGATAATAAATAAAACGGAAATAATGCAAGTTATTTATTCTTTTTGTGCGGCCCGGTACCGAATGACCCACGGACCGGTACCGGTAAGCAGCCCGGGGGTTGGGGACCCCTGATGTAAAGAATACATTGTGTAAACTTTGCGAGGCAGAGTAAACAAAGGCAGACAGTACAGAGGGGAAAGAAAAGGCAGTGTGAGGTAGCCGTTTAACAGTGATATCATCATGTCATATGACATCACTATATCTGGCTCCTGATAATTTGAATTGGCATCTAAATATTTTGGGTTTAGGAGCCAATGGCTAATAGATCTTTTTTTTTTTGGCCTGGAGCCCTGCACATTTTTGGTGAACGAGTTCCTCTAAAGGTTAAACCCTAGACTCGCTCTGTGAGAGGAAGGGATCATTACATACACTTCTGTATGTGTGCGTCAGCCAGCGAAACTCACCCCTTCATTGGTGTCAGGTCTGCCCTGCAATGTTCAGGTCCTTCTCAATCTTCAGAAGGTTTAGTCACTCTTCTGCATTCACGTACAGCTCCTGGCGAAAGCACAGACGTGACGGAGACTCGTTATGAAACACACATCTAGAGCGGTCCTTTGGCTGATGTGTTAACAACAACGGATATTTCTTTCATCAACAGGCAGGCTATGATAAATATAAAGATAATGCCCTGTGTGTTTAATAAACTGGCATTTCAGGTCAGATAGAAATCATATATTAAAAATAATAATAATGCTGGAATTGAAACATATCTGTACAATATGAAAACAAACTATAAGTCATAACAGTATGCACGATATCCACACGTGTTATACAAACACACGAATATGTTTACAAACGATGCAGTGATGAACGTGTTCGCTAAAGGTCTGAGAGGTGAGAGTAAAAAAGAACAAATATGCAAACGAGCTCATTTGAATAATCTGCATATTCAAATACATCTAACACAATAATGTAGAAGCAAAAGCAGCATAAACATCTGATCTAATTTCACCTTTAGTTTCACAGGCACTGAGTTTTATCTGAATATATTATTTTTGTTGTTGTTTATTTATTTATTCTGCGTGAAAAAGTTATTTAAAGTATTCAGTGACGTGAATCTTACTAACCGCTACAAACCTTCTGAACACTTAGCATGTCAGGGTGGTTAGCATGCAGCTCCTGTACTCTGCGGTAGCTTTGTTAGCCCTCATGGGTTGCCTTGAGATGACGGATTAGTGCACTTTAAGCGTCTACAGAGAAAATAAAAAAGAATATTATACATCCTCAGTGACCAGGAAAAGCCAACAAGTGTGTCTAAACCCCAACCAACCAGCCTTCTACAGTTAGCAGTGCAGTTAGCAGTGCAGTTAGCTAGTTAGCTAAGATATCCATCTTCCAGACACCAAGCATAAAGCAAAACACATTTTTATAATGAAAACATGTTCACAATAAAAAAAAAGTTAGATAAGCTTATAACCCGTCCACTTTTATCCGAACTTGGATTTCCTTTCAAATGTATTATGCAAGATTACCATAAGACCTCCAGAAGCAAAACATTCCGGTGAGTGTTTATCATCTGTTGCGCATGCGCGTTCTACAAAGCCTGCAGTTCACACGACGTCCACTAGACGGTCACAGTCACCAAACCATGGGTTCAGATATTATTATTATTATTATTATTATTATTATTATTATTATTATTATTATTATTATTATTATTATTATTTATGTATTGTATTTATTTTTTATTCGTTTATTTTATTTTATATAATGATTTATATTCAGGGTGAATTCAGATATATTGGGGTAATTTTTGAATTTCAACTTCCTCTGAGCTTTCTTGCCATTAAAAAAAATAGCCCAATACATGCATTTATGAAATCCTCAAGGTGTTGACTTCCCTACATGTGAAGTAACAACACAACAAAGTAAAAGTCCCAACAAAACGGAATAAAGCCACAACACAATGGAAACGCTCCCGACCAGTAGGGGGTAGTGTCGGCATGGGAAAATACAGATGTTTCTTGCGTTACACATCGTTGAAGAAAACATTATGGGAGAAATTTCTAATATCTAGTATCTAATAAAAGTGACCGTACTTGCTGTTGGAGTGTGTTTCACAGTGCCTTTGTTATATTACTATTGGTTACTTTGTGTGTTTTCCTCGTTAGTTTTGAATACATGTTTGAATCCGTGAATACATGTTGTAGTAAAACTGTGTGGATTGGATGTCATTGCAGATGTCTGAGAGAACAGTCAGGATAAGCTAAACCAAATGCTGAAACAGGAGTGTGATGCACATTAGCATATTTATAGCAGGAACGAATCTGTCAGCGATCAGCTCAGTGAAGTTTTTCATCGTCTACAAAAAGAGGACGAGCATAACTGGAGAATCTAAACTTAAGGAGCTCCTCTATAAACTCTGTATATGTGACCATTTCACTTAGTCGCCATGGCGAGGACACAAAATCATGGGCAAAGAGATGACGAGTGCTCTAGAGAGTTAAAGTGGCGTTTCTGGAGCTTTCAGTGTAAAGAACAAGCCCGTATGTGCAGAATGAGTTCTGTTGTTGTGGCTTGAATCCCTTCTGTTTGCTTTTTAAATTGCGTTGTGTTGTGTACTACTGGGCCACTATACGATTAGACACGGGCAAACACAAAACTGTCAAGACAACTTATTGTTAACTCATACACTGAATTAATTTAGCTATTTTACATATGTTCGATAGGCCATATAGCGGCTGTGGCTCAGGTGGTAGATTGGATTGTCCACTAACCGTAGGGTTGGCGGTTCGATTCCCGGCCCACGTGACTCCACATGCCGAAGTGTCCTTGGGCAAGACACTGAACCTCAAGCTGCTCCCAATGGCAAGTTAGCGCCTTGCATGGCAGCTCTGCTACCATTGGTGTGTGTGTGTGTGTGAATGGATGAATGAGATACAGTGAAAAGTGCTTTGGATAAAAGCGCTAAATAAGTGTGCCATTTACCATTTAATATGTATGGTGTTGTTTTGTTTATGTTTCCTAAGCACCATGATGGAAACAAATTTCCTCTTTGAGGACAAATAAATTATCTATCTATCTATCTATCTATCTATCTATCTATCTATCTATCTATCTATCTATCTATCTATCTATCTATCTATCTATCTATCTATCTATCTATCTATCTATCTATCTATCTATCTATCTATCTATTGAACGTTATCAGTTGAGCATCTGTGCTCTGTGATGCAGATTTCAACATAAAAAATTAAATATGGTTTTATGGCTCTTACTGTAAGAGTTGACCAGCTGACTAAGAGTTGACTAAGAATGTTGCATGCATGTTTGACTCCCTGTTGTATAATTACATCTTTAACGGTTCATTTACATTTATGGCATTTGGCAGATGCCCTTATCCACAGCAACTTACATGTGCTTTGAAGTCTCTATGAATAAATGTGTCCTTCACAAGGTTACGGATTATGCAATCAGTCTAAAACTTTGTTGGGGAGGTAATATATAAGAAAAGCACACAGACAACACAATTTCTTTTAATTAACACAATTTGTTTTAATTACTCATTTAAGCACCGCAGGAAGAGGTGGGTCTTTAGATGTTGTTTGAAGACTGCCGGTGACTCAACAGTTCAGACATCCAGGAGAAGTTCATTTCACCAAATGGGTGCCAGAACAGAGAGAAAGGGTGGTGGGTGTGCTGGGGGGGGGGGGGGGGGGGGGAGGGGGGGGGGGGGGAGGGGAGGGGGGGAGGGGGGGGGGGGGGGGGGGGGGGGGGGGGGGGGGTTTGGGGGTGGGGGGGGGGGGGGGGGAGGGGGGGGGGGGGGGGGGGGGGGGGGAGGGGGGGGGGTGTTGGAGGAAAAATTTGGAAAAAAGGAAAACAGGGGCATGGGGGTGTGTTTGAGAGGGCAAAGGCACTTACAGACAGACCTGCAGGAGTGACTTGCAGTAGTACAGTCTCAAAATGACAAGAATAGAAATGGACGAATCCTTCTGATGTTGTAAAGGAGAAATCGGCATGAGCATATCAGATTACCAACGTGAGAGGAAAAGGACATTTGATTGTCCATGGTTAGCCCAAGGTTGCATGAAGTGGCTGAAGGTGAGATCTGAGAGTTGTCCAGGGAGATCACAAGATCTTGGCATAGGGATGAATCACCTGGGATGAACAGCGGGTCAGTTTTGATGAACAGTCTTAGCGTGTGCGGCCCCAACTTAGTCGACTGAAATCAGTGTGACCCTTGTTCCACCTCAAAGTTTGTAATTAGGACAAGGTTTGTCCACCTCTGGTTTAGATCTTTACTGTTTCCTCAGTGATGCGTTTGAAACATTATATATTTGTATCATACTTATTCATGGTTTGAAAAAATCGTATTTCAATGATAAGACTTTTCATCATCAACATATCGTTAAACTGTATGTACACAATAGATTATGGAAAATTAACGAGTAACATTCTATAATTAATTTCTTGCATTAATAACAATAACAGGGCTTAGAAAATCTTCAGCATTTTCCAAATTCATAACCAACCTTTGACATTTTTTTTACTATGAGCATCCATCCATCTATTTTCTGTACTGCTTATCTTACACATGGTCGTGGGAAGCCTGGAGCCTATCCCAGGGAACTCAGGGCACAAGGCAGGGTTACCATGAAGAGTTTTAGTAAAAATCATAATAAAAACATCACTAGAAGTTATGTAACATTTAATAAATTATTTCTCACACTAGCAGCATAATAACGGATTTCAAGAAAAAAAAATTGCATCAACATCAATCTCTAAAATTATGTAAACACAGTACAATAGCTAAGAATTTCTTCATAATAAGTAGTAGGCCTAAGTAACATTTCAGATTTCATAGTCAACCTTGTTCTCCTGTTTTTTAAGATGCTTCATTAAAACAACACTTAATGCACAAACAAAACATCAGTATTCTTTTATATGCCTTCAAATGTTCTCTCTCCATTTTTATTATTATCTTTAAAATGATAATATTATTATCTTTACATGATTTGAACAAACATTATGATAATTGTGTATGTTCATGTGAAAAAACAAGTACACCCTAAGATTTGCTGCTGATTGATTGACTGATTTATTTATTTATTTTTTACATATTTGGAAAAGCAAGCATTTGATCCTCTTTTAAACAGTGCCTATTAATAAAGTTGATATATTTGAACAAAACCATGAGGAAAATGGTATATTTCAATCATTCATTCAACAGAAATAACAATAGATGTCATATTCTTCAGTGTAAAAAGTAAGTATTCCCTTGGCCTCAGAAACTAGTACTGCCCCCTTTATTAGAAATAACTTGTAGGCATTTTGCATAATTGCCCACCAAGCTTGCTGGAATTTTTATCCACTGTTCCATGCAATATTCTTTCAGTTGAAAGATGCTTGATGGTTTTCTTGCATGTTCTGCCCATTTCAAATCCACCCAAAATATTAAAATGGGATTCAAATCCGAGCTTTGACTGGGCCATTTCATAACCCTCCATTTCTTCTTTTTGAGCCATTCCTTGGTAGATTTGTTAGTGTGTTTAGGATCATTATCCTGTTGAAAGGTTCACTTTCTCTTCAACTTCAACTTTGGGACAGGTGGCCTCACATTTTCTTCAAGCACTCTTTGATATGATGCAGAATTCATGGTTGAATTAATGAATGCAAGCTCTCCAGTCCTTGAAGTAGCAAAACAACCCCATACCATGACATTTCCACCACTGTGCTTCACAGTTGGTATGAGGTGTTGCTCCTGAAATGCTGTCTTTGGTCAAACCTGTCTGCTGTTACTGTGGCCAAACAATTCTGTCTTTGATTTATTTGTCTAGATTGCATTATTCCAAAAGGCCTGATCTTTGCCTATATGCTCATTAGCAAACTGTTGTCTTGCAAAGATTTTTTATTTAAAATTTGTGCAATCTTTTTCTGATTGTAGAAGCATGCACTTTGACACCAACAGCTGCAAGACTTTATTGCAGATCCGGTGATGAAAAATTTGCACTTCTTGGAGAATTCTTTTTGCATTTGATGGTTTGCTCTTCAGCTGAAATTGCTGGGACAACCAGTCCTGGACTAAGATTTCATTTGAAATCTGCCTCAGTTGTAGATGATTTTCCTTACAGTGGAATTATGTATTTCAAATACATTGCCAGACTCATAGGCATCCACAACCTTTTTCTGAAAGGCTTACAGAATTCTTTAGATCTTGGCATGATGACATCACACACTTAAATAACAAAGGGAACACCAGACACTAGATATGAGGGGTATAAATAAGATAGGTTCCACCTGCACTTCCTCAGCAGGTTCTAATCACTGGTGCCCAAATTGAACACCTGATTCTAATTTTATGGATTTGAAGCTGTGATAAATATAGGGGTGTACTTACTTTTTCAATGTGACTGATCTGGGTTTGTTTTTGTTAATTTAAATTATGAATATTACTACAAAATGTCAATTTTATGTGTCATGTGATAGAGTATATCATCTTTATTAATAGGCATTGTTTCAAAGAGGATCAAATGTTTGCTTGTTCCAAATATGTTAAAAACGTCAAGAACTTCCATGGGGTGTACTTCTTTTTTTCCACATGATTGTATACAGTGGCAAGAAAAAGCATGTGGACCTTTTGGAATTTCATGGTTTTCTGCATAAATTTGTCATAAAATGTGATCTGATCTTCATCTAAGTCAGGAGTACTGACTAATATAATATGTCTAAAATAATAACACAAAAAAATTCTAATCTTTCATGTCATTATTGAGAACAACCAAAAAAATACCTCATAGTGCTTGTGGAAAAAGTATGTGAACCCTTGAGTTAATGACCTCAAAAAAGCTTTTTTTTTTTGCACACCTGGAGTCTCGTGAAGAAAATGAGTTTGGAGGTGTGGACTACGGCTACTTTGACTGATAAAAACGCCTCAAACTTTTGGACTTTGCTCTGCACAAGAAGCACACTCTTATGTGAGCCATGCCTTGCCAAAAAGAGCTTTCAGAGGATCTATGATCAAGAATAGTTGATTTACATAAAGCTGGCAAGAGTCACAAAGTGATTTCAAAGACTTTAGAAATTCAAAGTCTGCAGTTAGGCAAACATTCTACAAATGGAGACACTTTGGGACTGTTGTTACTCTACCAAGAATTGGGCGCCTAGTCAAAATGACACCAAGAGCACATTGAAGACTCATCAGTGAGGTAAAGAAACAACCCCGAATGACAGCCAAAGATTTGAAGGCATCATTGGAACTGGCTAACATCTCTATTCATGAGTCTACAATACGTAAAACATTGAACAAGCAGGGTATCTATGACAGGACACCACGAAGGAAGTCATTGCTTACTAAAAAGAACAATGCTGCACGCCTGTAGTTTGCAAAAGAGAACATTGACACTCCACCGTGGTATTGGCAAAATGTTTTGTGGATTGATGAAACTAGGATTGAACTATTTGGAAAAACCACACAGCACTACATCTGGTGTAGAAAGGGCACCACATATCATCATGAAAACATCACCCCAACCTTAAAGTATGGTGGAGGAAACAACATGATACCTGCTTTGCTGCATCAGGGCCTGGCCAGCTTGCAATCATTGAAGGGAAGATGAATTCCCAAGTATATCAGACAGTTCTTCAGGATAATGTGAGAATGTCTGTAGGTCAGCAGAAACTGTGTAGAAGTTGGGTGATGCAACAGAACAACGACCCAAAACACCGGAGCAAGTCCACGACAGAATGGCTTCAGAAAAACATAATCCACCTTTTGGAGTGGCCGAGTCAGAGCCCAGACCTCAACCCAGTAGAAATGCTATAGGATGACTTGAAGAGACGTGAGACGTCCAAAGATTATGACAGAGCTAAAGCAGTTCTGCCAGGAAGTATGGGCTAAAATTCCTCCTGAATGATGTGCAGGTCTGTTCCACAGCTACAGGAAGTGCCTGGTTGAGGTTATTGCTTCCAAGGGAGGGTCAACCAGTTATTAATTGTAAAGGTTCACTTACTTTTTCCACTGCCATTTTGAACTTTGAATGACTGTTCAATAAAGACATGAGGGATCAGAATTTATTTTGTGTTATTATTTTAGACACATTATATTTGTCAATACCCCTGACTTAGATGAATATCAGATCATATTTTATGACAAATTTATGCAGAAAACCATGAAATTCCAAAGAGTTCACATACTTTTTCTTGCCACTGTATATGCATTATATATTATACTGTAGTAATGAAAACCTATATAGCTGCAGGCTGGAGTCTTCAGCCTGGAGATTAATTAGGATGGTACCATTTGGACTGCAATTATCACATGCAGTTTTGCATTGAGGTCTCTTTTGGTGAACAGTGGACTAGTTCAACAAACAGACTTCATGTTAAAACCATAATGTACTTTCTTTATCTGTTGTAACTATCTGTTGTTGTGATGAAGATGGGTTCCCTGGTTCCCTGGAGTCTGGTTCCACTCAAGTTTTCTTCCTCATTTCATCTTAGGGAGTTTTTCCTCGCCACCGCCGCCACCGGCTTGCTCAATGGGGATTAATCCACACACTTAAAAATCTGTTTCCTGTGTTTATATATTTCTGTAAAGCTTTGAGACAATATCTTTGTAAGCCATAATAAAGGTTTACTGTTTCAAGCTGTTCTCTGCTGTTTTTCTGTGTATTTAACAGTAGAAGTTGTTTTGACTCCATCCATAACATAATGGATGTAACTACCCCACTCCCCCCCATTATAATTGGAGGGTTAATGAACACCTCCACCTTGAAACACATTAAATACATACAACACATACAGTATAAACGGTTCTGATGTGTTTAGTAGTCCTATGGTATTTATTTTTCAGTTTATGCAGTATTTTTGTTATTCCCATAAGAAGTGATGGGGTTGTGTGCCATCAGAGGAGGACAAGTAACAACAGCAATTATATTCTCTTCCTGTAGCTGCCTGCATCAAATTTAAAGCACTAATGCTTGAAAGCCAAACAATGAAGTAGCAGGTGCCTACTTTAATGTATTCATCAAACCCCATTCTTTGCAACACTCTCTCTGAACATCTAGCACGGCTCGATCCAACCCACAATCTCTGAGTACTTGGAGGACATATATCTTGGCTGTCTCAACAGCTGAGTCACTGTCTGTCTTCAAAAAAGTCTAAAGACCTAGCTCTTCACCAAATACTTGAATGTTAATATATTTAAAAACATAACAACAACAAAAGCATCATGATCATCATCATACTGTACTAACCTATCGCACCAGGTTTCAAATCTGATGGCATACTTAGTCTCTGACCTAATGAACTAGCACTAAGATGTGTTTTCCATAGAAACTACAAAAGCACTTCTGTAAGTTGCTCTCGGAAAGGGCATCTGCTAAATGCGGTAAATTTATCATAATGAGAGGAAACCATTAAACACTCAATAATAAGTGATAACGAGTACAATCGTCTTCTCTCACTCCTCATTTTGTGTCTCATTTATGCCATGTTCATGAGAAATCCAATTGTAGAGACAGTAGAGATGACAAACCTTGAACTCATGGTTCCAGCAGAAAATTGACTCAGCTAATTAGTGATCTACAAGATAACGAGCTTGATGAGCTAAATGTACAGATGAGGAGGTGAGAGATACTGAAAGACTAATGGACTAAGGTGCTGCAGCATTGCTCTCCTTAAGTAGAGAATACTGTCAGCAGGCAGTCAAACAGCATTGTGGGTAATGTAGGAAACCAAAATGAAAAATAAAATAATGTCTGTGAAAGAAGTTTAAAACTAAAAAGGCAAAGAATTTTAATTTCATTCAAAAACATTCAAAAATATTGAATGTTGAAGATTACAAGATTAATATACAAGCAGTTCATTCTTTCCTATTTGCATGATATTGTGTGTGTGTGTGTGTGTGTGTGTGTGTGTGATGGAGCAAGTATGGCATAAACTTATGGGCCATTTCATTAGACACACCAAGCATGTTTGTCCTCCCCCTAGCTCGACAGGGGTCCATTTCTGTTGATGGGGCTTAATCAAAGTACTTTTTAAACTTAAGTAAACTTTTAAACTTTTAGAAACTGATAATGAGAAATTTCTTGAATGTAGCAGAAAATGCATTTTATTTCTTTAAACAAGGTATCAAGTTCAGACAAGCTATATAATCAGTCCATTTTATGCTGTAATGCTACACTCAGTAAAAATCTAAATAAACCAACAATATCATGGTAATAAAACATAAAAAAAAATTGTTAATTAAAATTGTACCCACATGCTTCATGTTTTGTATGATCTAATATGGTATGTAATATAATGTAGTACAGCATGCTGTAGGAAGTCACGATTAATACACAGAAGGAAGACAGAAATTCCCAGCATTATCATCAACTTGTCACCAACACAGAGCACAGAAGTGAATATATGAAAGACTACAAGCATTATCCTCATCATTTGAAAGCACTTAAAGTTTGGGAGCAGGAGCAGATTGTTTCTTCAGTGCAGGGTGGAAATTATGGCTTTATTGCCACGGCCTGACCAGTGGTGAATGTTTAAGGCTTTATTTCTCTCCAACATTCATCCTAATGACTCACAGCATACCAGACAGCAGAGGGAGGACAAAAGCCAACAGCAGAATCACACCACCATGCTTCAGAGTGTTGCCAGCAGAGCAGGCAGTGGTGTTTTCTAGAAAAACAAATAAAATATGTTTGAATAGCGATAACATCAGGGCATCATTGTATTGAGCACATTCAATTCACAACAAGAAAGCACTCCAATGAATAATGTGTTTTTGTTTTACAGTGCACTTTCTGCTGGATGCAGAATGACTCGTGAGTTTTAATTGGCATCTTTTCATGACATTAATGCAAAATCCAATTATGCTGAGACAGACCAACAGATCAGAGACAGCATGAGCCAGAAAGAGAAAGAGTCGAGTGATGCAGAGGAAGAGGTAACAAGAGGATGTCACAAGAAAAGAAAAACAAGGATTAGGCAACCACATTTAAACAAAAGGAAACTACATTCAACTGACTGTAAAGTCCAAAAATGTAAATGTAAATCTTACTCTTGTCCACAGTTAGTCCCACATTTAGAATAGATTTGCCCTGTTGGATGGTACAGTTGTACATCTTGGGCTGGTCATCCGAGTAACCTGTCAGAGTCAACACGCATTTACTGCTACTCATGTTGACATTGGCCCGATTCTTGAAGGTGGGGTCCACAGTATAGGTGATATTAGTAGTAGCCACCACGCGCTTATCTAATACATAGGTGCATGTTGCATTGTCCTGTGTTAGTAGGGTGAACTTGCATTCCATCTGTAAATTTTGATCCTTCGTCAAACAGGCAGTCAGCGTGCTTATGCTCTGAGAGCCGGCCATGCCTACAGGACAGTGAGACACATCATTATTTTGTGGATGGGCAGAGAAACTCCAGCATCCAGTTTGATGTTTTCTGATAAAAACATATATATATATATATATATATATATATATATATATATATATATATATATATATATATATATAATATATACAGTATCTCACAAAAGTGGGATACACCCCTCAAATTTTTGTAATTATTTGATTATATATTTTCATGTGACAACACTGAAGAAATAACACTTTGCTACAATGTAAAGTAGTGAGTGTGCAGTTTGTATAACAGTGTAAATTTGCTGTCCCCTCAAAATAACTCAACACACAGCCATTAATGTCTAAACCACCAGCAACAAAAGTGAGTACACCCCTAAGTGAAAATGTCCAAATTGGGCCCAATTAGACATTTTCACTCCTTGGTGTCATGTGACTTGTTAGTGTTACAAGGTCTTAGGTGTGAATGGGGAGCAGGTGTGTTAAATTTGGTGTCATGGCTCTCACACTCCCACATACTGGTCACTGGAAGTTCAACATGGCACCTCATGGCAAAGAACTCTCTGAGGATCTGAAAAACAGAATTTTTTCTCTACATAAAGATGGCCTAGGCTATAAGAAGATTGCCAAGACCCTGACACTGAGCTGCAGCATGGTGCCCAAGACCATACAGCGGTTTAACAGGACAGGCTGTCAGTGCTCAGACCATATGCCGCACACAAGCTGAAGGTGACGGTGATGGCCTAAACCCTACTGAGCATCTGTGGGGAATCCTCAAACAGAAGGTGGAGGAGCACAAGGTCTCTAACATCCACCAGCTCTGTGATGTCGTCATGGAGGAGTGGAAGAGGACTCCAGTGGCAACCTGTGAAGCTCTGGTGAACTCCATTCCCAAGAGGGTTAAGGCAGTGCTGGAAAATAATGGTGACCACACAAAATATTGACACTTTGGGCCCAATTTGGACATTTTCACTTAGGGGTGTACTCACTTTTGTTGCCAGCGGTTTAGAAATTAAGGGTGTGTGTTGAGTTATTTTGAGGGGACAGCAAATGTACACTGTTGTACAAGCTGTTGTAAACTCACTACTTTAAATTGTAGCAAAGTGTCATTTCTTCAGTGTTGTCACATGAAAAGATATAATCAAATATTTAAATAAATGTGAGGGGTGTACTACAAAATTTTTATTTGATGGCAACAACACATTACAAAAATGTTTGGACAGGAGCAACAAAAGGCTGGAAAAGTAAGTGTTACTAAAAAGAAACAGCTGGAGGTTATTTGGCAGCAGGTTATGATTGGATATAAAAAGAGTATCTT
The DNA here is from genome assembly GCA_012411365.1 of Ameiurus melas. Taxonomy (NCBI): domain Eukaryota; kingdom Metazoa; phylum Chordata; class Actinopteri; order Siluriformes; family Ictaluridae; genus Ameiurus; species Ameiurus melas. Next base: position 8,719,309 of record CM022775.1, on the reverse strand, counting down.
AGATATGCAGAGTCTTTCAGAAGTAAAGATGGGCAGGGGTTCACCAATCTGCGAAAAACTGCATCTACAGTTTGTGAAACAATGTCAGAATAATATTCCTCAACATAAAAGTGTGAAGACTATGCATATCTCATCATCTACAGTGCAGAATATCAACAAAAGATTCTGAAAATCTGAAGAATGTGCACAAGGGTGAAAATCAATAGTGCATGCCCGTGATCTTCAGGCACTCAGGCGGCACTGCATTAAAAACAGGCATGATTCTGTAATGGAAATCACGGCATGGGCTCAGAAACACCTCCAGAACTCAGTTTCTGTGAACACAGAAGCCACATGTGAACATGATCCAGAAACACCACCATCTTCTCTGACCAAAGCATATTTAAAATGGACTGAGGGAAAGTGGAAAACTGTTCTGTGGTCAGACGAATTGAAATGTGAAATTATTTTTGGAAACCATGGATGCCGCGTCCTCTAAACTAAAGAGGACTAAAGAGGAAAGGGACCATCCGGCTTTTTATCACCACTCAGGTCAAAAGCCTGCATCTCTTTATGTGGGTGCATTAGTGCATATGGAATGGGCAGCTTTCATATCTGGAAAGGCACAATCAATGCTGAAAGGTTTATATAGGTTTTAGAGCAACATATTCTTCCACCCAGATTCCATCCCACCTTTACTTCTGAGAGACTCTGCCTCATTAAGATGCTCTTTTTATACTCAGCCATGTTACTTACCTGTTGTTTAATTAATCAATTAACCTAATTTGGTGCAAAATGTTCCTGTTTCTGGAATATGCTGTTTCTTTTTAGTAACACCTACTTTTCCAGCCTTTTGTTGCCCCCATCCCAAATTTTTTGAGACATGTTACAGCCATCAAATTCAAAATTACCTTATTTTTTCCTTAAAACAGTACATTTCCACAGTTTAAACATTTTATATGTTTTCTGTGTTCTATTGTGACTAACATGGGTTTATCAGATTTGCAAACCATTGCATTCTGTTTTTAATTAACATTTTACACAGTGTGCCAACTTTTTTGGAATTGGGGTTATATATATAGTATGCATTTACCGCTGTAAGTAAATAAGTAAATGCTGAGAATATGTCTGTGGCTTTGCAGATAATAACTGGTACAGTTTTTTTTTAAGTTTTAAGTAGACATGACTATAATAGGTTATAAGGCGTTATCTTGTGTGTTACAATTATTTATACCACAGGGTGGTTGAATTCTCGAATCTGATTGATCATAAGGTGTTGAGTCATTTGACACTTCGAATCTGTCACTTTGAAAGTAAGAACTTACTATAAGGTGGATGCTCATTGAGGCAGTCTAAAGTATATAGTGAAGTTTTCTAAATGGAGATTTTTATTTTCTGACACAAGGTGGTTTCTCAGTGACATGACAAGCCTAATTTCTTAGTCTTAACTTCAAGAGAGAGAAATAATAGAAACTGGTGATGGAAAAACACTGTATAGCTGCTAAAACATAAGTTATAATGGGAACTGTTACTAACTTGTTTCATGGATGTGCCACAACATGTAATGTCATTATAAACTGTTAAAGGATTGAAGAGTGTCTTCTAGTCTGGCCAGATTACAACCCACTGATGTTGATTATTTTCCAATATCAACACAAACTTATATGTTGTGTTAGAGTGTTGAGAAATAGAACTAGAGACACAGTTATATTTCTACACTGCGACCGCAACATGCTTTACGTAACTGTTTTGGTGATTTGGATTACACAATTTTGTTTCCAGTATTGCAAAAGCGTTGGCAAGTTTGCAATAACTGTTCAATAAACTATACTGCATAGCCCTGTTCTGTAGTATTATTTATGCTATGTCGTTTTTAACCTCTCGATGAGATGAAGTATAGATACAAACCCAGCAGACAGAATGAAGCCAGGATGCTGTAGTACATCATTTTTTTTTACTTCGGAAAACCTGGAGAGGAAGCACAACAAGACACTCAGATCAATACAGCCTGATTGCATTTGAACACCAAGGGAGACCATATGCTCAAAACAGCACAAAAGCTGGGTGTTGGCAGAAGTTAATATCACTCTGGGCAGATTTGTTTTCTCACAGCTTCAGAAAGATTCCACTTTGTCTTCAAAGTAGTACCAAGTGTAATTATGGGTGGGGTCGCCCAAGACTCCAGAGTCTTACCTCTGTGTGTAAACTACAACAATTACATTTTAGTAGCATTTTTATTTTGCCCTTGTCTTTCTTTCTGTGCCACATAAAATGACAAATATATGAAGAAAAAAATGCATTCACTTGACAAATGTATGGATTTACAGCCGTCAGGAAGCTCCTACATGCTTTCATTTTTCTTCATGTTTTATCTATTGGACATGACTGAACTCGCCTGCATTACTCAGAACCAAAATTGCTCACCTGGAATGAAGCAAATGCAAATATAAAGCAACAAAAAGATTGAAAATGCCAACTGAATCTGTCAGAATGTTCAACATTACCAAATAACGGTCCATAAGCATAACATTATGTATCAAAATTAGTTCTCAAAGCATAACATTAAGTAAAAGGGAAAAGTAGGAGTAAGGACGCAGTATTCTCACATGACCCTCCATTGGACATTATCTGTTTACACCAATTCTACCTCACTTTTCGAGATGAGCTGTTTTGGTAAATGAGGTATACACGTAGCTTACTCTTACCGTTTATTTCCTGTGCTGATGTTGAAGGTGTTAGAGGAGAAGCTGTGATCCTTCCCGTGCCTGACTAACTGTATAATGCTGTAATGGAGACGCGCGAGGCATAAATAAGCGCGTGCGTAACGCGCTGTGTCATCGTACAGAAGCACTGAGCCGCACCTCCCGCCCTCATCCGCCTTTCCCGCAAAAAACATCTCCAAATCTCCCTGTGCGCTCATTCTCAGCCAGAACACTTCAGTGTATCAGACACAACAAAGCAGCAATACAAATATATATATATAGATTATTCTACCTCATAATCCTACATGGAGCATATATGGGAACTGGTGTAGTTATGCTATACGCATATCTCCATCAGACTCCTCCACGGTGCCCTTATATGGGAACATTTTTGTTTTTCAGTCACCTTATGATTTCAGTTTCATGATATCCTCATGAAAATAGCACATGATGCTTATTTCCGTTTCAGGGTTACTTCTAAGTTCTGTATCATAAAACAGGTGACTGAAATGGTTTTTTTTCCTGTTTATTTTTTTATTTTTTATTATTATGATTATTATTTTTATTATTTTATCACAGGTAAGGGTCTAGCATTTTGAAAACTGCTTATACCTAAAAGTGAAAGAGCAGACAATTACGTTTAAAGATTTCACACACCAACTTTGTCTAAAAAGTTACTGTCTACTGGTGCATTTGCACTTAATTTAGTAATACAGAAAATAATCAAATATGACCATGACGCCTACAGTATTTCTATCTTTATAATCACCTTTATTCATCCATCCATTCATTTTCTATACCGCTGATCCTATTGGGTCAATTTGAACCTGGAGGCTATCCCAGGGAGCATCTGGCACAAGGCGGGGTACACCCTGAACGGGGTGCCAATCCATTGCGGAGCAAAATCACATACACATTCATACACCCATTCATACACTACGGACACTTTGGACATGCCAATCAGCCTACGATGCATGTCTTTGGACTGGGGGAGGAAACCGGAGTCCATCCCATCCATCCGTCTTCTATACCGCTTACTCCTTTTCAGGGTCACGGGGAACCTGGAGCTTATCCGAGGGAGCATCTGGCACAAGGCGGGGTACACCCTGGACAGGGTGCCAATCCATCGCAGGGCACAATCACATGCACACTCACACACCCATTCATACACTATGGACACTTTAGACACACCAATCAGCCTACCATGCATGTCTCTGGACTGGGGGAGGAAACCGGAGAATCAAGCCCACAACCCTAGAGGCGTGAGGTGAACGTGCTAACCCAACGTGTGCCCACCTTTATTCATAACATGCATTTTTTTTTTCATGTGCATTCATTAAACTGGTTTCTTCGCTGAACGTCTGGGCAAGTTTAGAAAGCTAATGAAAACATTTTTGTATTGTTGTGTGGATGTCACGTATCTGGGAAATCTGGACTCCATTTCCCATCAGCCACTGCACTGCACCACATGACCACATGCACCACAACTGCACCTGATTCACGTTTTTGTTAATGAGCACTCATGTGTATATATAGTCTTTGTCTGCACTCTCTCCTTGTCTTTCGTTGTTGTAGACTCCTGTCATTTCATGTCAATGTGTTCTGTTTCTTGCCATAGTATCTTGCCAAGTTGTCTTAGTGTTTGTCGAGTTTTCGATTTGTTTATATTAAATGTTTAAAATCTGCGACTGCTTCTGCCTCAAATTGTGACAGAGGAATTATATTTGTTTTCCTATAAAGCGTGTTGTAGCATGTCTTAGGCAGAAATTCCGGTTGGGTTTAAATCCATATTTTCATTGTTTTTTTTTGTCATTTGCCAGAATCAGACATTAGACTTGTTTTCCTGGACTGCCTTATACATATACAGTACCCTCCACTAATACTGGCACCCTTGTTCAATATGAGCAAAGAAAGCTGTGAAAATTTGTCTTTATTGTTTAAGCTTTTGATCTTTTGTTTAAAAAAATCACAAAAATACTCTGCTCTCATGGATATCAAACAATTGCAAACAACACAGGTTTATCAACAAAAACTATTCGTTAAATATAGGTGTGCAACAATAATAGGCACCCTTTTAGTCAATACTTTGTACTACCTCGCTTTGCAAAGATAACAGCTGTGAGTCTTCTCCTATGATGCCTGATGAAGTTGGAAAATACATGGCAAGGGATCTAAGACCATTCCTCCATACAGAATCGCTCCAGATCCTTCAAATTTCGAGGTCCATGCTGGTGGACTCTCCTCTTCAGTTCATCCCACATACTTTCTATGGGTTTCAAGTCAGGGGACTGGGATGGCCATGGTAGGACCTTGATTTTGTGGTCTGTAAACCATTTTTGTGTGGTTTTTGATGTATGTTTTGGATCATTGTCCTGCTGGAAGATCCAACCACGGCCCATATTCAGCTTTCTGTCAGAGGCAGTCAGGTTCTCATTTAATATCTGTTGATATTTGATAGTCCATGATGCTATGTATCCTAACAAAATATCCAGGTACTCTGGCAGAAAAACAGCCCCAAAACATTAAAGAGCCACCACCATATTTAACTGTATACTTGAGGTACTTTTCCATATGGCTACCTCTCTGTGTGCGCCAAAACCACCTCTGGCGTTTATTGACAAAAAAACTCTATTTTGGTTTCATCTGACCAGAGAACCCGATCCCATTTGAAGTTCCAGTAGGGTCTGACAAACTGAAGATGCTTGAGTTTGTTTTTGGATGAGAGTAGAAACCTTTTTCTTGAAACCCTTCCAAACAACTTGTGGTGAAGTAGGTGACTTCAGATAGTAGTTTTGGAAACTTTCTGACCCCAAGATGCAACTAATATCTGATGTTCTCCAGTTGTGATCCTTGGAGATTGTGATTGCTGTATATACAGACACCTGTCCACATTGATTCATAACATTTCCAGTTGACTGAAGCTTCTTAATTATTGCCCTGATGGTTGAAATGGCCATTTTCAATGTTTGTGTTATTTTCCTATAGCCACTTACCATTTTGTGACAAGACTACCTTCACAGCTACAATCCTTGGTCTTACCCATTGTTATGAATGACTAGTGGAATTTGGTATATGTAATACCTCATATTTATACCCCTATGAAGCAGGAAGTCATGGTTGAACAATTTCCTGTTCCTAGTCACACAGGTGTACTAAGAAAATGTAAAACATCAATGGGAATATACTTAAAATATATTTTTCTAATATGAATTCATAGTGGTGCCAATAATTGTTGTACACATATATTTAACAAGATAATTATTTGGGTGCATTTTTGTGATTAAAACAAATGAAAAGGTTAAACAATAAAGACAATTTTTCACAGCCTTCTTTGCTTATATTTATAATATTAGATCCAATATTAGTGGAGAGCACTGTATACAGTATATAAACAATTTTAAGAACATAGAGTATAGGGTGCATATGAAAAGAATATTTTCTGTCTTTCTCAAAATTGCTCAAAATGTCATTTGTTTATGTATCCAGCCAACATAAATATTGCTTGCATCTGGATAGTTGGTCCTTATGGAGCACAAATGAACTCTACATAAGCCTTATCTGAACCTTGTAATAAGACACCCACTCTGAAATGTTTCCACATAAATTGTCCCACACTGTGTCTTTTTGAGCACAAACAATCCCACTTTTATCTGGCTGTTAATGAATTACCCTAAATAGCCTATTATTTGGTTCCCCAACCATTTGGGTCTCAAATAAAGATGTTTACTGGGAAATGAATTTATTAATCAGATATGGTAGTACTAGTATTAGTTCTCAAAGACAGTGTAAAACCACAACGCTATCTCAGTCAAATCTTAAGAGTAACCCACTAAGGTATCCTGAGTAATCCAATAAGGTTCAACATTGAAGACAGAAATTATTATTTTCCTATTTGCATTTGCGATATACAGTTGCAATCTAAATTATTCAATCCCCATTTCATCCATCCATCCATCCATCTTCAACCACTTACTAATTTTCAAGGTCATGGGGGAACCTGGAGCCTATCCCAGGAAGCATCGGACACAAGGTGGGGTACATCGCAGGGCACAATCACATAGACACTCACACACCCATTCATACGGTCTCTACGTACACTGTGCTAACCACTAAGCCTGTTTGCAATGATCAAATCAAACAAAAGCAACTGAAATAGTTCAATAAAACAAATGCTTTTCAAATGCTTGCTTTCCCCAAGTTAAACTGAAAGTGTATCTTATAAGTCTCAAAATGATTTAATCACTTCATTGCAAGCATCTTTCATATTCAGTAGATCACCCTTTTGCTATTATGACCTGCAGCAAATAAGATGTATAGCCAGACACCAGCTTCTGGTAGTGTTTCTGATTATCTTAGCCCATTCCTCAAGAGCAATGGCCTCTAGTTCAGTAATATTCTTGGGTTTACATGCTGCAACCGCCTTCTTCAAATCCCACCAGAGATTTTCTATGGGGTTCAAGTCAGGTGACTGTGATGGCCCAGTATAGTCTTCCAGGACTTCTTCTGTGACCGAGCCTTGGTGGAGTTTGAGGTATGTTTGGGATCATTGTTCTGATACTTAAATGAATCCATCTTGCCTTCCACACACTGCAGGTTTCCAGTGACAGAGGATGCAAAGCAGCTCCAGAGCAACACTGATCCACCACCATGCTTGACTGTGGACAAAGTGTTCTCTCTTTATTATTCTTCCAACAGACATACCGTTAAATATTTCCAGTTTTGTTTCATTGCTCCACAGAACCGAATCCCAAAACCTCTTTGGCTCATTTACATGATTTTGAACTTTTCTTGTGCTTTTGTGTCAGTAGTGGTGTACATCTTGGAGTTCTGGCATGAAAACCTTCTGCATTTAGTAGACCATAATGGGCTCTCTGAAACCTCAATTTGGACAATAAACCTGATTCGCAATGGGGTTAAATAATTTTGCTTGCAACTGAAGACTATCAGCCACATGCAGAAGATACCTTAAAAGTAATTGATAAAAATGCAGCGTAGCAATGCTATTAAATAAGATCTACCGCAACTCATAGATATTTTTTTCCCAGTGACTGAATAATACAAATTCACCTGAATACATTGTTAGAAGTGTTGTAATTTGTTAAAGTATATGAATATATTAATGTCATGCACCTTGCAACTGATCAGTTTAACTTTCATGGCAGAAGAAGGTGTTCTGTATAAGAAGGAAAAGAAGGTTTTCTGTATACCCAGACAGGATTGTGTAAAATGTTTTAAGCTTCTCCTGAATTCTAGTTTATAGCTCTGTATGTGTGTAAACTATAAGCTTATCATTCTCCATCAAACTGCGTAGCCACGGTAAACAACTGATATATTTTTTTCCAGTTAGTGAATGGCTCTAGGAAACCATGCAAGCCAAAGTAAACAGTTTCTAATCATTGGATTTTAATGATGTAGGTCTATTGTATAGATTAATAGTATAATCACACGCTAAACACGCACACACACACACACACACACACACACACACACACACACACACAAACACACTAAAAACAGTGTTGCTTAGTGTTAACAACAAACCCATTAATGTCAGAGTACCTGCTATCAGGTAGTTGCAGATGCTGAATAAACATACATAAACTGCATGACACACTTGTTGTAGTCTCTGTTGTGAGTGTCGGTTTAATCCTTGTTCTTGATAGCCTTAGTACTTGTGTCATGAATATTAGTCTTCTTTGAAATATTACTTGAAAAAAATATGATATTTGTCATGTCTACACTGAAATCAGCATCCAACTACACTACCCAAAACATCACTTGGCCTACAAACATGGCCACCAAGGACTCCAACTCCCATTACAACTCCTGTTCACAAACACCTAGACTCAATCACACAGCCACAGTATTTACAAACTCTCATCCCACTCACTCATTGTGAAGTATATGCTCAGTGTTCTTGTACAAGTTGTCAACTTGTATTGTGTGATAGTCTTTTCTGGTTTTGATCTTGTGTCTGGTTTTCACATTTTTCTATTTGCTAATCTCTGCTTTTGTCTCTTTTTGTCTCACGTTTTGGATCTGTCTGCAATTTTTTATATATATAAAAAAAGCTTTTGTTTAGCTGCATCTGTGACCGTATCTGCCGCTTGACAATATTCTTGTCTGATTGATGTTTCCTATTTTTGATTGCCAAATATGTGGACAGCATGTCGGCTTTAGAGGCCTGATTACCCATTAAATCCTTGATTAGTATCTATTGTTCAAATGATACCTTTCCTACATCACGTGCACTCAATATTAATAAGAAATATTTATACTACAGTGCAGTTCATTTATCAAATCTGATTGGACAGCAGGTTGTTTATACAAATGTTGTAGTCCACTATTTTGATTGGACAAGCAACATTCCAATATTATAAAATATGATATTTTGTATAACTGTAATGGTACATTTAGCTGTTTGTATCACTTTGTCTCTGTTTGCTACATAAAATACCAATTTGAGCAATAATTAATTACATTGAAACCTACAGGCTGTCAGTCAGTCTGTGTGTTGCATGACAACAATCACCACTCTATGCAGCTGTGGCTTCTTTGGGAAATTTTCATTGACAAAACAAAAATAAAAAACAATATTTGGCAATGTTGCATCTGAATTGTCAGTTACTTGATATTAATTTCTAGTTCATGGAACTAATGTACAAAAGCAATATCAAACTCGCAATAGTGCTGCTATACTGAATATGAACATGGACGTATACGTGGACTTTAAAATGTGTTGTTGTTTAAATGTTGTAAAAATATATCATTATTGTGATGAAATTCTTTGTTAGGAGACATATAGTTAACAATTATTCATTTTTCAGTGGTGCTTTGCAATGTTTGCTAGTACGGAGATGTCTTTAGGACAGAATTTAAGCATTCTGTTTACTTGATAAAATAGCAAGCAGCTTTTTTTGAGAAAGAGAGAAAAGGAGCTGCTGCAGAGGGAACTACAGTTTATCATTGCTATAAGGAGGAACTAAACGTTTTATAGATGTTCCACAACATTAAATCTAACTAAAATATAAAAAGTACAACTGCAATTATTGGTAAATCCTGACCTGTACTGTTGTATGAAAATAATCCACTCTGGGGTAGTAACAATGGTATCACACCACCCCGTGTGGAATATTTTCACATACCCACATACTCCCATACAATTTAAATTCCATTGAAATACTACATATCTAATTTGAGTGACCAATATTTTTTTTTAAATGTTGCTATTTGACAGACATAAGCTGATGTTTCATTGATTTGCTCAGTTATAGATGTTGCACAATCATGCACAGCACACTCTGCTGAGCTCAATAGAGTGATTATTACACCTAGTAACACCTAGTCAACTGTAACACGTGCTAAGAGAGCCCATTGTTAGGGGAAGGATCAGCAGATAGACAGTTACTAGCAGGGTTGCCAGATTGGGATAGTGTAAAAAAACTTCAACTCTATTTTTATTAATCTAATCTAATCTAATCTAATCTAATTGTCATGGCTGCTTTGTCACATATGCTGTCAGACTGGTAACACTCAACTGACCCCTACTGGTTACGTACTGGTACTATTATGTCTCTTAATATAATCTCAGTATATCTCCACTGGTTTAATGTTCTTTACATTATTTTAATCAATTTCAACACATAGTTGTACAACATTTTAGGAACATTTGTGTAATTATCTGTTCTTGGAGCTAGAATTTAGTGCTGATAACACTGCAGGTGGTGGTGAAAGTGGTGTGATGACAGAATTGTCTTGGGCTGGTTGAGCACTCTCCTCACCACTCTCCTCTCCTCATTTGACTCTGTTCTCTTATGTTTACCACTGTCGCAGGTTGACCATCCTTTGACTGTCCCCATGTATGTATCCACTGTCTTGCAAAACTGTGCCATCTCAGTTAGAATCAGTTCCTCTGGGATACTCTGTTCACTCTTTCACTCATGCCTACAATGTCTCCCACACACCTATCAACTCACTGACAGCTCATGGACAGTCTTTTCACATGTTTCTGTCTCTTTTAGGAAATATTTAAAAGGACACTATTACCACTTTACTGCTGGACTCCGTCTAGTCTCCATGCAATATATTGATCACATTTATTACACACTACATATATATAACTACATCTAATTTATTGTGCATTTTTAAATGCTACTTTGTACTGCTGCTTCATCTGCTTATTATACTCTCCTGTCAATTGATGACTGCTCAGGTACACAGAAACTATTTATTTTACTACCCTTTGCACTTTGTCTCACATACTGTGGCTGAACATATTCCACCTATACACTTAGGCATACATACCAGTTCCCTAATATTGTGTGTGTGTGTGTGTGTGTGTGTGTGTGTGTGTGTGTGTGTGTGTGTGTGTGTGTGTAATTTTGCCAACATATTCTTTTTTTATTTTATTTCATTAGAAATCAAACTTTTTTTACTCACTCAGTGCAGGATGTTTTCTGAAATAAGGATCCTCTCAGTGTCACTTTCTTTTGCACTTGTGTCTGCTCTTCATCTCTTGGAATGGACATTTCGACGCGTCATTCATTTTCTAGTAGCAGAGCTATCTCATTTATGGTTCTGCTAAGGGGCATGTTTGTACATGATATTCCAGTGATCTGCTCCATCTTGTAGCTCTTTTTATGTTATAGTCTCAGAGAATTGTGTGGATGGCCTCACATCGTGCAGCCTGAAGATCACTGAGATTACTGAGGATGTTACCACATGGCTTTGAACCCGCTATGAAGGCTAGGACTACAATTGCTATGATAGCTTAAGGACTGCAATTCCCACATATACATTTGCGAAGCTCAACAAAACATCATGTACAAACTGTAATTAATTTTCCAGGTTACACAATTGCACTATTTGACCATGTAGTATTAGCACATTTATCGAAGAGATTTATTTATAATCGTACTATCCGCTGTCACCCACATGAGTCTTTTGAGTCTGGTTCCTGTTAAGGTTTCTTCCTCATCGTCTCAGGGAGTTTATCCTGGCCACCATTGCCTCTGGCTTGCTCATTAGGGATAAATTCATACATTTAATATCTATATCATGCATTTAAATATTTCTCTAAAGCTGCTTTGGGGCGATGTACATTGTTAAAAGCGCTATACAAATAAAACTGAATTTAATTGAAAATTGCATTTCTGCTGTTATTAGTTTAATAGATACTATAATTAGGTGTACATTTTAGTTATTTCTGCTCCTCTATGTGATCTATGCATTACATTTAACGTAAAAAGTCCACCCTGAATAACTTGCATATAAATATTTATAATCAATATGTGTTCTTCAGTTGTGCAAAAGATTTGTCATTGACTTTGTTAATGGTTCCCTGCATTATCCACAATGTCATTCGACTCTGCTGATAGTTGCGCCAGTGGGAATTTGCTTCGTCTCTAACTAACGAGAACAATAAAGCAACACTTTCGTCCTTTAGTCTGCCTAGTTTGCTCACATCCTTATCTGCACACTCTGCTCAAAAAGATTCTAAAGCTTCAGCTTCCATTCTAATATCACCATCAACACCATTGTGCATGTTATGTAATGCATTGCTAACAAGCCAAGCCGAATTGCTGACGTAATTCAGCGTGACAGTGCCATATAACTCTATTGCTGTACTGCGAAATGAAAAAGAAGCTCTTGCTCTTTAGTTTATAGGAACTAACAGTTAAGCCTTACTGTTATCACTTTGATATTCAAGATTTTCTCCTATTAAACTCCATTGTAACTGTGTTAGCAGTGTCCACCTGTGATGTCAGCATGGCAGACAACTGCTATCTTCTCACAGAAATTATGAAAATACAGCAGCACCCAACATATTAGCACCAGAATTGGTAAGCACACCACACATATTTCAATTTAAACATATTCAAAGTGTTTTAAGGTGGAGTTTTCATACAGATATACTATGTTGGTTTCCCACCCACACTGCAGAAAGATTTCATTAAGATGAAAACAGGACACAATCTACATTCCTTTATTTCTCACTGCATTCCAATACATAGACTTTGGGAAGGAAGTGCAACAGAAAATGTCTACACAAAGAGACATACTGGAGTTGTAATGCCACTTGATTTAGTGCAAAATAACCAAAACCAACAGAACATTGCATGGAATAATGCAATTTAAAAAAGCATCCCTTGTTCTGTCAAACCCCAGAAGAATCCTGAGACAGTGATGGAACTTCCCAGCCATTTTTAGGTCACAACATCATACTAGATTTGACTAAATGGATCCTCCCTCAAGCATTTGCTCAATCGTAGCACATCTAGTTTTGCATTAACCCTAATTCTAGTCTTAGCACCTGGTCCTTATAATACTACCTGCAAACATAAAGCAGCAGCTTCTGTAGTGATGTAAATGTGGCAAAAAAGCATGTGCAAAAACGCATTTGAATTCAATAGCAGTTCAATGTGCATAACCGCATAGCGGAAGACGTAACTCTTATAATTATACATTAATAATTTATTGCATTGTGTATAATATATTAATAACTAGTTATGATGAGTAAGAACATTGCTGCTCCTAGGTAGTGACGGTGCTGTTCTATAGACAGTTATGTCTTCTACACTAACGACAGTGGGAAAAACTGGAAGACAATTTAACTTGCATTAGCATGAATAAGCATCAAGAAGCATAATAATGCATGTTGCTGTGAATGAATGCCAAGGATTAGTACAAGCAACAGCTGAGAGTAACCTCTAAAATGATCTCACTCTACAGTTTCTTATTAATATTAATATATCAAAAGGCAAAAGTATAGCTTCATGTAGATATCTGAAAAAGATTGCAAGAATACATGACATACATACAGGACTCTATTGTAACTACACACAAAAAAGTGTTAAAAAAAATAGAATATGGTCATTGGCAATACGATGCTAGATGATAATTTAAATAAACTCTTTAGTGTTAACTAATCTAGGCTGTATGTGGTTTTACAAGTAAAAGTACAACATACATAATGTGCCTATAATGGGCATCATTTATCAAACTGGAGAAAAGAATTCAAATTCATAAATCACTCACAGTAGCATTTACACAAGAAATGAGTTATTCATACAAATCCTGTTTGTTCAAAAAAAAAGTTTATATTGTACCAGAGCTCCAGAGTTCGTCTAAATTGTCTATTTAGACTCGCTGATATGAAACTTGACTGATCAGCTTTGAATCGTGTAATTGGTTATAAGTTACTGCAATTTTATATCTGGATTACATTGTCAAATCGAATTAAAAAAACATTTTGTGAAACTTATTTCATATAAATAACTTAACGCAATCCAAAACAAATTCCTAAATGATTACAAATAATTTTAGCTATCTGAGAAAGACTGGCGTTCCCATTTAGGGTCTACTCCTGCCTCATGCTCAGTGCTTTGGATCCATCATGACCCTGACCAAGATAAAGTAGTTACATAGAAAGTGTGTGAGTGAAAACTAATTATTAAATTAAAATAAAAGAAATAGCAGCTTATAGGAGGAGGAAGTGTGTGTCTGTGGTAGCCGACTCACCGCACTGGCTGAGCTGCTTTACTGGAAAGTTTACCGCACACTACATTAGGTGTGCTTTTTAACCGTTTAGTCATCGTTTTGTCCTTTTCAGCTCTGTCAGCTTTGCCTTTTATGGAGTTTTGTGGCTGTCATTAAATGTAAATCAGCTGTGCTGTGAATGCGATTCGTAATTTATGGGTGATTGGCAATCATCAACATCTCCACTTGAGTACAAAGAAAATCTGTTACGATTACTTTCAGATATCTTGTAAAAAGTTTTAGTTCAGTTAGGCCTACAAAATCATTTACACACATTTGTAATAAATTATTGATAAATGAAGCCCAATATGAATACAATATAGGCTAATACATATAATATGGAAGTTAGACTCAGGTTAGCCGTTGGTGAAAGCTTGTTCTTGTGTTCTTAATGGACTTTGGATATTTAAAAATATAATCATGTCATTGTGGATCTAAAAAAAACCCAAAAATAAGTGAATAGAATAAGTGACAGGGATTTTTTCACAGTAGGTGACTAAATAAAGAGGTGGTTATACACATGTAATATATAAATAAGAATCGTGAACCAGTGTGTCATCATCTGTTTTGAATATGATTATCATTAAAACTGTATGTGGACACCATGATTGTTTGAGGATTTGTATGTTGAAGAACCACTGCTGATCACACTGACAGAAGCCCCAGAGAGAGAGGAAGTGAAATGGTGATGGAAACAATCCAAAGTGCAGCGTGAGCTACTACGGTCAAAGCAGAGCAAACTAGCAGATGTCCTGGGAAAGAGAGCAAGAGGAAGTGGAGTTAGACAGAATACAATTTCCTTCTTTCAGTTTACCTGAACATTTACCTCATGAATGTTTTTTTTTCTCACACTCATGAACATGCACAATCGTTTCATTATTCATATACACTGCACTCACTTTGGTTAAAGGACATGCTATTCTCTTTCCATGTGCTTCCCTGATATACCCTGCAGGTGTAAGCGTATGCCCGGTCGTCTGACATAGGCATCCACGTGAGGCGGCAGATGTTGGGGGGCACTAGTGTGACATTGGCACGACGTCTGGTCTCTATGGGCGGGATGAGGTGCACTGGGTTGTTGGGATTCGTGGTGCCCATAAGGCGTCCATCCTGTTTGAACTCGCAGAACGGCCCAGGGATCTTGTCGCTTTTCGGGAACTCACAATCCACACGCACATTCCTCTCCAAGTAGGTGAGGCAGGAGAATATCTGAGGGCCCCGGGGTGTGTGATACCACCAGGAGTCAAAATCCAGAAAGCTTGGTTTCTGGTAGCCCGTTGATGCAGCAGTCAGTCCGATCATACATGACAAAAACACTGTAACATTAAGCAGACTTGGTACTCATAGCATAACATTACAACTGTGAAATATGCAGAGTCACTTAATATTGTATACTAATAAATAATCAAATAATAAGTGATTCAAAATTAATAAAATGGGTCATTTGTGATAATATTGATAAAAACACTGTCAAATAAAAAAGACAGGTACATTTAACGTAGATATAGCCAAATGTGTATTCTGATAAGTATGGTATTAGTTTTTAAGCTCCAGTGGCTACTTGCACAAACACTGACACATTATTATTCCAAATTATATTTAGCATGGTTTAGCCTGCATTTCCAGTTCATTCACTACAGTCATAATTGCTGTATTTTACAGTTGGGGTCTGAAAGAGCTCCTGAAGATAAATGTCAATGATGTTCTTCAGATATGTAAGAACACCTGCAAAGCCCCTTCTAGGTGAAAAAAAAGATCATAAATCATAAATACACTACTATGAAGGTACAGTATCTCACAAAAGTGAGTACACCCCTCATATTTTTGTAAATATTTGATTATATCTTTTCATGTGACAACACTGAAGAAATGACACTTTACTACAATGTAAAGTACTGAGTATACAGCTTGTGTAACAGTGTAAATTTGCTGTCCCCTCAAAATAACTCAACACACAGCCATTAATGTCTAAACCTCAGAAGTGAGTTCACCCCTAAGTGAAAATGTCCAAATTCCACTCACTACTTTACATTGTAGGTGTCATTTCTTCATTGTTCAAAGTTGTATCTGATAAGTTGGCGCTGAGCATCCTGGAAAATTGTATGGTTGACTGTCAATATATCTTTTACCCTGCTTTTACAATAACTTTTATGCCGCAGCCCTTACAATGTTTTCAGTCTGTTATATATATTTCTTTCTTTACTGACATACAAACATTTTTCTCTAACGTTTTGAAAAAATAATGTTTGGAAATATAAAATATTTTTGTACTGACTGTATAATGCGTAAGTCATCAAATAAACATCTATAACAAAATTTGTACCAAACAAAATGGAGTCTAAGACTTTTGCACAGTACAGTATATGTTTTATAAAACATTTTAAGGGAAGTCAGGCTCATGTAGTCTTAAAGCAAATGCCTGTTGTCTGGACCAGTGACAGCTTGTGGTTTTCAAAACAGGGGAAACAAATGTCTCTGTTATTGAAGTGTGAACTGTGCATGTTTGTGTGCATGCGTGTGTGCGTGCGTGTGCGTTTGTGTGTTCAGTTTTAACGGTTTCATCTGTTGCTCTGGCCTGTGTTTAATTCACAGTCTCTCCTCATATGTAAGGCATCAAAAGATATTCCAAAATCAGGCTAAATTGGTGTCTGCCAGTTAAGCTGCTAACTAATGAGCTCAATTTCACTGAATATAAATATGTAGACCTATAAATAAACAAAAACATATACAAATAACCAAACAAAACTTTATACATACAATTTATTTGCCATATGTACCAATTACAGTGATAAAAAAAAAGCTATACTATATGTGTAAGACTGTTATGGATTTGGCTACTACCCAACTACTGCAGATCTGAGCCCTGTGTCAGGAGAAGATGTGCGTCTGGACAAGACAAGTGGAGAGTGCACTGTGCCAATAAATGTTGAGACATTTTTTTTTCAATGCAAAATATACCCACCCATACATAATGATGCATTAAAAACCTGTTCTCCAATGAATAATAATCTTTGCTCCAATTAAAACACAGTGTATTTTCCATAGAAGCCTTGCCTGCACTGACAATGCTGTGCGAATGCAAGCTGCACTGTCCACCGAAAATAGTTTCACCGAAAATGAAAGCACAGCGGTGAACAACTGCGGTGAGATGTTTTGATAATTTCATTGAATTTCATCAGGTGTGATGAATAATACAGACAGATTTAGGGTGACGTTTATTGGAGGCTGGGCTTCTCTTGTAGTCTCAAAACAATTGCCTCTAGTTTTGACACAATTTGATCTTGAAGGTCTACGGTGAATTGCTCAGAGAGGCGTGGTTTTTGGTCTGACATGGCACCGCACATACACACAGGCATGCGCCTTTTTCTTTTAATCATGTCCAATGAGTTGTTTTGCTACAGATAGACACCAGTCAAGTTCTAGACACATCTCAAGATCAAAGCCAACAGGATGCACCTGAGCTCAATGTGGTGTGGATATATTTGAAAACACATCTTTTTCTCTCTACGCTTTTGCCTTCCGTACACACTGAGATGCCGTTTTTGCCCAGCGAAAACTGAGCTTTTTCAAAACGCTTTCCCAATTGGATAAATTTGAAAATGCTGTTTTTGCATTGTAGTGTGGACTGGGAAATTGGGGAAAAAAAAAATGATGTATTTTTAGTCACGTGACGCAACCATGTGACCCAATCAACTGTAAAACAAACAAGCTGGTGGACGATGCTGTACTGCAGTTGTTGTTCCTCCTATCCTGTCTGATAGCTTAAAAAAAAAAAAAAAAGATTAATGTTACATTGTACAACTTTTAGATTGCATTTTTAAATATATGCCTGATGTAAATGACGCAGGCCAGAGCTTCTTACATTTTTATACGTGTGCAGCATAGGGTTGTGAGCATTTTCAGACATTTCAGTGTGGACGAGCAACTTTTGGAAAACATTTGAAAATGCCAGTGTACACGAAGAGCGTTTAAGAAAAACGAAAATACAGTTTTCAGATCTACCCAGATTAATCTGGACGTAGCCTAAGGGTCTGAATACTTATCTAAAGGAGAGATTTTAGTTATGTTGTTGCCGTTGTTTTCAATAAATTTGCAAAGATTTCTGAAAACGTGTTTTTGCTTTGTCATTATGGATTAATGTGTAGTGTAGATTCATGATCCAAAAAAAAAAATCCTGCAAAAAAATAAAAAAAATAATTTCATCAATATTAAATGAAATCTATAACCCAATGAATTGTGCAAAACCTCTAAGGGGTCTGAATGCTTCCTGAAACCACTGTATAAGGAAAAGAAAACACAAATGTTAAAACATATTAGTTGTGATGCCACAAAAAACAAAGGCCTCTGGAGCTCTTCAGTGTTTGCTACTGATTTAGATGTGTATAGCTCCACACACAGTGTACTGACGGCTTTCAGTTTCCGGGTCGCCGTAATAAATAGAACAAGCACTGAATTGATGATTATTTAACAGGTGTAAAAGCAGGATCGTTGGAAATAGAGTGTAAATAGTAAAGAGATCTGGGAACTTACCCACCAGGGGGCATGCTGTTAGTGGAGGAGAATGCTGAGTCATGATCGGCTCTATTGCTCTAAAAACAAGAATGCAGTTAGAAAATACCAGATCCCTTTGTAGAACCTTCTCACTATCTGGCCCTCAGTGTTGGAATGAACTTCCACCCTCAATCCGGACCGCAGAATCTGTCACTACACGTAACCAACCCCTAATAATAAATAAAATAATAAATAAATGAATAAATAAATAAAACCTTACTCTGGCATTTACACCTCGACTCTGCGCGTTTTGCTTCTTCTGGAACTCAATTAAAGATCTTGTATGGTAGATGGTATTGTTCTCTGCTTGATATATCGCTTTGCTTGTATTTTCTTATTTGTAAGTCGCTTTGGATAAAAGCTTCCGCTAAAGGAATATATGTTAATGTAAAAATTTCTGTAGAAATTATTCTTAAATGGTTCAAATGCGACAGTTAACTGCAAGGTGCGCCCGATGCACCTCTCTCTCTCTCTCTCTCTCTCTCTCTCTCTCTCTCACACACACACACACACCGACTAAAATAACAGGACAAAAAAAGTCAATTTGAGCTAGAAATTCATTCCCTGTAACGGCGCCCTCGAAAGTGTTTATTCTCTATGCAGCAACATACAGGATATGAAAAAGATACCTGACTATCGCTATGTTCAGTGCTCGTGCCGCTTTACTGTAAGAGCCATGTCGCACAGTGTCTAATCCGCATCGTTTAAAGCTGACTGTTAAATAATGACAGATGTAATTATCTTACCTTAAAACTGAAACGCAGCCCTGTAAGGATCTGCGGGTCGGGATGCTGCGGTCACCTTAAAGATCCGAGATGGTGATGATGATGATGATGATGATGATGACGATGCTGTGCTGCTGATGCTGAATCCTGGCTGTTGTTTTCTACAGAGCTCATGTAGTCCCCTGCACTCTCAGAAATGTCGCTGGGGTTATACCATCAAGGGGACATGGTGTGTACCTTTCGCATGCATATTGTCCTTGAAAACCTTAAAAAAAGAAAAAAAAAAAAGGAAGGTACATTATTGGACCATAAGGACTATACTATCAAAGCTACACTGTAAAAGAATTATTGTTAAAACAACAGTAACTGACTTCATACTACTGTACATGTAAGACGTATTGCACTGAACTAGTACTGATTGTTGTAATGTTTCCACACTGTATAATAAATTATAATACGATTAAAATGGTCTTGTAGGCTACTGAATACTATATAATGAATGACAGTCATTATACTTTTCAAAATGTTTTAGCTATTGTATTTACTACTAGACTTGAACTGGGGGGGTGAAATAGAAAATGCACATTTTTGAACATTTTTGAAAATGCCCATTTTGAACTTTTGAATTCTGAACTGGGGGGGTGTGAAATAGAAAATGCACATTTTTCTTCAGCTGCAAAACCAATTTACAATAAAATGTAAAAAAAAAAAAAAATGCTTAATTTTCAGTCATTCATAAGCAGGACGTACTTTAAGTGCTGGAAAGGCATTTGAGCATTCAAAAGTAAAGGAGTCTGATACAATACAACATCCGGTTTGATAATATCAGTGTAACACATAACATATAAAATCTGTCAAGTTATATTGATATGAGAAAAAACAATATTAAATGGTCTTTAAAACAACACCACCAACAACAGTAACAACAACCCAATAATACGAACCATTTAAAGCTATTTGTATTGACACTACAAGATAAAGTACTGTAAAGGTGCAAATAAAAGTGCCACTGATGGTACATTCTGAAGTACAGTCTGGTTCCATTATTTCTGAGAGTGTGCACTACATAATTTAGTGTTTAATATTACCCCTGCTCTAGTGTATTCATCTCCTCCTTATATAACAAGATTTGTTAATGAGCCAGGGAACCCTTACAGAACATATACACATGTGGTTTTTAGACACTTTCCTTTTAGAAACTGTTATGTTTAGCATGTTTTCACATGCAGTATACAGGTTTTTAGTGTCACATTTTTTTTAAAACACAATTCATTTATTTTCATTTGTTATTTTTTTATGTGGTTCCATTTATCACATAAAACTTATATGTAACATATAATATTATGTAACCCCTGTTCTAAACAAAGCTATATTTAAAATTTGCTCACTATCTCACTACTATCTCCTGTGTTAGGCCTATCTCATCCGCTCTGTTTCCCTAATTCGCTTTATCGCTTTGATAAACATGTGCCAAACAACTGATTATAGCCTGCAGCTCCAAGATAATACAGATAATACAGGAAAAGCAGCACGCTGCACTGTTTAAATGAATGCATGCCTCCTATGCCAAATCTCGTGCATGTTGTATATAATTATATTTGCATGGAACACAGTTAGTGTTATGCAATTATACAATAACACCAATAAGGGGCGCTATGCACCAGTGATGGAGCTGCACATGCAGAAAAACATGAAGAAAGACAAATCGTTGCTATAACGTATATGTTCCCAGTTCACAGTGGCGGGTTGTACATAAAAATCCCAATATATGGATTGTAATGAAAGAAGAGAATACACTCACACACCCACACTGCAGTGTTGAATGAACACCTATTGTGATTAAAGAAAATAAATAAGATCTAACCATTGGATTTGTTCTATATATGGTATTTGTTCTGAAAATGCTGTTAACATCTAAACTAAGCTTCTTCTTTTTTTTATTAAGTGGCACAGAGTTTTGAGTCTCCAGCCCAAAACTTTGGAGTTTGAAAGAGCAGCTCTGAAACAGTGAAACTGTCAGCAAAGTTAAACAGAAGTAAACATTTTAAACGACAGCTGAATCAATATATCAAATATTACCAATATATAGTACATGGTAGAGAATATCCCTTAAAATCAATTCATCAAACAAAAACAGTGGATAATATTTATTTAATTAACTAGTTTAGTTGAAATTTCAGACTGCTTCTGACAGATTTTCTGCAGTAACATTTTTATGATTACATCAATATCGATTACTAATTTCAGTAACGTAAATGGGATACGTACGTGAAGTTGTAAAAGGTTTGCAGACTGATTAGGTTTTGTTCATATAGCCAATCAAAATGCATGACAATTCTATCTAATTGTTTTAACAAGGTTTTGCATAAGAAACAAAACAATACTGTTCATTACAGCAAGAATAGACATAAATATTGTAAATTTAAAGTAATTTAAATAGTAATATATAGTATTGCTATTAGTATACAGTGAGGGGAAATATGTATTCGTACACTTAGTTTTATGTTATTTAATATACTTAGGTCATGCAAGGCCTTTTTTTTTTTTTTTTTTTTTTTTCAGTTATTTTGGCTATATGTTTGGGGTCATTGTCTTGTTGAAACATTCATCTTCTGCCCACATTCAGCTTCTGGTTGAGTCAATTCTCCTCTAAACTGTCTCCTATAAGTTTTTTATTTTTATTTTTGTGCTGTTTGAACAGAGCATATTGTGCCAGCTGAGATCTGATTTGTTTGAAGTATTTAAGACATGCATCTCTGTGAATCGTTTTTAGCAAAGGAGTTCTGTGTAACTGTTGTTCCTGCTGCTTTCAGTTCATATTGTAACTCTTTTTGAATACATTTACAGCATTTGGCAGATACCCTTATCATGAGGGCCTTGCTCAGGGCCCTTACGACTTACAGCCTTCTGATCAGATGTCCAACCTAACCACTGAGCTACCACCAGTGCTGTTTTCTCTCTTTGTGTTGTGGTTCCAATTAACTCTCCACCTTACATCATACAGCAGGTAAACCGGGACAGTTTAAATTATCGCTGTTCATTTTCTGGCCTGATCATGTGAAAATCCACACTTGTGTTACTGATCCCTTGCTGTGGAACTGTTTGGTAGCAGTAATGTGACT
This sequence comes from Ameiurus melas, assembly GCA_012411365.1. Taxonomy (NCBI): domain Eukaryota; kingdom Metazoa; phylum Chordata; class Actinopteri; order Siluriformes; family Ictaluridae; genus Ameiurus; species Ameiurus melas. The sequence goes on along the minus strand of CM022775.1, from coordinate 8,696,692 downwards.
TAATTTATGTGACATTGTACAAGGGGGTGTGGTTAGCATCAAGCAGGGAAATTGACAAAATTTAAACAAAATTTTTCTTAAAATAATTGTCATGACTAATATATTACACATGTTTATGAGGCATATAGGTGTAAGATATACTATTGTAACAAACTAAGCATAAAGTTAGATATCATGTACATATGATTATATCATTATCATCCTCTTCAGTAACCATTTTATCCTGGCCACGGTTGTGGTGGATCTGTTGCCCATCTTGAGATCACTGCCCCAGGTGCAAGGCGAGAGAATTCACACATGATGGAACGCCAGGAGAATTGGATGTGCTAAATTGCCCCTAGGTGTGCAAAGCACCTAGCACACCTAGGGGCAATCTAGCACATCCAATCCACCTACCAGCATCTTTTTCGAGGTGAGAGGGAACCGGAGAACCTGCAGGAAATCCACACAAACATTGGGAGAACATGCACAACAGAAACTCCACTCAGACTGTAACACAGGCTCAGGCTCAAACCACGGACCGTGGTGCCAACACACAGCCATGCCACCCTCATATATGTATCAATTAAGAATTACATTTTCAGGATCTCACAAGAAGAACTAATATGTGATTTTAAATGGTATGCCATCAGTTCATAGTTCTTTAGCATATAATATAATTTTTTCCCCCTTGACATCTAGATGTTCAAACCCTTGAGGTGTATTTTGCTTCATTAATGTCAAGAAAGCATAACATGGAAACTGACACACACACACACACACACACACACACACACACACACAACCTGTCCTAAAATATCAGCCTATTTTAAAATGCCCTCGCTCTGTAATGAAGCTTGCGTCACTTCCGGGTTTAGGCGATCATCTGATTCGCTGCTGTCCTCTGATCAACAACAAAAACAAGCAGGGCGACCTGGAGAGCGCTTGGTGTGGTAAGAACAAACTGTCCTCAATAATAATAATCTCACGCTTTGCATGCATGTCACTTCACGATATTAATTCGACGTGATCAATTGGACGTGCACAGAAAATATCTCGAAAATATCTTTGACACATATTAAAAATCATAATGAAAGAAGCCAATGGTGGACAAAATATTATTTATCTGTTATTATACAGTAGTGATTACATTCCGATTTAAAATGTTTTTGATAGATTTATTCATATATATATATATATATATATATAATAAGGTTTCATTGGGCTTTACGGTGTCTGACGCTCACTTCCTGCAAAAGCAAAACATAAACAGCTGCACTGGTGCTTATTGGCTCGTTTCACCGTCGCGTGCTGTGTTTTTAAATCTAATTGAAAGCAGTGTGTGTGTGTGTGAGTTTGGGAGAAAGTGGACACTTTCCGCACTATTCAGTAGATTTCGCGAGTCGTTCTCCAGGGTTTTAAACTGTTGTGTGTAGTTGAGCTAAAACGAGGGGAAAACAAACATTCTTTGAGCCTGACTCTTCCGGTGATCTAAACCAAACCAGTTCCACACAAAGCAACATCGCGTTGTCTTACTTTGTTTTCTATTTTCAATAGATAGTTATTCTCACAGAACGCCGTTGGGAACAGGACAAGTCCAAAACATACGTTGTCATGGCACCCGGACATTTGAAATTCAACAACGCTTTCTGACCTGCATTCCGCAGCTGTTCGGAATTTGCGCATGCGCAGTCAACACGCCACTCGTTTAGTCTATTTAAAGGGACATATGATTCTCTGGGGGTCGCCGCCTATGTAAAGCTGACCCTGTAGTTACAGAAGCGTTACACTCTAAGACTTTGAAGTACACCTATTATGCTTTTTCATATGTTACCTTGCACACTGTAAAACCCGATAAGTTCATTTGACTCAAAAAAAGGAAACTAATTACCTCAAAATGTTCAAGTCGATAAATCAATTTCTTTAAGCCAAATACACTTTAATATAACCCAAATTTAACTCAAACTTGTTACATTTAAGTGTATTTGGCTTAAAGAAATTGATTTATCGACGTAAAAATTTTGAGGTAATTAGATTCCTCAAATTTTTTGAGTTAAATGAACTTATCCGGTTTTACAGTGCATGTAGTGTTATGTAGCTGTTTGTGAATATCAAAAGTCTGCAAAGTTTCAAAAATCAAAGCGCACGACAAACGGAGATACTGACTCCCTAAAGAAGGAACCGATTCTGAGTAATTCCAGATTTACTTCCTGTACTAACCTACATAGGTTGTAACAAAAAGTCAAAAAGAACAGATGGAGCTGAAACTCGTTATGGTAGTGGGCGTTCCCACCCAATCAGAGTAGAGTATGCTCTCTGAAAGGAGGAGTTCAGAATGAATCCTTTAGACCGAATCATTTAAGGAGTCGTTTTTGACACTGGCGGGGAAAGGGTGCCATTTAAATTATGAGCACATTAGAGTGTTTTTTGACCTTGGATGCATGTAAATCTATCGTGTGAGATCTTTAAAACTAAATTAGGCACGTTTCAAAACCATAATAGCTGCACTTTAATGGTCCAACAAAAATGCATATAAAAAAAAACCAATCACAACGATCACAAATTTCTATTATTTATATCAAATATGTCACATTTGTAATAGGTTTTAACGTTGTACAGTTTGTTCTTATCAACAACCTTCTCTACACACACACACATACACACTCACACAGTATCTGCTCTCACTCTACACCTCTTCATCACAATCATGCTGAAATTTTCTAAGCAGCCAAGATCTTTTAATGTTCAATAACAGCATGCCAAGGACACTTTTGAATGTGTAGTACATTCCCCTGCCCTTTGCTATTAGTGACATGACCCTTTACCATGCTGCTCACTATATTAGTTCAGCAATTCTTAAACTTTTTGTTACCAGAGTTGTCTTCCAGTTCCACAGAACTCGAACAGGCTACTCTGTGGTAAATAACATAGATTTATAATAATATAAATCATATAAACAGCATTTTTTCTTGTTTTATTGGTGTTACACTTAGGTTCCAGTCTATATTTTATACTTATTATTGACACTTTCAGTTTATTGGACCTGAATGCTTTATGGAGTCATAAACTCATCTCAATAAGCTGCTAGAAGTTGCTTAATGATAAACCACATCAGAAAATATATTATATAGAGAAAATTATTTGAATAGAATAGAAATGATTATCATATAACAATGGAGAAATTGTATTCATGCATCCATATGTAGCGACCAACAATAAAATTTATACATGTACGTATACATTTACCTCCTTTACATTTCGGAATACTTGAAAGAAATGCTTGAAAAAATATTCTGTTCATATTATGTTATCTGCACCAGTGTAGAAATGTGGAACTATTAGGACCTTGGAGTTTAGGATGTTCATTAAAATGAACATTAATGCACATTACTAAAATCTGTTACATCATATTTACTTTTTTTTTTTTTTTTACACCTATAAGATTCCATGCAAAAGGTGTTGAGATTGGAATTGAATTTACAGTGGTGCTTTAGTGGATGATAAATTAGTTTTCTTTCAGAGCATATCACAGATATATTTCAATTGTTGCCTTAGTTTGCATCTCTTGTCTTTTCACAGCAATCCGCTGAACACGGCGAACATCTTTTATATACATTTACACCACAGTCCTGTTGAATTCTCAAATCTGATAGGCTAGAATGTGTTTATCCATCCATCTTCTACCGCTTACTCCTTCAGGGTCGTGGGGGAACCTGGAGCCTACCCCAGGGAACATCGGGCACAAGGTGGGGTACACCCTGGACAGGGTGCCAGTCCATCGCAGGGCACAATCACATACACACTCACACACACACACACTATGGACATTTTAGACCTGCCAATCAGCCTACCATACATGTCTTTGGACTGGGGGAGGAAACCGGAGTACTCGGAGGAAACCCCTGCAGCACGGGGAGAACATTTAATTTTCTATAACATTCTGCAGTTTGCGAGATCTGTAAATGTCAGCAAGTTTTCTATCTCAGGAAAGTGCTCGAGACAGAGGTCCTTGTGCTTTCTTATTCTGTAACATGACAAACTGCATTTTTTTTGTTGGCTTATTAATTTCATGATAGAGGAAAAATAGGCTAGAAACAGAACAATTGTTTAAAGCTGCTATAACACAAGTTATAGCAGGAAATTGTTTTGCAGATGCCCCTCAACTTTAAATGGAACTATAACCTGATAAAAAAAAAGACTGACATGTTTTTCTTTCATTAATTAAAATATTTAAAATCACTGCTTCAATGTAAAGAATGGCATATGAGGATCTAGGATAAATATTGTAGGCATGCATGTCAGAGACAGTCCTTTCTTTCTAATGCTGATGTTTCTTCATTGTTGCTCATGTTAATTCAGGGAAGAAGAATGGCCATTCTGTGACTGTTAGTGTCCATGTGACCACTGCTCCAACAACTGGAGGCTGAACCATAAATTGTAGTTGTACAGTTTGTCATCCAGAGCTGGACAGCGCTAGAACCTTCAACTGTAAGGTAACAAAGTTCAGTCACTTGCCTTTAACCTTGTAATGAAGCTTCAATTTAGTAGTTTGTAACACTTTCAAATTGAAATAATTTTCCAAATTACCTATAATGTCCTATAGCCATGCCTGTCTTTCCCCTTGCTTTATTATTCTTGGTTCACCACTCCTGGCCTTTGCTCCCATAAATGACACGGTCCTAAAATACACTCCATCTCCAAATGAAAACAGTGTATGTGGTCATTTTCTTTTTAAACATGCATAGGTGAAGAGACAGAAGGAAATATGGAGATGGACATGGAGGAGACAGAAGGAAAGATGGACATGGACATGGAGGATGAAATGGGACGCACTCTGGTTCAAGTCATCAGTGAAAAGTACAACCCAGATAACTTCCCATACTGCCGTGGGCCTGGTGCCGGTGTAGTGATCCGGACCAGTCCTCAGGGTTCTCCTGTCAAAGGTTAGATATTTGATATTTGTTGTTTTCTTTTTTAAACAACACTACAGTTGCAAAATTATTGATTCGTTCAAGGCTAAGCACCACCCCCCTACTTAAAAAAAGTCATTATAATATTTAATTTTTGGTATCCTCATTAGATTATTTGCTGTTAATAACTGTGTTACAGTGGATTATTTTGGACTTTTTTATGGAGCCAAGCACAACAGCACCTCCAATGGTCATAAGAAAAATACACAGAAAGGACTGGGGATGATTTATTTCTAGCTAGGATTGTACGTTCATGCAGCCTATTGATATCAAGTGATTATACAGATTTAATATGCCCCTAGGTGTTCGGATATGTTTTCAGCCATTGTCACTGACACATCCGTAACACATCAGTAGCAGTTAAGACATATGTGAAATATAGTCATGGATGTAATGAGCACAAATAAGGTGGACTATGTATACTATCATCCTTTTCCCAACAAAATGCATCTGGTGGAGAAATTGAAAATAGATAGACTAAGCAGACATTGTCCAATCGGATTAGACGTGAAAACAATAATGTTAGCATTTTTTGTTTAACACAGTTACAACTTTTCTGCTTGCTGTGTTTGGCATCCAAAGGAAACATGGAGTGAAGTCACTGGAGCATTACAGACTTGAAACACTAAAGAAAAAAACAAAAGAAAAAAACAGAAAACCCAAATGAAGCTTCTGCCCTCCTATGCAAAATCAGAATCGTATCAGTAATAGGAGCTATTGATCTTTAATGAATTTTTTTTATCTCACAAATTAAGTATGCAACATGGAAATTGCTGCTACTTCATATCAAAACCTATTAAAGCTTATTAAATGTCATGAATTTGAATGCCATTCTTTGTTTAATTGTCCATGTCAGATCGTCTAAATCTGCCCAGTGTGCTGGTTCTGGAAAGCTGTGGAATAAGTCATGCTGGAGATGAGGAGGAAGTGGCAACGTTCTGCGCTCATGTGGTGGAGTTGGACCTGTCTCGCAACCAGTTCAGAGATTGGGGAGAGGTGAGGGCAGTCAGTCTATGTACTGCTGATGATCCCAAAGCAGTATACACTTAATGTGCTTGTATCTGATGTTCTGAGTAATACTCAGTTTACTGCAATGGCAGATGCTGGTAAAGGTGTGGCCACTAGGGGGAGCTCAGTCTATTTCCTGTTGGTGTTATAATATTTGTTCTGGAAGGGCACTGCACTGTCTTTCTTCTTCTGATAAGATACAAAAGGTGGTGACTTACCATAAAAAACATGGCACATTTCTTTGAAAGCAGTGCAACTACATTGGTTTTCTTTACTCAATCATGGCTTCCTAATATTACCTGTAATTGCAAATAACTCATTTTATTATCATCTGCAGATTTCATCACATTTATTTATAATTGCCTCTAGATGCGTTATTTCCTTAAAGACAACTTGTCTATGATGTATTAGTCCTGGTAATTCACAAACTCCATCTACCAGTTTGACCAGCTTGACCCGTGTTTTCTGGCATGTTAGCGCGGACATCCACAGAAGTGATCATTTTCAGCTCGGACATCCATAGAATATGGATAGTGATAATAATAAAATCAGAAATAATATCCTGCGCACACACTTTACAGTTTAATCTCATGGCTTCATTAAGTTGTGTTCACAGTTAACTGTTGGAGCATGATATATATCTATTTTATAAGCTGCTCAATAATGAGGGTGGAAGCCATAATATGACTGAACACAATTTTATTAAACTGAACCACATTTGCAGGTTGTAATGTGATCATTACAACCAGGACTATTTATGCAGCAATTTATTGGCAATACACTAGACTTATATTAGATGGTTCTTTCAATGCCTGTCTTCTCATTCATATTTCTTTGTATCATTTTGTGTTTTTATTTTTTAAATCGTCTCTTACTTGTATGTTAAATTGTGTCACATTTGACAGCAAAGAAGAAGAAAAATCCTCCACAATCTGCTTCTTCAATCCACATTTTTGTGTTTAAAGTCAAGTGCTTGTGTTTAAAGGTGGTGGAGTGGATGCTGTTGAAATACCCTGCACTAGACACCTCTGTTAAACTAAAACTCGGTTCATTTTAACACTCTCTGCACTGGTCACCCAGAAGAACAATTAAAGCATGTGTGTAACATGACTCTGTATATGGAGAACTTTGATTTCCATAAATATTGACATATATTTAGAATCAAGTCAGCAACTCGCCATTGACAACTGGTATGAAAAAGTCTACATATACAGGTTGGGTATGAGTGAACACGTGTCTTGACAAGAGCATAAAACTGGTTCCAGTGGACACTGTCGACTGCATCAGGAAAGTGAATTAAAAGTGCAAATAACTCCAAGACAAAGAAGAACAGGAGCAGGAGCATAGCATAAGGATCACACACATAAAAGATCATGATAACTGAAAGGCTATTTTAGTTTAGAAATCCTAAATGTGATTTTATTGTTATTGATGTGTTTTCCTTTATAGATCAGTAAGATTCTGTGTAACATCCCTCATTTGGACTTTCTCAATCTGAGCATGAATCCTCTGAAGGGCTCCAGCCTGGAGCCTGGGGGTGCTGAAGCCTTCTCAGGCCTTCGCCGCCTCGTCCTCAACAGCACACACGTCTCCTGGGCCATGGTGCACACGCTCACACAAGAGATCCCTGAGTAAGTATACAAGTGTGTGTACTGAAAAACCTGTAGACCCCTCTATATTTAATTGGCACCCATCTATCTTATTTATGTGTGTGTATGCTGATTTGAGGAGCTCTCTAGGGTTTATCCATGCCCCTAATCTGCATGTGTATGTGTGTAGATAAGAAAATGCATGCATTTATTTTAATTACATTATGTTACCATACCTGAATATGTATTTGGGGGTTCTTTTGTGTCTGTGTATGTCGGACAGTGTGTACGAATATGCTTTATATCTCAATTTCTGACAAGCATACAGGCACGTGTACGTGCGCATAGCTGAGTATGAGGAACCGTGTGAGTCTGTGTTTCCTGTTTGCATCTTAATCACGTTATCTCTGCCGCAGACTGGAGGAGCTCTTCCTGTGCTTGAATGAGTATGAGTGTGTGAACTTGTCACGCGTACCCTGCCCATCACTGCGCCTGCTGCACATCACTGATAATCTGCTGCAGGACTGGAGCGAGGTGCGCAAGCTGGGCCTCCTGTACCCTCGTCTGACCTCGCTCATTCTCGCTAATAACTCGCTCTCTTCCATCCACGAGCCTGAGGACTCATTGCAGTGCCTGTTCCCTAACTTGCATAGTATCAACTTGCACAACTCAGGTTAGCAGCTTCACAACATACAGTGAGGGAATAAAGTATTTGATCCCCTGCTGATTTTGTACGTTTGTCCACTGATATTTATTTCCCTCATTAAAATGCAAATCAATTTATAACATAACGTGTTTTTCTGGATTTTTTTGTTGTTATTCTGTCTCTCACTGTTCAAATAAATCTACCATTAAAATTATAGACTGATCATTTCTTTGTCAGTGGGAAAACGTACAAAATCAGCAGGGGATCAAATACTTTTTTCCCTCACTGTAGTTATGGATTGAAAATGTTTTTCATGTTACAGAAATAGGTAATATTGTAGTAGTATACCACACCACTGTTGAATTCTCAAATCTGATTGAGCAGAAGCCATTGATTATTTTTCTGTAACAGCAGCTCTCACAGTAGTGCAGGCTATACTTTGAGATCATCAGGTTTTTATGAATGTGCTCTTTTTTTTTACTACTTCATTCCACATAATCTAAGAAGAACTATTAACATGGTGTCGTTTAACAAAGACGTATATAGAATCATTTATATGGTGAAGTTTTCTGTGAGGTGACACTTATCCAGTGTCAGCGCTTTGTAACGGCAAAGTCTTCAGCACAGAGGGGTTTGTGATGTTCCCATATTTTTTGTATTACATGATAAGGTGAAGGTTTTTTTTTTTTTTAAAGAAAAAAAGAAACCGGGGTGTGGGGGGAGGCGGGATAGGGTGGCTTAGTGTTTAGCACATTTGCCTCACACCTCAAAGGTTGGGAGTTTGAATCCCACCGCCACCATGTGTGTGCAAAGTTTGCATGTTCTCCCCATGCTTTCGGGGGTTTTGGGGTATTACGGTTTCCTCCTACAGTCCAAAGACGTGTGTTGTAGGCTGATTGATATTTCCAAATTGTCTATAGCATGTGAATGGGTGTGTCAGTGTATGTGTGTGTGTGATTGTGCCCTGTGATGGGCTGGCCCCCCCATCCAGGGTGTCCCTGAGTTCCCTGGGATAGGCTCCATGCTCCCTCCGACCCTGTGTAAGATAAGTGTTACAGAAAATGAAAGAAAATCTGATGAGGCAGCAGCTGTTTATAGCAGGTATAGTATAAGTGATAACATGAATTAAACTGATAACATGACGAGACTTTCATCAATTCTAAATATGACAACAAATTGATAAATAGTATAATATCTCATTCATTAGTAAGTAGAAAAACTGTGATTGTTGGCAAATTGCTGAGCTATAAGCAGAATAAACCTAACATCATTTCAGGTCAGGGCACATCCCACCACTATGTGATTGATTATTTTTCTAGAACAGTTCAACCCATCATGTTTTACTCTGTACATATCCAATATGTCATCCCAAAATCTTCAGCCCAATTATTAACAATGTAAGGATTATTTCTGGACACAAAAACGGCCCTTGTCATCCTTGGAGATCTGATCTGGAATTCTAAATAAGGGCATCTCACAGAGACAAATATCAGATTAATGTTTCAGATTTGCAAACACTGGTGATCTATTCAATTAGTGAACTTTCTTCTTTCAGATTAAATTTTTTTTTTTAAGCAAACAGTGTTTTAGATCACTCTGGATTTGAGAAATTTAACTAAAAACATTAAGTTTTACGGGGCGTTTAGCAAAATAAAGTAAAATTCCTAGCCAAGTAGAACAACATCCTTTTGACAATTCCAACTGTGAGTAATCTGAGTAGAATCTTGATGGATACATTATTTTCATATTTATGGATCTGCAGTTGGATACATTTAAAGATGGGTGCTGTTTTCCCTTTTTGTGCTTTAGGTTTGAATTGCTGGGAGGACATCGAGAAGCTCAATTACTTCCCAAAGCTTCGGGAGGTTCGTCTAATGGGCATCCCCTTACTGCAGCCTTACACTGATCAAGAGAGACGATACCTTACGATAGCACAGTAGGTGTACACTCTTATACACATGCACTCTTATACACATTACCATTTTCACTCACATAGGATTCTCCCTTTGGAAGATGGTATGCTTACATTAGTAACATAACTTAAACCAAACTGTAACTTTGGTTAGTGGTATCTATGTAAAGAAATGCCTGAATGTCTCCTGTGGACTGCAGTTTGCCTTCAGTCACTGTTCTGAATGGAAGTGTGGTGACAGATGGAGAAAGAGAGGATGCTGAACGCTTCTACATCCGCTATCACCTGGATTGTCCTGAGGATGAGTTACCACAGAGGTACATTATACACACACACACACACACACACAGTCACAGCAAACAGTCTCATCCATTGAGACACATGATATTCCCCTGACTATGAAATGCTAATGTTTGTAGCTATTGTCTGGTTAGCAAACACGATAGGGAAAATGATCAATGAAGGGTGGTGTGATGAGGCCTGGCACTCACTGGAGTTACTCTTATCAACCCAAAGTTGATTATTTTCCAATAACAACACATCCTGAAGTGTTTCATTCCTCTCATACTACAGCAGTTGAACGACGTTTACATTTTAGGTTTTTATTAACAAATGACATCATATTGCTAATAATTGAGCAAAACGTTTTGTAATGCCAAACTGGATATGTCAGTCCCTCCAAGATTTTGTGATTTTGCGATCGCAGAAATTAATGCAGAATCAAGCAAACTCCACAATTTTCCACAGATTTGGGCCATGATGTGTCATGTGACGTAACCATAACATGCATTCAGCCTAATTCGCCTTCGATTCGTGTGACGAACATGAGTACAGCTAAAAGGTCTCATTTACCAACAAGCATCACTGCGAAAGGCTGCGCAAAACAATTTCGTGTAATTGTGATTTTGAAAATTCAAGTAGTTTTCTGTGAAAAAAGCACAAAAAAACACTCCACAAGTTGCATTGCGAGTTTTGAAAAATGCCACAGTAAAATCAAGCAACAATCACAAAAACAAACTCATGTACCGAATGATATGTTAGGAATAAAACATGATGGGGAATGCTGTTAAAGTGAAATAATGTCATGCCTACTCAAAGTTTAATATTTTCCAATAACTGCACATCCTGAAGTGTTTTATTCCTCTTGTAGCAATAATTTGCGAATGACAATGATTTATAAATAAATTACAAGTTGTACTTTTTATCAGTTTATAATTATATTTGAACTTCAGGCGGAGGCCTGAGAAGGCTTCAGCACCCCCAGGCTCCAGGAACATCTATGAAACAAGTTAGTTCCTGTTATCACTTATTCTACAGCAGGTTTAAACAGCCATTTCTTCACCAACCCTCACCACCAGTTAATAATGCAAAACAATTCAACTGGTCATGTTACAGAGAAATCAAAAAAGCACAAAAATTTCCCATAGTAGACAACTTAAATTACAAGCTTTACCTCTGACTGTTACAAAGTGCTGACACTGGAGACTCCTTCCATACATGTTAAATAAACATTTCCTTCAGAAACAATGATCATGTAGTCTAATCTGGTCCTTTGTGTCATCTATGCTTATGTCCAGAAATTTGAATATGATTTATTTCAAACGTGATGCACTTGAATACATTTCGATACACATGGCCATAAATGTGACAGCTCCAGTCCAGAAGAGCTGAAGTGCAGGTGGATCAGTTGCTATCAGTTATCCACATCTCCTCAAAATGGAAAGCTTTAAGAGCTATTGTTCAGCACAGCTCTCTGTGTGTGCACTGATCCATTCAAAGCAGGCCTGAGATCAGTAACACAAGCGTAATGTAGACACACAAATACAATATCGTTTACCACTTTGACTGTGTGTTTGCCTCCTTGGCTGTGTCTGAAAAAAATGCTTGCCATCACTGCAATTCAGTATGCTGCACTTATTTTTCTTCCTTATCATCTCTTTTACAACCACTAGCTTATGCTCCAGTCAGCTTCGTGATGTCGTGGTGCTCATCCCTCGTATGTCCTTTCCTCGACCTTACAGTCTTTTTCCCCATCTCTTTGTTGTTGGGGGTATTTTCTGATGCACAGTACAAGCCAGAAGACGAGGGATCCCCCACGTTCTTTAGCTCACCGTGTTGTGCTTAACCTGGGAGAGGACGTTTCTCGGGCTCGCTCTCCTGTAGAGGAGGCTAACCTTTGAGAGACAATGCATCCAGTCTCTGCCTCCTCAAAGACGCCTTTGTGCCAGAATACTCTTGCCAGGAAACCGATATATGAGGTGGCAGCTTGATTCTTTTATTTTCCTTCTCTATATCCTCCTGTCCACCTTTCCGTCTTCTCCACAGTCTTTTCTAAGGTTTTAAGGGAACTAAAATTGCAGGTGTTTTTTTTTTTTTTTTTTTAGAAAAGTGGATAAGTGAATCACTCTCTCTCTCTCTCTCTCTCTCTCTCTCTCTGTCTCTCTTTCTCTTTCTCTCTCTGTCAGTTCTTTGAATGGTTCACTCACGTAATGAATTGACGAAGATGTCTAAGCATTCTGACACAGGGATTCCTGTAGGCAAAGGGACAAAGGGAGGAGGGACATGGAATTGTGAATGGTCCTAAGTGCTAAGAAAAGATCTATATGAAGTAATGGTGTGTTAAACCACTTACTGTACACAGTGCATGTAGTAGGTTTTATTTAACAAAGCAAAGGTTGTGCTATGAATGACATTGACAACTATTCATATAATCTAATTTATCTTAGCAGTTAAACTTATCAGCTTAATTCTACTTTTATGTCATTTGTACAACTCAGTGCAGAGTTCAGTCTCACATTTCTTGTGAGTAAACTTTTCTGTGACATTCAACACAGAAATAGATTGATTGGCCTTCATCTCCCTTTCTTTCTTTGACATTCTCTCTTTTCCAACCCACAGCATGGAAAGGTTTCCAGGTGCAAAAGGCAAAAGAGGTAAAAGAGGCAAAGGGATGGTAGACGCTAAGTGAGTAACACTGGGGAAATCACTAGGGGTGAGTTTAGGTTGCCTCTTACTGACTCAGACATCTTGCCCTCCCCTTAGGGCTTAGGGCAAAGCAGTAATCAGTCCTCCTGATAAAAGAGAAAAAATGAGAGAAACTGACATTGAAAGACAAGTTGACCTTTAATATAGCCACATCCTGGCTACAAAAATAACCGTAATGTGTATGACTGTGACATTAAAAACAGCCCAACTGCTGAAGACAGAGTAAAATCTAAAGCAGTGACTTGTTTAAAATATTAAACTTTTTAAAACCTTTCAGTCTGTACAGGATTTTGTTGAGTTTTTATGTGATTGTTGCGACCAGAAATTCTTGTGTTTGCTGTGACTTTTTAAAAAAGTTTTGAAATACAATTTGAGGAGTTTTTTGTGCTTTTTTTTCCAGAAAAATACTTGAATTTTCAAAGTCTTTCAAAGTGACGTTTGTTGGTAAATTAGACATTTTAGCTGTACTCATGTTCAATGCTCGTGAATCAACGAGATCTTTGGCTGAATGTGTTGTGTTGATGTCACATGACGTGTCTTGGCCCAAATCTGCGGAACTCTGCAGAGAATTTAAAAAATCGCAAGCTCCTGTTGTGGAGTTTGTTTGATTTTGTTCGATTTTGCATTTATTTCTGCGATCCTGGAGGGACTGTAATCTCATGCTGTAAAAATGACTATTTAGGATATGGAGAAAACTTGAAAGGCTCGCTCTGTAACCTCAGTCACTGCCATGGTTGCTTAGTCGAAGCCTGGGCCCAAATAACCATGGCTGTGTTATCTCTGTGAACTTGATGGGATATAGTGAGTGGTGTGCTGGCTCAAGTAATTGTAAACCTGTGCTGTTCACTTACTTGCTCTTTTAGCACAGATCAGGCCCTCGCCCTATGGATGTCTCAAGCAGTAATTTAGTTACACCAAGTAGAAAAAACAAGAACAGAAGTGAAAGTAGTAATGGAGAGGCAATTTGATATATGACTTGCCAGACGTATTACCCAGATTACTGCTGCCTGTCTCTGTACTAACAAAAAGAGAGAGATGTTGTCAAGAGAGAATAGTGGAGATGGTCCAAGAGAGGACCTGTTTGTGTTGACATGGTAAATGCTGATTGCATGATAGAGGTGGGAAAAAGGTAAAGAGTGATTGAATGAACTAATAAGATTGAAGATAAAGGGTTCTACATGTCCACCAGCCTTTGAGAACCCAAAACCCCAGCTGTGGGAATAGACATCACAGTTAGATCCATGAAGAGAAAGAGAAGAGCGATGAGGCGGATGAAAGATGGAAGAGGTGGCAGAAGAAGAAAGGAATGAGGGGAGGAGAATATGAAGGAAATGAAAGAGGGTTCAAGGCTTTATGTCAACTGAGTAACCATAGCTTTGCAGTGGCTAGCAACCGTGATAAGAAAGAAAAAGATGGCAAGAAGAGAAGAAGGGGAAGTAGAGCACTCTGCATAAAGCTATTATGAAAGATAAATAACTACTAAATCTTTATTCACCTGTTCTTCAGTGGATAATTTCACTTGAAGACTTGTACCTAAAAATGTATGTTGTAATCATAAAAGACCCTGATGTTCATACTTAACATCAGGTTGTCATCCAGAAGAGGAGTTCCCGTTTGACCCATGTTCCTCTAAAGTTTATCATATCTTCTTAGGGTGTTTTTCTTGCCACTGACACCTCTGGCTTGCTCATTAGGGATCCAAATCTACATCTGGATTCATGCGAAGCTGCTTTGTTTCTATTGTTAAAAGAGCTTCATGAATATAATTGACTCGATGTGACTCCATCACACAATGCACTGAAAATTATTGTTAGTCTTATTCAGGATGCCAAACTACTTTGTGTATGTAAAGCTTTGGTAAGGACTGGAAAGTGCTAATGGTAATGATATATCTTGTAATGAATACCAGGAATCGCATTGAGTTTATCATACTTTCTAACCTTGCCATACCACACACGTTACATTTTGAACCAGTGGTACACAGACAGTCCGCTATGACAAGCTTACTAAAAACCAACCCCATCATTTGGGTCATTGTTGTGTCCCCATTAAAGAAGACAATTCACTGTCTATGTCTCTTTTCCTTTCTGTAAGTTCAATTGCTTACAGTGTTACAGTACATACAGTGGACTCACTGTATATCTCCTGCTATGAACCCGCTTTACTTTCCACCAACTATTGTCCAGTCTCATCTCTGGGGCTGATCAGAGAACAGTGTGCTGATGGAATTCAGGTCGAACGTGTTATCACCGCCAATGTGATTTCGCTTGCATTTAAGAGAGCTTAGCTCAGGCTAAATGAGACCTTTGAGTGAGTCTTGCTTTTTTCCCTAGACAGAGTGGCACTTTGTATGGACGGAGTGGTATTCCCATGGTGAAGGTTCGGAGCCGCAGGCACCTACCCACGCTCAGCCTCCGCTTTGTGGGGACACTTTTCTTGGCAGGCTGGGAGGGAAATTACTTTGATTGGCATAGTTGGTACTGTAGCACTTTAAAGCAAAAAGAACCCCTCTCACTAACCCCCCTTCCTAGATTATTTGAATCATTCCTGCCTGATGTCCTCTTATCTTTCCCACAAACCCTCAGTAACTTGGAGGGGGTGAGGGAGAACTTTCTCATGGCAAGAGAACACATTGTCCTTTGCAAAGCAGTTAAACAAATAGACTACCCACAGTACACAGCGCCATAAATATGTTCTGATATACTAAAACATTTTTCCTTTTATCTAAAGCAGCCATTTTAAAATGTTGAGTTGGGTGGCTTCATGTGTTTGGCATGAATCTTCAATACGTGTCATATATTCTTTGCATTTCATATCTTGTCGTCTGAATATTTATCATCTGATCTCTGTTTAGTTTTGGTACCTTTGGTTTTTTAACAGACTCTGTTGTCACACCAAGAAAACGCATCGCTTTGCAAAATGGTTGAGTGCGGGACACAAGCAGGACCAGATTAGTGATGAAAACCTATTTACACATGGATTATGAATATAATTCACCATCATTCATAGATTCGTCTTCAGATACCACTATATCATGATCAGGGATTGGATCTGGAGCCTCTCCTATGAACAATTAATTGAGGTGGGAATACACCCTGCATGAGATGCCAGTCCATTGCAGGGTACCATGTGCAATACCATTAACACACAGGGACAATTTAGAGTCATCTATGTACCTATCTGCATTGTTTTGGGAAGTGGGGGGAAACCAGAAGAAAGCCAGGTCACAGCCAGAATCTCTGCACAGACTGTAAACTTATGATTAAACCCGAGGACCCTGGAACTGTGAGGCAGCAAAACTACCCACTAAGTTTTGTACATTGGTTTGTACAGTGCTGTGAAAAATATTTGCCCTGATTTCTTCTGTATTTGTGTATATCACATACTAAATAGGTTTAGATCTTCAAATGAAACACAACATTTAAAAAACCCATTTTTTTTTTATTATTGAAACAAAAAAAGTTATTCAACACCTCAACACCTATTACCTATGTGAAAAACTAATTGCCCCTTTAAACCTCACCACTTTTGCCCTGTGTATTTCTGATAGTGGAGTCATGAACAGTGACCTTTATTGATACAAGAGAGGCCTGTAGGTTTTTAGATGATATCCTTGGCTCTTTTGTGACCTCCTGAATAAGTAGTTGCTGTGCTCTTGGAGGGTCAGCCATTTTTGGGATGGTTCACTACTGTGCCGAGTTTTTCCATTTGGAGATAATGGCTCTCACGTTGGTCCTTTGGAGTCCCATAACCATTGAAATAGCTTTGTAACTTTTCCCAGACTGATGTATTTCAATCACCTTCTTCCTCATCATTTTCTTGGAATTTCTTTAGATTTTACCATAGTGTGTTTCTGGGTAAGAAACACCTTTTAACCAACTTCATGCTGTTGAGAAAGTTCTATTTAAGTGTTGATGTGATTGAACAGGGTTTGAAGTAATCAGGCCTGGTTGTGTGTAATCCAGCTGAACCCCATTATGAATGCAGTTTCATAGATTTGGGGAACTAGTAACTACAGGTCCAGCTGAACCCCATTATGAATGCAGTTTCATAGATTTGGGGAACTAGTAACTACAGGGTCAAATGCATTTTCACACAGGCCCAGATGGTATTGGATAACTTTTTTCCTTCAATAAATAACCATTTAAAAACTGTATTTTGTTTTTGCCTTTATTTTATATTATATTTTGTTTTCATTTCTCAAACAATTTAGTATGAGATACACACAAAAACAGAAATCTGGATGCGGGAAACATACTTTTTCACAAGCTTATTGTGTACAACCCTTCCAAAAAAGGCAAAAGGTTACTCTGCATCTTCTGCTCATTTTTAAGGACCATGCTTGAACTGCCCTGTGCACTCAGGTCGGCCATCATCGTACTCAGGTCAGCCATCCTCCTCGTCTAATAGTTGATTTTGAAACTTGACGTTCCCAAGAATACACTAAAGTGTAGCAGTCTGACAATTGTGATCTGTAGGTTCTTTTTTGCCTCCCTCACTATCTTCACTGTGTTTGGGTGTAGTATTGGTGTAGTATGCTCACGAGTCCAATTCTGTGAAAACATTCATATATTATTATCATGGTTGTAGTTGTGTTTAATGACATTTCAATTAGGGATGCATCAATACCATTTTTTATTCTTTATGTACACAGTTTTTTGGCACCTTGCGCTAATGTAATGACAATGACAGTGATACTGCTCTGCATGCTCTGGTCAGCTTCGCTCGCGCTCTCTATTAAATATACTGTTCAACACCAAAAAATATTGGTAATGATGCATCCCTAATCTTATCAACTTATGTTTTAATATCTATTATCTGACTTTTGCAAGTCAACAACCATATATTTTGTTTGTGCTAAGACCTGTGGTTTTCTCCATATTTATCGATGAAAATATATATTTTACATAAGCAGCTTCATATGTATACCCCAATAAAATCTAAAATGGTCAAAAGCAAAAACAGGTTCTGTTCTATCAGCAATTTATAATATAGTTTTTATTTCAACAATATATGTTTGCATATATTGGAAATATTTTCTTAGAAGTACATTATATGGCCCAAACATTTGTGGACACCTGTCCATCACATGTCCATCACACTACACTTCTTTGTAGTTCTTCCCAAAACTCTTGCCACAGTTGGAAGCACACAGTTGTATAGAATGTATTTGTATGCTGTAGCTTTAAGAGTTCACTGGAATTAAAAGGCCAAAATCTGTTTCAGCATGTCAATGCAAGGTACACAAAGCAAGGTCCATGAAGACATGGTTTGCCAAGATAAGGCACAGAGCCCTGACCTCAACCCCACTGAACATTTATGGTATGAATTGGAATGTTGACTGCACTCCAGGTGTCCCCAGATCTGAAGTCACTAACGCTTTTGTATCTGAATGGACAAATCCCAACAGCCATGCTCCAAAATATAGTGGAACGCCTTCCCAGAAGAGTTTGCCTGTTTATTATAAGAGCAAAGGAATGGGAATCGGATAATAAAAATAATAATAAATGTCCACTTATATAGCGCTTTTATCCAAAGCGCTTTACACTGTGTCTCATTCACCCATTCACACACACATCAATGGTAGCAGAGCTGCCATGCAAGCTGCTAACTTGCCATTGGGAGCAACTTGGGGTTCAGTGTCTTGCCCAAGGACACTTTGGCATGTGGAGTCACCCGGGCCAGGAATCGAACTGCCAACCCTACGATGAGTGGACAACCCGCTCTACCAACTGCGCCACAGCCGCCCCACTGCGCCACAGCCGCCCCACTGCGCCACAGCCCCCCCCACCCCCGCCGCCCCACGCCTGCGCCACCGCGCCCCCACACGCGGCCGCCCCCACCCGCGCCCCACCCGCCCCACTGCGCCACAGCCGCCCCTGGATGGGATGAGATGGAATGTTAAAATATTCACATATAGGTGCTATGATCAGGTGTCCAACTTCTGGTTATATAGTTTACCAATACTTTTGATGCATGGTTTTACAATACTATTATTTACAAGAAGACATTTTTGTGAGAGAAAAAGTAAGTAACTCCTTACTTTTCCTAAATAGTTCCTAACTAGTTATTAGTTCCTCCTACTGCTAATTTTGGAGGCAGTGAATTTTAAGCTCGATGCATACACACGTAAAATTATAATTTCTTCTGTAGTACGATATGAAGGACAGCCACTTCTGCACTAAACACTGCCAAAGCAATTTGATGCAAAGCTTTCTTTGCTGTATCAAAAATGCTTTAAATATATATTGTAAGGTGTGTCTAGGCCTTAACATTCATCGTAGTCCTAGTCCATGTCTTCATCAAGTTGCTCTGTTTCTTTTGCCTCTTACAGGTTTCACAATCTTGTGGCTTGTTATGGGCGCCTGGCACCACTGGCAGACGTGGATTTGCGGCCACTGAGCTGTGCCCAGGTTGAGCTGCACTTTGGGGACAACACCGAGCAGCTGGAGCTCCGTCTAGAGCAGACTGTGGCTG
This sequence comes from Ameiurus melas, assembly GCA_012411365.1. Classification (NCBI taxonomy): domain Eukaryota; kingdom Metazoa; phylum Chordata; class Actinopteri; order Siluriformes; family Ictaluridae; genus Ameiurus; species Ameiurus melas. The sequence continues at coordinate 8,677,126 of CM022775.1, read as the reverse complement.
ACCTCAAGAAACAGCTCAGGCCTATAGTGCAGCTGCCAGTCAACAAGATGCGTGTCTACTACATTGACAGGCAGCTGGGTTACGCACTAGCACCTCAAGAGCTGAAGTATGGAGCCCGAGCCCTCCATTCCTACAGCATCCGGGATGGAGATGAGATCCTGGTAGTGCCAAAGAGTCAGTGACTAAAGCGATATGATCACAGAGACAATAGTTAAAAAAGGGGCCAGTTGATATGGGAGAATCAAATAAATATCTCCCAATAAAGCCAGTGTAAACAATGAGTTCCAAATCAATTTATAGATCAGTGAACCACCTTGTCCTGTGGAAAGTCAGAGAGATAAGGGCTGTGTGTCCTAAAAGCTGACCAGCTGACTATGTTGAACCTGGGAGATCTAACGATGTCCAGCAGAAGTAATAATTTCCAAAAAGACTATAAATTGGGATATAACCTCTTCTCTTCTTGCTACACTGTTACGTGGGTCAGTAGTGTATTTTTATTTCCAAAGCTAACCAAGATTTCAAAGGTTTTAACTCACCTGTTCATAATTTATTGTGTTACATATACAATATGGATATGTGCATGCGACTGCTTCTCAGGAACAACAAATCGCATGCACTTTCGAGTATTATTTTTTACCACTTATGGTCTACAGTACACATTATTTTTAAGACACAATCCTATATTACAAGCATTACAGGCTCAAACATATCCTCATATCTCATTGTATATAGAATTCACAAATCTCTTGTTTTAAATGCACCCATTTTAAAATTCAGATCCAGCTAATAAAAGCTTGCATAGTGATTTGACTTAGTGAGTCTGATCTGACATGCTATGAGCTACAGTTTTCCCTGCTACAAGTGTGGTTAGAGAAGCAAATGTTGCCTCTAGAGGCAATATATGATGAATGGATCCGGACTGACCTAGTCACCAGAGTGTTTGTGATTGATTGCTGCAGAATACACTGATCCCTGGCTTTGGTAACACCATCTCAGTCACATAGCCAGGACAGCTTTCTCACTGCTTAGATTACAATAGGGTCACCCCCAAGACTGAACCCTCTCTGGGTTCATGTGTCTTTTCACATGCAGTTCAGTTGTTCATGCCTAGCTTCCCTTAATAAGACCACTTAATGTTTGCAATGGGGTGGAACTCAGGTTCACATCACATGAGAATCTAGTCATTTGATATTCATTTGCATGAGCAGCCTTGCATTTATTCCTTTTATGCAGAAATGCCTTTGAGGCTTTTTGGCGATTGTTGGTCCTCTCGGTCAGTTTCCTGTCTCATGTTGGTGCACAAGTAAGACTTGATATGCCCAGTTAGTATTTGTCACAGTTGACTCACACTGAAAAATGAGCCAGCATGAATAAAACCGCTGGAATTTGGCGTGCAATTCTTCGGCAGATGTATTTAATGTGGTATTCAGGTAGATTATTTATTAAGGTTTTTGACATAATTACAATATCCACAGTTTTATTTAGGCTGAGGGTTCAGTATGGTAAATCACATACTGAGGAGGAAAAAGAGTTTTTCCAAAAAAACGCTTATTATTGGTTTGGTATAATTTTATGTGTAACAGATTTTAAAGAACCGAATGGTTTAAAAAAAATTGAAAATACTTTTAAACTTTTTCATATGTGTTTTCTTGATATATGATTATTGTTGTGATATGTAAAGAGATCCAGAATATATTATTTTTTTTGTGATATATAAAGAGAATCCAGGATTTATATTATCTTGTATGTGTTCAAGAAGGCTAGACACATGCATTTGAGCCAAGTCATGTGATGATACTAATTGTTATGTAAGGGAAATTTTCTTGCTTTTGTCATAAAACGTAGGACTATAAACATATTACATCATTACTGACAATTGAAGTCTGTTTTAAAATGGTCAATTCATGCGACTCTTCACATTTTAGGTTTTGGATTACCATGCCTTGCCCCTCTATCAGTTCCCAGCAAAGTGTCCCTAATCCTAAACTGGCTGAACTGGCTTAGATGCTATATGGACAAACTATGTATGCTATCCCTTAGTGAATAAATTTAAAGTGGACATTGTTACATGCTTTGGTCTTAGTGTCCCATTGGTCTCACTGATAAATAATTTCTATATCACATACAATGTCCCAGTTTTTTTTTGTTAGCAGCTCATTAATGTTGCATCTTTGTTGTTTCATCAATGTCTGAGTCATGTCTTACCACTGCTGTTTGAGTTCCATATAAAGTAATGTTCCCCGATTCCTTTGATTATGCGGGTCGCCCTTATGCAGTTTGGTAGCCCAGTCCCAATTCTCTTCCTAGGGCTTTAGACTCCAAGTGAGTAGTACCTTTAAATAAAATTATCTCTGTTATGTCTTTATTTAATTGAAGGAAATTTTTGCACATCCAGTTGTTTATTTGCTCCATTGGCCATTCCATGTCAATTTAATCAAATTCAAAAAGTTGCTTGAATCAATGTATTCAAATTACTTTAAACTCATTCTAGACCATTGCTATTTGAAACTGAACATTACCACATGCTGCTAATCAGATATGAAAACTTTACAAAAAAATATATTTATTTGGCTATACGTTTGTGGACACCTGACCATCACACTTGACTCAAACCCAGACTGGAGCAGGGCTGAGGGGATTTGCCTATTCAGTCAGGCACTGATGTCAAGTGACCACTAAATTTAGCAAACCATGTCTTCATGAACCTCCCTTTGTGTACAGGAGCATTGTCATGCTGGAACAGGTCTTAGTTCCAATGGAAATTGTAATGCTAACACACACAAAGGCAGCCTATATAACTGTGCTTCCAACTTTGTAGCAACAGTTTTTTGGATGTTTCACATATGGGTGTGATGATCGGCTGTCCACAAACCTTTGACCTTGCCGTGTAGCGGGTTGACTTTGAAGGGGTGTCGAGATTTGTAATTTCTTTTACAATTTAAGCTTTCTTCATGATTTTTTTTTCTGTTGTTTTCGTTTTTATTTCAATGACCGAACAAAGCTGTGCTCTTGTACAAATTTCTGGTCAGAGCTCAGGTACTTCTCAGAGATACCAGATGATGTCAAAGCTGTCTTAATCCCTGAAATATGGGCCCATCAAAATGTGAAAAAATGCAATATTGAAAAAAAGCGTAACGTCCACAAACTGAATTTACAGATCCAAACAACGATTTATTGAAAGTGCAACATTTCATACCCGTACACTCTTTAATATAATTTATTCAAATAATTCGGCTGTGCTTCCTGAGATTGTGATTTCATTAGATGCTGAAAAAGCATTTGACAGGGTCGAATGGGAGTATTTGTTTGCAGTCCTGAGGAAGTTTGGATTTGGGGACAAGTTTATTTCCTGGATTAGCCTCCTTTACTCAACCCCTTATGCTAGAGTTCAGACGAACGATTATTTTGCGCTCGGACGAGGGTGCCGCCAAGGTTGTCCTTTATCCCCACTGCTTTTTGCTGTTGCCATCGAGCCGCTCTCTATTGTATTAAAATCTTCTCCCTTGTTTAAAGGAATAGTTCGATATGGTGTAGAATACATATTGTCGCTATATGCTGATGATTTGTTATTGTATGTAACTGATCCTATCTCCTCTATGCCTTCTGTCTTGGATGTTCTGGAGTCTTTTGGTGTTGTCTCTGGTTATAAACTAAATTTAGATAAAAGCGACTGTTTTCCTGTCAATACTATAGCTCTGTCTCTCCAACAGTCAGATCTACCGTTTCGATTTAGTCAGTCAGGTTTTAAATACCTAGGTATCAACGTGACACATTCTCGATCTAATTTTCTTTCAGCTAACTTCACTCCCCTTATCTCAAAGGTTAAATCTAACATTCAGACATTCAGAGTTGGGGTAACTTATCCCTTTCCCCAATTGGCAAGATCAACGCCGTCAAAATGAATATTTTACCGAAGTTTCTTTTCTTGTTCCAACAAGTGCCTCTTTCTCTCCCAAAATCATTCTATGATTCATTGGATAAGATAATTAGTACATTTATTTGGGGAGGGAAGCCACCAAGGGTTAGTAAATCTTTATTGCAGAAATGTAAACTTATGGGAGGACTTGCATTACCCAATTTTCAATTCTATTACTGGGCTGCACACATCCATAAACTTTGTTACTGGGTTCAATCTCCTGGATCTTCTTGGTATAAATTGGAATTATCTTCTTGTAGGGAATCCTCTTTACCTGCTCTACTTTACACCTCTTTACCTACAAAACTTTCCCTATATACTGATAATCCTGTTGTCCTCAGCACACTTAGGACTTGGTATCAATTTAGACGACATTTAAAATTTGTAGGTGCATCTTCTTTGTGTCCTTTAGTGAACAACCATCTATTTCCCCCATTGTGTATGGACTCCTCATTTTCAGTGTGGTATGACAAGGGTATTAAACAAGTTAGAAATTTGTATTCTGATGGTGTGTATGATAGCTTTGCCAATTTGGCATCCACTTACGATCTCCCGTTGACACATTTCTTTCGGTACTTTCAAATAAGGAATTTCGTTTCTAGATGTTTTCCTGGTTTCCCTTCTGCTCCTCCTGAACAGGCTTGGGAAGACCTGTTTTCAAATAACCCGCATCAGAGAGGAATGATTTCTACGATTTATGATTTTATTTTGACGCAAGGTAGTGGGTCGAGTAATAAAATTAGGAATGCGTGGGAAACGGAATTAGGAGTACAAATAAGTGAGGAGTGTTGGGAACATGCTATAGGGAGGGTACAGACTACCACTTCTTTTGCTCATCTTGGACTTATACAATTCAAAGTTTTAAATAGAGTCCATCTGTCCAAGTCGAGATTGTCTGTGATGTATCCGGATGTTGAGGACAAGTGTGATAAAAGCCATGGCTCTCCCTGTCATATTGGCCATATGTTTTTCTTCTGCCCTGAACTCCATGGTTTTTGGTCTGGCTTTTTCATCATGTCCACTATTCTCAGGGTAGATTTAAAGCCTTGTCCATTGATTGCGATATTTGGGATTCCTCAAGCTTCAATTCCTTTGAGCTCGATACAAAAGGAAGTTATTGCTTTCACATCCCTTATAGCAAGACGTTCCCTACTGTTACATTGGAAGTCTGCTAAATACCCATCTATCTCTCAGTGGATAAAGGACGTGATGTTTTTTCTGAAACTCGAGAAAATACGATATACGATGAATGGATGTACAGATAAGTTTTTTCATAAATGGCATCCCTTTATTGCCTACTTTATGGAGTTACAGACACTACCCACATAATGGTTGGTCCCTGTTGTTGAATTTTATAATATCTCTATAACCAGCGACAGTTAATGGGTAGCCATGATGAGCCGGAGGGGTGGGTTGTGGGTTCAATTTTGTTTTTCTTTGTATAAAAAGAAAAAAATCTGTGAATATTTACTGCTGTTGCTAATTTTGTATTTTTGGGAAATGGTGGGGAGGACAGAACAGAAAAGGTGATTTAGATAGGCTTAGCAGTTCAACAGAAATGTATAGCAGAAATCTTTAGCAAAAATTGTTCAGTAGAAATGTAGAAATGTTCTGTAGAAATGTTCATCAGAAGTTCAGCAGAAATGTTCAATAAAAATGAAACATGAAAAAAAAAAGAAAGTGCAACATTTCGACCGTCAGGTCACATTGTCACAATCACATTGTGACTGGTGAAGACCTGATGGCACAAAATGTGGCGCTTTCAATAATTAGTTGTTTGGAGCTGTAAATTCAGTGTGCGGACATTACGCTTCTTTTTTCCATACTGAATTTTCTGTACCTGAGCCCGATTCGGGTTCATTGGATGTGCACACCAATTTTTTTGTTGCATTTTGAAAAATACAATATTCACATTAAAAAGTCATTCTGAAGCACTTTTTAGATACTCACAGAAAGGTCAGTATTGTAAGTCCCTCACAAAATTGATCACATATTGTCTGAGCTTTCTCTTGTAATGAATTGTTCTCTTGCTTTGAGCTGTTAGTGATTCTTACATCCTAAAGATCTCATTGTGTCTCAGAAATTCCTCAAAAATCAGTTTAATTCAGTGAAACTTAATGGGTATGACTTCAACGTAATGACTGCCTGGCACCATCAACATTTTCATCTTTCAACCAAATTACAGTAAGTAAGTATTGCAGCATCTAGGTTTCTTATATCTATGATGGGCACTCTGAATCAATATTTCCGTATAGATTAATGTATCTGTAATCATTTCAGATATTACCTGTAATTTTAAATATATATTTGAAGTCTCGGCAGTTGTAGGTTTTGCAGGTTACTTCTCAACAGTGCAGGTGGATTTTAGCTGTGGTTGTATCTTAGAGTCTATCCACAGCAAAGAGCTTACCCCAGAGCCCAGGCAAACTATCCAACTGGATCATGTCCAGTACTCCAGCATGTCTGTTACCTGGATCACTACAACAACTTGGCTGAAAAAAAATAATCAGGTTTAATTGGTGTCACTAAGCTGAGAGGTGCTAAGAAGGGCTGGACTACCCCTGTCACGCCTACAGGTGAGAGTCACACGTGCTGAATTTGGCAAAGCTCACACACACCATTCATTCTCCCAGATTAAAATGTCTCACATCCGTAGTGGGTTCACTCTCAGGCTGCAAAAGCTTTCCTGAGTAAAGCAGCAGTCAGAGTTCACCCTCAGCTTGGCAACACCAAATAACATGGTGAACTGCCGGGATATCAAGTGTAAGAGTAAGACAAGCGGTTACCAGGCCATGAAAGCAGGGGCTGATCTCAAAAGAAAGGTCACAGAGGAGGTGGCTGTGAGAGTTGGTGTGTTTTGAAATGGTGGGGGCTTTAAGAAAGCTTTTCATGCCTTGCCCTGTACCAGGAGCAAACATGTTCTGGCTAGGCTGATGGTAGCCTGATCCACCCTCTGCACCACAAAGCTGGGGAATGACAAGGAGGGCTGAAGGAGGCTCATTGTGTGGCCAGGAGAGGGAGTAATTTTTGGGGAGGTTTAGGTTACCTGAAAGGAGCTTGACATTGTGGAAGAAAGGAAAGAGAAAGAACCAACAAGTAAGCAACAGATGGATAGGGAAGGGTGATGGGCCCGGATTTTTACCCCTTCCAAGCTCAAGCTTGGTAGACCTACCAGAACTCTCCGACAGCATTGGTGTACCTGAGTGCATTTGACCACTTTCCCATGGAAATGGTTCTGAGAACCTCTGTAGTTCTTCGTTGTGCTTGGTGACTGTGCTAAACTCCACCAGTATTATTTGAATCTGCTTGGTTTGGTTGGCAGATGGCTGGTAAAGCTGATTACTTGTAGCTTCATTTTATCGGACACTTGACTCTTTTACCCAAACAGTGGTGTTAGTGCTTATCACCAAGCATGTCACAGTCTCTTCTTTGTGAGACAGAAACTGGTTCAGATGACACAGAGCCATCTCGGTTGAGCTGACCTATTGCACAATCACCAAGCAAATGTTCTGAAAAGGGAATCAAGAGAATGGAGGGAAGATGGAGAGAAAAGACATGGGCTGATATGTCTTATTAGCAAACTCATTACATCATAAGGAAGACAAGATAGTGAAAAGATAGAAATCACAGTCTTTCTCTCTCGTGCCCTTTCTTCTTCTCTTACCTCTGTTTATACTGTTACACTAGGATAGAATGAGTGCCGAGTCGTACCGTCTCACATTGTACTCTTTATCATCTTTTCTGTCTTCTTGCATGGATTGGTTAAGAATATGGGTGCATTTACACAACAAGGCAACAAGGTGTAACAGAATCCTCCATAGGGATTCCTACGTTGGACATAGGGAATCCAGGTTTGGCCTTCTGTCCAGAAGATTTTCACACGTCCAGCCCCTTTTGGATCTCTAGTTACCTCTACTGTCCCTCTATGAACAAAGGTGCATCTGACTCCCATCTCTTTCCCATCTACTTCCCAGACCCTATCACCATGGATTTACCCGCTATTTCCCCGCCTTTCGGTTCTATCTCAGCACCAGATCTATGGAAAGCAGCTCCCTTGGTGACTGACCCAGCCTAATGTGTGCCATTGCAAATGAGGCTGTCCTTAATTAGTGTAGGGAACCAAGCAAACAGGAGGGGGAGCACTCATACACATCTCTTACATACACCATACACTTAGTCGTTGACTCACGCGCACACACTGAATGTTCTGACTGAATCATGTTAATGCTGTAATTCTAGCCACCTCTCCTTTATATTTACAAAGAGACTTTTTCCCATCTTGTTTTCTTTTGTAAATAAATGACCTAAGGGTGGGCAACAGAGCTTTACACTATTCTGAATGGATTTTTTATGGGGAAGAGACTCAAAGTAATATCACTTTTTGCAACTACATACTATGGACGAAAAAGTAGCTCACTGAAAAGCTATATTGTGCAACATTACAAATAAAATCCCATAACCTTTTAAAACACAGTTCAAAATTTTTTTGTAATTTGTGTAAAATCGTTCTATTAATGGCTAGATAATTAGTAGTCAATTACCTACTCACTTGCATGATATTTTGCAATGTCATGTGCATGCCGTCCAAGACTGGTGTTGGTTAAATTAGAATCTCTAGGAGCCTGCTACAAGGTTTGTAGACTTAAGGTATTTGTTGTACGGTGAAATAATGTGGAAAATATGTCTTGTATTTAAATGTTAAAATTAATTGTTTGATGATGAAATATAGTAACATGTTTTTTAATTTATAAATCTATATAAGCACTGAGCAGTAAGGAAAACTGGCCTGTAGGATATAAACAGGATGCAATGTAAACTAATGGTTTCCACTAGTCAGCATCCCAACCTGACCCCCTGAACCCCAGCTGGCATGGTGTACAACTGCCACTGCTCCAATGACATATTTCTTTCAGGAACCATATTTGTACCAACAGTTTTAATATTCCTTTAATTTGCTTACCTATCATATACCATCACTGACCAAGACCCCCCCACCCCCCTTCACCACTCCTTTTTCTTCATTCTTGCTCTCCCTCCCTCATCTGAAAGGTCTCACCCATTTCTTCATCTCCACACCCCTCCATCTCCTGTCTCCCCCCTTTCCCAAAAACACTCTCGGATTAACTTTAACACTATCTGCAGTCTAAAAGCTAGAGCCTGCCTCTGTCAGTTCTTCTCCAGCTCACCACTAAAGGGACACACACATCTCTCTTCTCTCATCTTGAGATCACTTTTACAAATCTCTTGCTTTCTAAGCCAAAAGACAAAACACGCCGCAGGCTCGGATTGGGCTTGATTTGCTGGTCTTGTTTTCTTCTGTAATCCTGCATACCTGGACTTGCAGAGTGCTCTTGTGTGAGGGGGTTTAAGGAAGCCTTTCTTGGGTGTCTTCCCCCTCCCCTTCCCTTTCCCCAGTTCCAGCACAGAACCTGTCCACTTCTAAAACAGTGTGGATGGTACCCAGTTTGATGGGACTGGAAGGCTGATGCCACAGGTGAGGTGCTGAGCTTCTGTCTTCTGAAGACAGGTGAGTCGATATCAATATTTGTCCTATTTCTGGCATAGCTCTGGTTAATTTGTTAGCAGTACGCTGGTGATGCTGTAGCCTTTAAGACAAATCTCTAAGAAGTATTATCCGCCTTTCTTCATCCCTGACTCAGGTTCTCAGCTTCTGCTTCTCCCTCGCTTTTTATCCCTTTCCTCTCTGCTGTTTGGGATCACACTTAATGTGTGAATAAGTAAATCATCGCTTTATCTGGTAATAAGTAGCCCAGTGATTTTGATAACATCTATCTCTGGCTTTGATGTGGGTCTTAATCTGTTGACAAGAAGACAACTTGTTAGAGATCAGTTTCTCATGGGGTTAGCCAACTAAACCCTGTTTGAGAGATGAAGAGATGGATTTACCCCTTTGGCATTTCTCACAATCCCTTGCAGTACACTTGGGATTTCCACCTAACACTGGTTTCGACTGTAGTCAGTTTCATCTCAGAGTACATCACGCATGACCATGTGGTCCAAACACCACATGCTCTCTGGAAGACTAGGTTTCAGTTATGTTGGAAGGTGGGGAATTGTAGTCATTTGTAATGAGGGGAGTTACTACTCTGTTTGCTGGAGGAACTCTGGCATCAATAAAAAGACTCCCTGAGATTTATGTAATAAATCCTATGAGTCCAGTGGCTACATGCAATTTAGATGGAAAATTTAGAATAGGATAATGTCAGTTGTTCATGTTATATATGAGGAATTGTGATCAACAAATTTTCATACTCTGTTACCAAGGAATAACAGAATGCTTTATAGGCCACATGTATTTAGTCAGTGATACACTTTTTGTTGCTTTATTTTTTTTATTACTCCATAACAGTACCGGATGAAAGTAATTTTAACTTTACATTCATTAATGATGAATATAAAGTTAATGTGCATAGGTTTAATTCAGCAGCATTTAATTTTTACAGAAGGTAAGGAAGCAGGACAAAGAATCTTCTTGTGCAAGACAGATCTTTAAACAAAGAAACAAACAAACACACCAAACAAACAAAACCCCCACTATAATGCTTTTCAGAGCCAAAAATGTCCGAGCCACATGGTATGAGGTCACCAAGAGGAATGCCTAGTGTCAGTTACAGACATTTCAGGGCCGGAATGCCTAGTAGAGTTTGTAGATTTTTCTGCTCAAATAGACTTTATCACCAGTTAATTAGCAGGTTGATGTGTGTTAGAGCAGAAAATTCACCATTTGCCTTGGAGACTAAAGATTATTTAAAACTTATATAGAGTATAAAAACATGCTGATGCTGAATCTTTGGAAATAGAAATAAACAATGAATAAACACACATGCACACACATACATACAGACAGAAGAACACACTGATGGACAGATGGGTAGATAGATAGATGTATTGAAGTATATCAATTAGTCTGTATACAGCTATACTTTATGTTTTGACAGTCCTTTGAATTAACCCCGTTGTCTTATCTGTCACTAAATACCACTACTGCCCCCCTGCACACTACAGATTTAATACATCACTTAATGGATCTATGAAAAGATTTACAGAATGAAACATGCTGGATATAATGAGGAAAAATGCAAAAAATATTCAGATGTAAAAATATAAAAGAAAATAACAAAACCAATTTCATTGTGTAATTCACTAGTAATTTGTGGGAAGACTCCATATAGCTAAATAATAATAATAATAATAATAATAATAATAATAATAATAATAATAATAATGATAATAATTATGATTATTATTATTTTTCTTGAACAATAATCTTTGTAGCCTGAACTGAAAGACATATTTCTCATTTTACTTTTATATATCTAAAAATACTCTAATGTCTACATCTACAATATGTAATTAGTTGAGACAAATCACAGAACAGTTCATGTTTGCACTTATGAGATAATCCACATGTTTGGTCATCATGGGGTTAAAGGTGAAGTGAATGTGTTTTCAGTGTGAGACCACCCTTAACTCCTTATTGTCTGGGTGGTAAACTAAGAAGCCATTGAACTGTAAAATAATATCCACCAAAGGTCTTGGTCAGTTGAGTTAACAGAATTCCTCTATTTTTGCTGTTTCTAACTATTCATTTATGATTAAGTAGGATCTGGAGCCTTGATCCGGATATGTATCATGGAATATGTATTAGGAGTGTCATTCCATGTCCTGGAGTCCATTAAAAGGTTTGGGAGAAAATGTCAATGAGACTGAAAGTCAAACTTGAGCGCCTCAGGTTGTCAAATTGACTGGCAATTTAAGCCTTCTCAATTAGACCCATTAGCGGAACTGCTCAAGTCTCCTCTCTAAAGCCAATGAGACATACCACACAAACACACGGTAACAGACCCTCCAAATGATTGCGAGCAGTGAGTTTGACTCCCCGCCACAGGCTCGCCTGCAATGTAGAAGCCTAGAACTGCTCCTCTATTGCCCACTAACACAGTAGTGCCGGTGAATGTGATCCCGGCACATTGTTCACTATCACATAATGGGACCTTTTCAGCAAAGGGCCAACAGGCCCACCATGGCAGGGAACAGAGAAGGCGGTGAAGACCCATGGGATGCCTGGGAGACCGCTCTTAAAACCAGGGAAGATTAGAGCGGGTTGAACTTATCTTATTTGTCTTCTTAATGTGCTTTGTCGTTTATAGTTCAATTCACATGTGTAATATAAGCTATTATTAAACGAAAATCACTGGCATCAGTCATAAACAAGAATATCTGCATTTGGAATGCTACCACTACCATAACATAAATTAGTGATTTTGATCATTTATGCTGTCAACTTTTAGCTCAAACAGTCCTACATTTCATGTGTGTGCTTTAGGTCTTTAGGATGGTCAAAACAAGCACTTTAGTGTCTCTTCTCCAGCTTTTCAGCACTCTTGCTCCCAGAGGAGGTGAGTCATCCTGCTTATTCTAGTTCCTCCTAGCTTATTTTTTTACCCACCTTGCTGCTTCATCTGAATAATATTCATCTGAATAATTATTGATAATTAAGTAATATAGCACAAGCAAGAGTGCTGTTGTATGGAAAATCAGGCACGAGTGCTGCAAGTAATCACAGCCACGCTGATAGTCCGTACAACAGCACGCCTGTGAGTACGATATTACTTTTATAGGACAGTTCTATAAACAAGAAATTCTATTGTTTTAATATTGAGTAACAGACATTTCAGGCACAATATGGCCAAATATTTTGCTTATTTTTGTTCCATCAACAAAAATGTCATGTACTGCACAGACTGACTGACAGCCCGTAGTAAGTGTAGTAATTGTTTCAATGTAACAAACTATTGCTAGTATTGGAATTTTATGTACTGAACACAGACAAGAGTGATACAGTGAACTGTACCAGTACGGTAATACTAAATATTAACACTCTTGAAATAACTCTTGGAATATATCAATTATATCAGGTTGTGTTACTGCAAGAAGTATTAGCAAAACAATCAGGAACCAAATCTTGTGATAGGCTGTTTCATTCATAGTTTGAATGCATAATAATTACACATAAGCTGGAATTTGCATGCATAATGCTTGGCCCAATCATTAGCTTGGTGCTTGAATAAAACAAGCTACGAAATTTGTGTTTACTACACCGCTTTCCTTTCTTTCTTAGCTTTCTCTCAGGATATCCTTTACCCCTTTGGACCAGCTTATAGGGACACAGAAACCCCCAAGATGGATGATGGCAGTTCAACAGAAGTTTCTCTATTAATTCCGTTTATCTTCTTCAACATCCCCTACCGCTCCCTATATGTGAGTGCAGGGAAAAATTGTTTCATACACATACATCTTGCTTCAAATTAATGTGTTAATATTATATACATCCACTGTAGATAAGTATTGTTATCATGAGTAGGCATAACCTTAATACATCTTAATATCGTTCATAGAAATATATATCAGTCGACTGTCAGTCCACTTACACTTACATTTCTCATGTATGTAATCAAAACTAAAATTGAGTACAAAAATATGTACTCATTTTGTCAAATTATAACCCACCAATGGTTCCTATCACACAGGTAAACAACAATGGCGTAATCTCCTTCAATGTTCAGGTGAGCCAGTTTACTCCTGAGCCTTTCCCCCTCAGTGACAGTCGGTCATTTATTGCTCCCTTATGGGCTGATGTGCACAATGGTATTCGTGGGGATGTGTACTATCGTGAGACCACAGAGCCAGAGATCCTAGCAAGAGCTACTCAGGATGTCAGGAAGTATATCAAGACCATGCCATCCTTTACTGCTACCTGGGCTTTTATTGCTACCTGGAACCAGGTCACGTTTTATGGCGGCAGTCAGACAACACCGGTAAAGAAAGGAGGAACATTTCTATTATTTCATTGCCTTATTTCATTTTGAATGGACACATTGATATAGATCTGGTGCTATATAAATGAACACTTACATAATCTAAAAAGAATATGCATTTGTCACAGGTGAATACATTCCAGTCAGTGTTAATCTCAGATGGCGTGGTCCACTTTGCCATGTTTAACTTTGGAGAAATTACATGGAGCACAGGGACAGCTAGTGGGGGAGATCCTCTTACTGGCTTGGGAGGAACCACTGCACAGGTAACCTTGTTTTTTAATTTGCTTTGATGTATATCAGAGGTTTACTTAGTAACCGTTTTTATTAATGAAGCACAACATGGTGCCTTGTGTCTGATGTCTCGGACATTATTGACGTTTCTAGTCAGGTTTCAATGGTGGAGATGTCAGTCACTTCTTCAACCTGCCTGGTTCCCGCACAAATGAGGTGGTTAACATTGAGCAAACTACAAATGTCAATGTGCCTGGTCGATGGTTCTTCCGTGTTGACACAGAACAGATCGACCCAGCCAATGGCTGCAGCTTTAATGGTAAAAGCATAATGTCTAAAAAAAAAACAGTCCTCTTGTTTAGGTTGTTTATTAAATGTTCTATAATTTTGTAATACCTGAGTGTCTAATTGTTTGAGTGAAGTTTGTATGTGAGTGTTGGTGAGTTGGGGTAGATCTACGATTCCTTTCCAGTTTTCTGTTGATGGCCGTTCCTTTATTTCTTGAGTCCAGACTTTTTTGGAATGTCAGGGCAAGCATTACAAAAGGTTAATCTTCTTCTTCTGGCTTTAATCCCATTAGGTGGGGTCGCTGGTTAACAAAAGGTTAATAAATTACTTAAATATTTTACTTTACACGCAGGAGTATAAAGTACTTTATTAATATTTAATTCAATTAAATATTTTGTTTGCAACATAGAGCAGGGGATTGTGTGTTAAGGTGTAGAGACATGCTATAGCTCAGGACTGATTTATGCTTACGAGCCAGTCTCATGTCAGAATGTAAGTCATGTCAGGTAAAGTAAACCAAGTCAATTCTCACAGAAAATAATTTAGAAGTGTTTTTACTCACCTGTATTCATCAGTATGAGTGACTTTTGTATTGAAGCACTTTAACTAGTGTTTAAATCCACAATTATATCAATTAGATTGACAGATGCACATCAAGTATGTCCAGTCTTATCTGCAAAGGGCTGGTGTAGTTTTTCATTCCAATCAAGTAGGAGCCACACCTGATTAATTAGCTGATCTTGGCTTTCGATAGAGCATCAGGTATGGCTTCTGCTTGGTTAAAATGAAAATGGCCACCCACATCAGTCCTTTCTATATAACTAGTAGTTAATACTACTATTAAATTATTTAAAAATAGAGAAGGGGCACTTTACACTGTAAACGTAGGGGTTGTTTTAGCTTTTCTTCACAATCTAATCCAGTAAATTCTGGTGTGGTTCATGTGACACTGCTGCCTAGAGGACATGCTCACATTATGGGGAGGTATTAAGCTTCCACTCTGTGCAAGTGTTTGTGCACAACATTTTTCAGTGTTTTCAGAAGTATTAATCAGCCCTAACTCATTTTTCATATTCAGGGCGGTTTTATCGACGTGGAGAGGTGTTCTGGCTCTCAGACCAATGTTCGCAGCGTTGCAGATGTCTGGATTTGGACAACGAAGTCCTTTGCAAGGAGGCTCCATGTGCCCAGTTGGAGACATGTGAACAGCAAGAGGGAGCATACTACTGCCAGCCTACCCGAACCAGCACCTGTGTGGTGTTTGGAGACCCCCATTATCACACCTTTGATGGCTTTCTCTATCACTTCCAAGTAAGACTGAATGTGCCTGATTTTGGAAAAGGTATTGCCTGAGTTGTTGTGCATGTGCTGGTCTGGACATATTCTTGATTTCTACATGTAAACCACAAGAAAATAAGCAAGTTATTCTCTTAATGTTGTGACATGTTCTCCATTTTTATTCTGTCCATTCCTACAGGGTACCTGCTCTTATCTTCTGGCTCGGCCATGCTGGGAGATGCCTGGTCTCCCATTTTTCAGCATTGAGGCTAAGAATGAAAATCGTGGCACGACTTCTGTGTCCTGGTTGAAAGATGTCACTGTGGAGGTATATGGCCATCGAGTTACACTACCAAAGGCACCTCTGGGCACTGTAAAGGTGGGTTTCTGTTCCTCATATTTCTGCCATAAGTTGCATAATGGAAGGTAAAATGGCCTACAAAATCAATGTTACATTTACTCAGTTCTCATTTATGGTTTCAGGTGGACAGTCTCTTGAAGACTCTCCCTGTCCAGCTCCAGTTAGGGGCTGTTAAGGTATACCAGTCTGGTCTTGCAGTTGTCTTAGAAACTGACTTTGGTCTCATGGTAACATATGATGGGCAGCACTATGCTTCCATCTCCCTTCCCAGCTCCTACTTCAACAATACTTGTGGCTTATGTGGTAACTATAATGATGACCCCGCTGATGACCCTGTGTTGCCAGATGGTTCTTTAGCAGATAGCGTTGTTGAGTTGGGTGGTAGTTGGCGAGCAGAAGACACTGATTTTCGTTGCACAGATGGGTGTGCTCAGAACTGCAGCTTGTGTGAACCAGCAGCTGAAGCTTTTTATTTTCGTCCTGATTACTGTGGGCTCATAAACAAGACTGATGGGCCATTCCGAGACTGTCGGGCTGTGGTGGACCCTACTGCATTTGTCTACAGTTGTGTGTATGACATGTGCAGCAATCGTGACAACATCACAACACTCTGCCAGGCTATACAGGCATATGCTTTAGCATGCCAAGCTTTGGGAGTAAACATCAGACCCTGGAGGTCACGTACATTCTGTGGTAAGTCATTCCATGCTTCAAGTATATTGAATGTTTAATGAAATTAAATATTGATCTTACTACTTTTATAAAAATGTATTATGTTTTCAGTGTTAATCCATTAAATCTTCAATATCTATTCTTTAATTGCTTTAACTGTTTTTAGCCTTAACATGCCCAGAGAACAGCCACTACCAGGTCTGCACAAATGCTTGTCCCCCTTCCTGCTCCGAATTGACCTCCCACCTATACTGCACACATCCATGCACAGAGGGCTGCCAGTGTGACCAGGGCTTCGTGTTGAGTGGAAACCACTGTGTCCGTCTCTCTGATTGTGGTTGTGAGCGAAACGGCCTGTACTATGCTCTCAATGAAACCTTTTGGGTAGGTGAGGGGGGTGAGGTGGGCAGTGACTGTTTCCAGCGCTGTGTATGTGGCCCAGCGGGTGAGGTCTCCTGCTATAATGACTCCTGCCAAGACAGCGAGGTGTGCACAGCAGAAGTGGGGTTGCTGGGATGTTATCCTCGTAGAGAGGCCATGTGTTCATTATCTCAGACGTACATCTTAGCTACCTTCGATGGGTCGTCCATGCCATTCCCAGATGAGAGCTCCTTCTACCTGGTAAAAACTATGGGGCGCCTGCCAGCCAATGTGTCAGCGGTGGAGGTGAAGATTGGAAGAAAGCTGGTGAATAAGGGTCCGACCTGGAAGAGGCCTGTGGTTATCAGGGTTGCATACCTGGAGGCACAGATTGGTGGCTCTGATTTTGACCTTGTTAAGGTTTGTGGAAATCAAAATTCATTTAAAATATTTTCATTTGAACAATTACCCGTTCTAAGCATATATGCTTTTTATAAGATGTAAGGTGTGAGCAGTGTAGTTGAGGATCTGCTAAGTAAACTTAGCATGTAAGGTCAAATAACAATGTTACCTCTCCTGTCTCTCCTTAGGTAAATAGTGAGCAAGTTGTTCTTCCATATGTCCACCCAGTGGAACCACTTATCGTGTACCGTGCTCCTAGCAATGCTACTGTAGTGGAATGGACCGGTCTGATTCAGGCCCGTTACTCCCGCCAAGGCTTTCTCAACATCACCCTCTCCACACTGTTTTACAACTCAACCTGTGGGCTCTGTGGTTTCTTCAATGGAGATCCAGCTGATGACTTGCGTTTGCCGAGTGGCCGCCAGGCTGACACGGCTGACCAGTTTGTTGAGGGCTGGAGGGCCATTGCTGATGACCTAACATGCAATGGCGACTGTGATGATCTTTACCGCATGTGTACAGACCTGCGGCTATACCAGAGCCCCTGGCTCTGTGGAAACATCAATGACCCAGGAAACAGCTCGTTCCTTGCCTGTCACTTATCTGTCAACCCCTCGCCCTTCTTCAGGAACTGCTTGTATAACATGTGTGTGAAGGAAGGTAACCGCTCAGCTTTGTGCTCATCCTTGCAGGCCTATGCTTCAGCCTGTCAGGATGCTCAGATCAACTTGGGGCCCTGGAGGAGTGCCACAAACTGCCGTAAGAAATATTTGACCTCAAAAGGCAGTATTATATCAGTAGTGTTTTAGTTTTGCAGTGCTTTTGATATTGTCTTCTCTCTCCCCTGTCCAGCCCTGCCATGCCCAGAAAACAGCCACTTTGATGAGTGTACCACAGCATGCCCACTGACCTGTGAAAATCTGGATGAGCCAGAGGAGCCCTGCCCATACCCTTGCTCCGAAGGCTGCCAGTGTGAAGAAGGCTTTGTGCTCCGTGATGGGCTCTGTGTACCCCGCAGTGACTGCGGCTGCTTTTACCTTGGCCGTCAACTAGCCACCAATGACACATTCTGGACTGACTGGGAATGTCAAGAACGCTGTTTCTGCAATGGGACAGACAACAGTGTCTACTGCAACTTTTCGCCATGCCACCCTGAGGAATACTGCCAAGAGACTGATGGGCTATTTTTTTGCCAGCCTCGGACTGAGGCTCTGTGTGCGGTGGCTGGATATGGGCATTTCTTGCCTTTTGGAGGTGTCCCATTTGACCTTCAGAGCAGCTGCACACTTCATTTGGTTACCACAGAGTGTGGGGGGCTGGATGAAGATGAGGACATACATGGGGAGTTGGATGGCAGTTTCAGTGCTGAGATAGGACCAAGGGACCTGCCTCAGTTCCAGCTTTCAGCCCGGAATGAGGAGAGAGACACAGGGCAGGCCATCTGGGTGCAGGGTTTTGTGTTGGAAGTTTATGGATATGAGATTGAGGTGTCAAGGAGCTTCAAACATACAGTCATGGTGAGGAATAGATTTACATCTACACTTTGATACATGTCATAATAAGAACAAAGCTTTCTGAATTAAACCCTTTCTTTCTCAGGCTCACTTGTGTAATTTCCCTTATACCAGGCCCTACAGCTGCACAAGAACACAAAGCCATTGAATACTGACCATTTCTACAACAACTTCTGTTAGGCAAAATATTTCATAATCACAAGAATTTGTCTGTAATGGTCATATTTTCTGGAGGTCAAGCACTTATTATGTCGCAAAGTTATTTTTAATCAAGCAGAGAGAACTGAAGACAAAGGAACATGTGAGGGAACATGAGGAATATCGGATTACAATCTATGTCTGTTAACAAGCTGGAGTAAAGTCACACAAAAGCCATATTTGAGTGATAGCTGGAAGAAGTTCACAACAGTATCTAAAGATCTGAGGGACTTTAGATCAAATAAAGATAGAGAGAGCAGAGGAAAGATGCTGAAAATTGTTCTCTGGACCTTTCTATGTAATACAAGATCAGAGAAATGAGAGCTAGATGGAAGGAAAAGAAGAAAACTGATCAATTGTGCTCACATTACTGCTACCACTAGAAATAATGGAATGGAAATTATGATTACATTTTATAATGTGACTACTTTTCAATTTATTTCTACAAGGTAAATAAAGAGCGTTTGTACCTGCCTCTGAAATTGGGCCCAGGGAAAGTCAACATATACACTCTGGGATTACAGTTACTAGTGGAGACTGACTTTGGACTGAAGGTATAGTAGCATCTTTACTTGCTATCTCTGTGCTTAGAAAGAACCAAAAATGTAACTCTGAGTCACTTTAAGATTCACTAATTCATGTAGTATAAACATGGGGTCTACTAGTAATACAAAAGCATAGGACTGTTTCTAACCATCTTTACTTCTTAGGTGGCATTTGACTGGAATACACTACTTTTGCTTTCTCTGCCCCGGAGCATCTTTAATTCCACCTGTGGTCTGTGCCAGGGAATGCCCATCTCTGGTCCTGCCCTCAGTGTTAGCGAATGGGGCATGATGTGGGCAGAGCGTGACACCTTCTGTCAAGTTGGATGTGGTGATTCCTGCCCACGCTGTGGATTAGTTGAAAGAGGCCTGGCAGCGGATGTCCCTGTGCAGACAATGGATGCCATCAGCAACAATGATATTGAAAACTCTATCCCAGGAAACCGTTTCCACTTGGCTGAGGGCTTGTACGTTTATGTGGAACCAGAGGCAGTGAGACTGTGTGGACTTATTATAGATCGTGGAGGTGTGTTTGCACGGTGTCACAGCAAGGTGGCACCAGCATACTTTTACCAGAGCTGTCTGCAGGATACATGTGTGGACCAGGGAGCACAAGAAACCATCTGTAATTGGTTGCAGATATACGCTAGTACCTGTCAAATCCAGGGGTTATCTATGATTGGCTGGAGGAGCTCTACTCCATGTGGTGAGACACACAATCAACTTGCGCTTGCACTCATAAATGCATAGTGTACTGTACACACTGAAACACACACACTTTTGAATTTTTAGTTTCACCCTGACTGAAGCTTTACCTTGCATAAACACATATTTGACTTTTTGAGCTACCTCACTACACAGTAATGCACTGAACGCTTTCTGCCATCATCCCTGTGCATGTGTGTTTGTGTACGTGTGTTTCTAGTGCTGTCATGTCCAGTTAACAGCCATTACTCCAGCTGTATGATGGCATGCCAGCCTCAGTGTGCTCCAGCACGAGGCCAGAGAGACTGCAACCAGCACTGTGTGGAAGGTTGCCAGTGTGATCAAGGTTATGTGCTCAATGGCAAAAGCTGCATCCTTAACCAGAACTGTGGCTGCTATACTGACAGCAAATACTACGAGGTGAGAGAGGTCTTTGAGGTGGGCATGGTATATTTCAAGGGAATAAAGAGATTATTCAAATAGGCAGAACAGTGAACAACATTGTGGCTTATTGTAGATGGGTGCTTTAAGTGTTACAAGAGCCACAGTACATGTGTGTAAGGTTCTATATGCTTCAGATGTCACAATGGAAGATAGTATTAAAGTACAATAATGTTATTGTGATTGCAAAGAATATAAGACCATTACAGTTTTAGGTGAAGGTGCATTAAATCAATCCAGTTCAGGATTTTTGGCATGCATTGCTCAATTAAAATATAGTCAAATCATAGCAAAATCAAAGTTCAAAGTTCTGAAAGCTCTACAAGCCTCTCTACAGTTCTCCCTTTGTCTCCTGCTCACCTTAGCCTAAGCAGTTGTTTTGGAACAACGATTGCACCAAGCGTTGCCAGTGCATTGGCCGCAACTTGATCCAATGTGACCCTCGCCGCTGTAAGGCTGAGGAGGAGTGTGTATTACGCCATGGTGTCCGTGGCTGCTTTGCCCGTCGCAACCAGCACTGTGTGGCATCAGGTGGCGGTGTTTTCCGCACATTTGATGGTGCTTCCCTCCGCCTGCCTGCCTCCTGTTCCTTTGTCCTGTCTACTATCTGCCACAAGTTGCCTGAACTCTCCTTCCAGCTCATTGCCAACTTTGACAAGTGGAGCACCCCCAATCTTACCACCATCTCTCATGCCTACCTCTACATCAATGAGGAGAATATCCTTATTTCTGGCAACACTGTTAAGGTCCGTAAACTTTAAAAATCTTACTAATGTTAAATGTCCATTGCTCTTACAGATCGAAAGAAACCATGGTTGTCATAGTCATTTCTCATTGACATTATTATAGTTATGGGGGAAAAATTGATGTTGTGTTCACTATGTAACTTCAATTATTAGCAACTTAAACTGTTTATGGAAATAGGCAAACAAAACCTAATTCATCTTCCTTATGCCAGGTGTGTGTGGACAAAGGACAGTGTAAATCAAAGAATGAATGTTATACCCACTAAGACGACCTTCTTTTCAAAATTTACGTACATAATTATGACTTATGATATGAGCAACTGTCCATTATGATACTGAATTGTCCCTGCCCCTCAATCTCTTTTTAGGTAAATGGTACCCCAGTGTCTGTGCCTTTCGTAACAGGCCTGATGACTCGTGTCTCCACATCTGAAGGTTTTCTGGTGATTGACACGCCACAGGACATCCAGGTCCGCTATAACCGTTTCAACACACTTAGTATCACCATGGGACCACGGCTACAGAACAAGGTGTGTGGTTTGTGTGGAAACTTTAATGGTGACCCCACTGATGATTACATCACCTCCCGTGGCAAACCAGCACTTAGTGCACTGGAGCTTGCACAGAGTTGGAAGACCAATGGTATGCAGAACAGGTGTGTGGCTTTTTAATAGAATGTCTTTTTATGAATTTTTCTGTCTCATATTTTCTAACAATTCTCAAACTCTCTCTCACCCTCATAATCATTTATTTCTCAGTCCACTCACTTACTCTCTCTCTCTCTTTTTGTTTAGATCTGTATAAAAATTGCTTTCATTTTCTCAAACTTTCTCTCTCTTTCCCACTCTACCTGTGTGTATTTGCAGCTGTGATGAAACTCAGTATGTGGCTTTGGCCCAGTCCTGTGATAACACAGACATTTTGGAGCTGCAGGGTGAGGACAGCTGTTTGAAACTTACCCAGCCAAAGGGCTTTTTCCAGCCGTGTCACGGCCTGCTGGACCCACAACCGTTCTACCAATCCTGCTACCTGGATGGCTGCTACAACCACCGCAGGGCACAGGTTTGCGGCTCTATGGCTGCCTATGCTGAGGCGTGCCGCTCCTTTGGCACACTCACCACCAAGTGGATTGCCCAGGAGAACTGCTGTAAGGGCACACTGCCACCTACCAGACAGGAGGGGGAAGTGTGTTTGTGGGAGGTAACGGGTGGTGGGACAAAAGCATGAAAAGATTACTCTAACTCTGACTTGCAAAAACTTCCAATTTGCCAATAACTGTATGAGGCAATCTTTTTAACAGTAAATTATGCAGTAATGCTATAATGACTGGGTCATGCTACCTAACTGACTGAAATATAGGCTAGAGGCTGGCATCTCTGACATAAAGCATTAACAGCTCCCTAACTTGAACATCATCACAAGCTCAGTATATATACAGAGCCCTCCAGAATTATTAGCACCCTTCATAAAAATGAGCAGACTATTGTGTAAAATATATAGAACATAACAGGAACTTTCAAAACAAAGAACTTTCAACACAATAGACAGAGGTGGTTTATGACTTGCATAAAACAACAACAAATCATGCAATCTAGTAAGTACCAGGATATTTAAGCTGAAACCATGGTTGCTTCTGCCAGGAGGTTCAGACTTGGCTATAGATAGAGCAATCAAGAAGAGGATGAACCAGATATAATTCCAAATCAACACAAAAACTGCTATAGAAACATAAACTCAGCGTTTTGCAATGACTATATCAGTCACTGGATTTGAAGACTACTGAAAACCTGGGGTCTGAATTGAAGAAGGAAAGTCCACATGCACAAAATATTCTGCATGGAGGAGTGGACCAAGACAAGGGATACCAAACTTTTTCAGACATAGCCCCTTTTACTAGCATGACTAGCCAGCAACCTGTAGCATTAAGTTAACTATGTAGTGCACAAAAATAATTTAATTCTGGCTTTGTAACATTAGCCAGGTTAACTTTCTGAGCACACACTTCACATAAAATCTGAAACACTATAGATTTAATACCTAGTGTTGGATATATTGTTTAGCAGATTAACACTAATATGGCTGTGTCCAAGGTGGGGGAAACCTAGTCCAACATTAGCAGAGACTGTAATAAAACTTTGAATGTTGAACATGGTATTACCTTATTACACACACACACACACACACACACATATATATATATATATACAGTGGTGTGAAAAAGTGTTTGCCCCCTTCCTCATTTCCTGTTCCTTTGCATGTTTGTCACACTTAAGTGTTTCGGAACATCAAACCAATTTAAACAATATTCAAGGACAACACAAGTAAACACAAAATGCAATTTGTAAATGAAGGTGTTTATTATTAAAGGTGAAAAAAAATCCAAACCATCATGGCCCTGTGTGAAAAAGTGATTGCCCCCCTTGTTAAAACATACTATAACTGTGGTTGTCCACACCTGAGTTCAATTTCTCTAGCCACACCCAGGCCTGATTATTGCCACACCTGTTCACAATCAAGGCATCACTTAAATAGGAGCTGCTTGACACAGTAAGGTCCACCAGAAGATCCTTAAAAGCTACACATCATGCCGAGACCCAAAGAAATTCAGGAACAATTGAGAAAGAAAGTAATTGAGATCTATCAGTCTGGAAAGGGGTTATAAAGCCATTTCCAAAGCTTTGGGAATCCAGCGAACCACAGTGAGAGCCATTATCCACAAATGGCGAAGACATGGAACAGTGGTGAACCTTCCCAGGAGTGATTGCGGCCCACAAAATTACCCCAAGAGCGCAGCGACGACTCATCCAAGAGGTCACAAAAGACCCCACAACAACGTCCAAAGAACTGCAGGCCTCACGCTTGCCTCAGTTAAGGTCAGCGTCGTGCCTCCACCATCAGGAAAAGACTGGGCAAAAATGGCCTGCATGGCAGAGTTCCAAGGAGAAAACCACTGCTGAGCAAAAAGACATCAAAGCTCGTCGCAATTTCTCCACAACACATCTTGATGATCCCCAAGACTTTTGGGACAACATTCTGTGGACCGATGAGACAAAAGTGGAACTCTTTGGAAGGTGTGTGTCCAAGTATATCTGGCATAGAAGGAACACTGCATTTCATAAAAATAACATTATACCAACAGTAAAATATGGTGGTGGTAGTGTGATGGTCTGGGGCTGTTTTGCTGCTTCAGGACCTGGAAGACTTGCCGTGATAAAAGGAACTATGAATTCTGCTGTCTACCAAGAGATCCTGAAGGAGAATGTCCGACCATCTGTTGGGTAACTCAAGCTGAAACGAACTTGGGTTCTGCAGCAGGACAATGATCCTAAACACACCAGCAAGTCCACCACCGAATGGCTGAAGAAAAACAAAATGAAGACTTTGGAGTGGCCTAGCCAAAGTCCTGACCTGAATCCTATTGAGATGTTGTGGTATGACCTTAAAAAGGCCGTTCATGCTCGAAAACCCTCTAATGTAACTGAATTAGGACAATTCTGCAAAGATGAGTGGGCCAAAATTCCTCCAGGACGCTGTAAAAGCCTCATTGCACGTTATCGCAAACGCTTGGTTGCAGTTGTTGCTGCTAAGGATGGCCCAACCAGTTATTAGGTTTAGGGGGCAATCACTTTTTCACACAGGGCCATGATGGTTTTGATTTTTTTTCACCTTTAATAATAAACACCTTCATTTACAAATTGCATTTTGTGTTTACTTGTGTTGTCCTTGACTATTGTTTAAATTGGTTTGATGTTCCGAAACACTTAAGTGTGACAAACATGCAAAGGAACAGGAAATGAGGAAGGGGGCAAACACTTTTTCACACCACTGTATATATATATATATATATATATATATATATATATATATATAGATATATAAGCTTATCTTACCTCATAATGTCTAGTGAAGTCATATTGGCTAATGTAGAAAATCCATGAACATGGAAAAAAATAAAAGTTTAACGGATTTATTAATAATATCATCTTTTCTCTTACATCTGGCCATCTGTAATCTATTTTGACATAGCAATGAAAGTAGTGAATGTATGTGTGTTTGTGTGTGTGTGTGTGTGTGTGCTAACTTTGTGCCTGGACCTGTCTTTAGCAGAATGGATCTATGACCCCTGTGCAGGGGAGATCTGCACAAACAACACATGTGAGCAGGAGAATGGAGGAGACCTGTGTGGCTGCCCAGAACTTCCCAGCACAGAAATTAGTAAGCAGCATGACTTTTTTTGAGTCCATTAGTCCTCATATCAGAGACATTATCCTTATTTTCTATTCTCCAACCCAAAAGCAGCAGACAGACTTCATGACCCTTAAACTATTGACTATATACAAGGAAGATAATACAAAGGATACAAAGGATATCAAGCTACATATCAAGCTATATTCCATACTAGTTTCTTTAAAGGACAGGAAACATGCTGGTTAATACCTTAGCTAATACATCTTAAATTGTTACCGCAGGATGTAGGTGCTTATACTGTGGCTACAATTATATCTAAATGCAAATGACGTGGCTGTGTGACAAGCACGCAGCTTTTATATGCTGAAACGTCAAAAGGGAAAGGATGAAGCATGAAGACCCAGAGAACGCTCTTGCCACTGTAAAATTAAAGCTACTTTCATTATATGGGTTTTTGTGATTATCTTTCCAGAAGCAAGTTTTTCCATTGGATAGGGTGACCATTTTCTTGTTTTTCAAAAAGAAGATAGTGTTACTATGAATGCAAACTTTAATACACTAATAAATATTAGATGCCCATGAGTGTACCGTCTGTCATCATTTATACATTTGAATGACCATGTAATATGAAGCAATGGGCATGGGCATTGTTTCGACTCAGGACAGCTGTCATTTCCTGCTATTGTCAAGCAACTGTTTGATGCTGTACACAAAAGTGTTCACTGGGAGTAGGCTAATGGTTGAGAGGCAGGAATTTGGCCAATAGTTTCTGCCTTTTATAATCGACCAATTGGTGTGTGTGTGTGAAGGCGGGAATTACAGAGAGGAGTTAAAGCAATGCAAACATGCGCACACATGATGCAATATTAGAACATTTTCTCAATATTCACATATTCTCAAATTTAGAAATCCCGTCCGGGACGCTTCTTTAAGATCCAAAAAAGAGGACATGTCTGGGAAAAAGAGGACGTATGGTCACCCTACCGATGGATTTGTCAAACAAACCGGTTACCGCATGCAGCCTTCATCACGGGAATATATAATCAGCAAAAAAAGAAATGTTCTCTCACATTCAACTGGTTTAATTTTCTGCTAATTTCTTAACATGTGTAAATATTTGTATTAACGTAAAAACATTCAACAACTGAGACATAAACTGAACAAGTTTCACAGACATTTGACGAACAGAAATGGAATAATGAGTCCCTGATCAAAGGGGGGGGGCAATATCAAAAGTAACATTCAGTATCTGGTGGCCACCAGCTGTTTTAAGTAATATAGTGCATTTCATCCTCATGGCCTGCACCAGATTGGTCAGTTATGGCTGAGAAATGTTACTCCCCATCTGATGCTCTGGCCACATCTGCAGTTCTCATGCCTCCCTGCAGCAGGCCTATGGCATGTTCATGCAGGTGAGCAGGACCCTAGGCATCTTTCTTCTGGAGTCAGTAGACAGGTCTCTTTAGTGTCCTAAGTTATTGTAACTGTGACCTTAATCACCTACCACTTGTAAACTGTTAGTGACTTAAGGAATGTTCCACAGATGCATGTGCAAAAATTGTTTATGGTTCATTGAACAAACATGAAAAACATTGTTTAAACCCTTTCCAATAAACATCTGTAAAGCTTATTTGGATTTTTACAAAATTATCTTTAAAATACAGTCTCCTGAAAAAAGTTTCTTTATTGCTGAGTTTAGTTAGCGAGCTGCCGCAAGAGACAAGGCTAGGCTTCTGCTATGTATATTGGGTCATTAACACTAATACTTGTCACACTGTACGAGATGATTCTAATAACTTCTTGACCAAATTCTTTAACAGCCTGCGAAAACATCTTTCATTTTCAGATTATATGATAAATTTGTGATTAAAGAAAATTACTACATTCTCTTTGCGTCATCAGTAAGCATGTACAGAAAATGGTAAGATAATAAGGATATTTTTGCTATCCGTAAGCATATTTCCTTTACGTTTTGCCATTGCCACTACCATAGTTGTAGCTGTCCTGTGAGTTTCACGTCACCCTATGTCGCCTTCTTGTTACCTTTTAGCCGTGGTTACACTGAGACCAAAAGCAAACAAATAAATAAATAAATAAATAAAATAAAAATACTGACACAGCCAGACCTTTGTTGTCGCCTGTCTTGGTCGCAATGGCACTAAAATCGGCCGCCAGTCTCAACTCAGAGTGTTGAGACTGAGCGATCTTCGTTTGCAACGTGTCAGAAATAGGTTGTGACTTCAGATAGCTTGGTGGGACATATTAATGGGGCACTGTTTAAAGAGCTGCAAAAACTAAACGAATAAATCGATCATGAAAATCGTGGTCAACAAATGTTATCATCAATGAGTTCGTCTGCATGGGGCATGTTTATTAATTGTGTTACTTCTTTTCCAAAAACACGCATTGGAGAGTACAGAACAAAATAAGTTCTGTCCTAAATGATGTACTATACACTTACACTCTGTAGTATGTACTCTACTGTCTCGTGTATGAATTTTATAGGGTAGTATTGTCTCAAATGGAACACTAGCGTTTTTTTACTAACTGAAAGTATAAGCCATTTCCCAGTTGGTGCCACATGACATCAAATGCAGGCAATGCAATGCCCCTAGCTTTAGCAGAATACCCAGAGCCAATGAAAATTCATTTCTTCATTTTACTGTTTGTCAATGTTACCTTTTATGCCCAACATGACCTCATGATGAGTCACCATCAAATCCCCACCAAAGCGGAGCTTGTGTAGCACGGAAGCACAACAGTGCTACACAAGAACAAACTTATATTTATATCCAAAATGCTCCACTGTGTGCAAGGGGTTGGGGGCTAAAAAGGTTTAATTCACATTTAATTCAAGCTTATTAAATTCTCACCAGAATACTACACAAAAATTTAAGACCCAACCAAAAAAACCTTACACCATATAGATAGACATGGACCTAAAAATGCCATTCTAGCCATTACAGTGATGCTCAAATCTGAATGGAACTCATGCCAGTGCAACGTCATGCTAATTATCATTATTTCCATCTAGAATGGCCTGTATTAAGATTACATATAAGATTACATGCAAAACCATTAGAGAGTATGTCTAAATAAACATTGCACATATGTACCAAATAAGCTAAGCCTAAGAAACACAAGGTCACATTCACCCAATCGCAATTTTTTTATATCCACATACCAAATCTTTACATTAACAAACAGTTGTGTTAATGTAAAGTTTTAGTTTGAAGTTTATATTTGTAATATTGATTTTATTTCAAATAACAAATAATGGTACTGAAAGTTTGCCATGAAAAAAATAGGCTGATTAATCGATTATAAGTAATCGTCAGTTGCCGCCATAATTGTTTACTCCTTCACACAGTACAGTGTACGATGGCTGGTTTAATGCCATTGCAACAGAAGACAACAAATGACAAAGTTCGGGCATGAGCAGAATTTGTTTTATTGTGTGGAAGCATCCTATGCGATGCCATAGGATGAACCAAATGTTGAGGGACCAGCTACAAACATTGTGAACTGTAAATGGAACATGCTTATAGACATGGTAATATCTGGGGGGAAATAATATTTTTCCTCATTTTCTGCACCAGACCCTGGAATGAGCTGACTGATAACCAGAACATAGTGATTCCCTTTAATTGTAGATCTGATGTTAGAGGATCTTCATTGTATAATCTGACATGGAGGATGCATGTTATCTGCTACAGTATTGAAACAGGATTTTAATGGCATCATCTCGTATCATGTGATTGTAAAATCATCTTTGACCCAAAATTAGACACCTCCTGTCATGGAAATGAATAGCCAAAAATTTTACTGATGATGAACTTTAAGGTTTCGGGCGCTACAGATATAGGGCATAGGGTGTATAACTTTGTTATGCAGTGCATAAGAGCACAAAGGCGATTTCTATAAAGTTGGTTTGTGACATTGTCTGTAGTTTAAAGCTCCTGACAATTAAAGTCATACTTCTTTATGGACACTCACATGTGTAGTTGCCAAAACAACCGGACAAATCTGTTTTGGTTATTTCCACCAAAGAACACAAACTATTTATGTCTCTTTTTAAGAATTCAACATTTTTTTCCATCAGCCTGTACTTATTCATGTAGATCGAAACATGACCCTGTATAACTGGAAATAATTGTGAGTGGACAGATTTACCGATAATGACTTGACTAGTAGTATGTATTCTCAGTACTAGGATTAAACAGACCATCAAGTTAGATTACCAATAGAATAAGTGGCAATCTTCTACATATAAATAACTGTATTATTTGCGTGTAGGTTGCCAGGAGCAACAATGTATATTTTTAATATTTGAAAAAAATCTAGACCTCAAACAAGACCACATTCACCAGGTAGAAATTTCTGTTTATTTCATTGTAATTTCTATTGAACAGGCGAGGATGACATTATTCAAGCTGAGGTGACATGCAAACATGCTCAGATGGAGGTGTCTATCTCAAAGTGTCGCCTCTTCCAGCTCGGCTTTGAGAGGGAGGATGTGCGTATCAATGACCAGCGTTGTTCTGGCATCGAGGGTGAAGACTTTATCTCCTTCCACATCAACAACACCAAAGGCTATTGTGGCTCCATAGTGCAGGTGCACCAACCCTTCACTACCTAGCATAACAGTTTGAGTCATGCAAATACATGCAACACTGGAAAGTTTTCAAGCTACAGTATGCGATCAGTTCTTCAAAATCTTTAGCCAACAGACAAGCTTATTTAGATAAATATTAAATTTATTCTATGTCTTAGAAAGCCAATTGGTGTTCTCCTTCTTCTAACACACTACATTCAGTCCACAAAGGCCTTGATAGTTAGCTGATAAGTTGAAGTTGATAAGTTGTATAAATTAAGACACAATGCTAAATACTGTAGTAGTGCTTTTACTCTTCAGGAATGGAGTGTGACATGAGAGTGCTATGCTTTATTGCATGTGGAACATGGTGAATAGGGTATAGCTTTTCACGATCTATTCAAGTATACAAGTTTGAATTGAACTAAAACTTCATATTTATATGCACATATACAGCATTTGACATATTTCCTTATATGGAGTAATTTATAGAATGGCCTCATGATAATATCATCATGCTAACGCAAATAAGGCAGGGTCTAAGAATACCTGTTGTATCTAAGATAAAACCCCATTAAAGAGGATTTAGCATAATGAGCAAGTACAGCAACAAAAACAATAAAAGTGGAGGGTTTTCTCTTTGCTTTTTTTT
Organism: Ameiurus melas; assembly: GCA_012411365.1. NCBI lineage: Eukaryota > Metazoa > Chordata > Actinopteri > Siluriformes > Ictaluridae > Ameiurus > Ameiurus melas. Next base: position 8,646,193 of record CM022775.1, on the reverse strand, counting down.
TTTTTTTTTTTTTTTATTAAAAATGAATGTGTATTTCCTAGGCAATTTAACAATTACAATTTCGGTTCCAAGAGTCTACCTTCACTATATAGAAGTTTCATTTCATTATTAACCTTATTAACAAATGCAAAAATGATTTATAATACAGTCTTCATTTTTCAAGTGTTATTTAAGCTTTTAATACAATGTTAGTTGTAACCAATAGTGGCTAAATTTATCAGTCCTACTCATAATGTGTTATAATTCCTAATGCTTTCAGTAAAAGCCGAGCAACTTTTGATTCATATAAGTGAAAAGTAATGTAATCTTGTTTGGAAAATAGAATTTGACAAAGCCATAGTTGTTTTTCAAGAAAACTAATTAAATGAAATAGTTAATGGTACTTGACTATGGCTGGACACTACTATATATGAAAGGATTGTGACTTCTAAATAGTGTAGTTATATAAATGAATAAATAAAATATGAACTTAACCATACTTTTAAACGTAAAACCCATTGGAACTTTATTATGAGTGTAACAATTTTCCATTTACATCTTGAAAATAAAGTAATGTAATAAGCCGTAAACCGCTTGGTAATTATTATAATAGATTTGGCAGTAATTTGTTTTTTCTTCTTCTTCTTCTTTTGTCTGTATTGACTTTGAGACTGTTTCTCATAATGCAGTCTTCATTATGCACTCATTCAGAGCAAATTATATCCTCTGAGAAAGTAATTCGATTCCAAACCACTGACATTGTGACTGCTCTGTGTGTGGGTCTTTGTGTCCAGTCGAATGGCACGCACATCATGTACAAGAACACGGTGTGGATCGAGAGCGTGAATAACACAGGGAGTGTGGTGACCCGTGACAAGACCATCAATGTGGAGTTCTCTTGCGCTTACGAGCTGGACATTAAGATCTCCCTGGAGACAGTGCTCAAACCCATGCTGAGGTCAGAGGTCAATTGAGGTTATTAACCTACATCTCACAATGGCTCCATGATTGCACAAAGGCCTTATTCATGAGTCCTAACCTTGTGTTTGTTATAGTTGGTAGATGTAATCGGGGAAAGTTGAAGTATTTGACATTGGATCTCTGTTTGTCATAGTTTTGTTTTGATTTAACAAGTAAGCTTGCAATGTATGTTTAAACCATCAGTCATTTAAATCTTTTTTTATAACTGTAGTTTATTACAGCCCCAAAATGCATTAAATAGTGCTACCAATGTATTACTCATACATTTGAAGAAGATTCATGTTTTTGTTCCAGTCTACAGTACATCATTAAACATGTTTGAACATGCTCTCTCTTGCTCTCTTGCTCTCTCTCTCTCTCACACTCTCACTCTCTCTGATTCCACAGTGTAATTAACCTCACCCTCCCCACCCAGGAGGGGAACTTCATTACCAAGATGGCTCTTTATAAAAACGCCTCGTATCGGCAGCCGTACCGTGAGGGCGAGGTGGTTCTCAGTACACGAGACGTGCTATTCGTGGGCGTTTTTGTGGAAGGAGCCGATGACAGCCAGCTCATCCTCATAGTGAATATGTGCTGGGCCACACCATCACGCTATAGCAGTGACCGCCTCCGCTACATCATCATAGAGAGAGGGTGAACAAGCACTCACAAACACACGTGCATTATTATAGTATTTATGTTTTTAATTGTTCCTTAAGGATAGTAGGTGTAGTAGGTAAATCAGGTATAGTAGGTAAAGTATAGTATAATGTATAGTAGGTATAGTAGGTGAAATAGAATTGTTATTCTATATACTGACTATACCTAGTAAGTATAGTAGGTAAAGTAGTATTGTTGCTTAAGGACAATTACAGTATTTGAACCATTTTTTTTCCTGTCTTGGCACATTATTTGGCAAATAATTAAAAAAAATAATCCCAGGACACAAAACTAGCAAGGACTAACAATACCATGAGTAACATACTATACACTAGAGATGTTTAGAATCTTTGCGCAGACTTTATTAACAATACTAAAACACTATCGAAAATACAAAATGGTAGAGCAGACAGAAGTCAGGGTCATTGGCTTATCCTCTGGTTTTGGTGTTTTATGCCCAAAGAATAGTCAGGTATACACACAAAGGGTCTAAATGTATTCAAGACAATCAGGGATAAATTAGGCTCAGAACTTACACACTTATGAGATTAAGACTTCGCAATGACATGCTGAAAACTGTACATTTGTGTACTGTGAAATGAGATGAAAAGAAAACTGAAGTCAGATGTTGTATTAGAAGTCTTTCTTAGTTTCCCTGGGGTAAAAATATGAGTTTGCACACAGGGAAAAATGCCTTTTTAGACTGTATACAAGGAAAATTCCCCTATACACGTAAGATTTGGGGCTGTGTTGTGGCTACCATGAAATAGGGATGTGCTTTCTGTACAAGTATGGGTAGGTTAATGAACAGATATTTGGTTAACTACTCAGAGAGGTGAAAAACTTCTTTAATTTGGCCTTTTTCATATTTTCTCACTGACTTCATGTGGACATGGAGCATAATGAATGCCTGAATAATGATATCAGTATTCAAATATCAACACCTCAACCCGTTAAGAGGGTGATTACATGTACACACCTCTAATTTAAATTCCTGTGGCCTAGACGGAAGAGGGAAGTTCCTGTGCCCAAATCTAAAAGAACTTGAAATGTTCTGGTCCACCATCCAAAAGTGTATTCATGCTTGCTGATGTTACAGGAAAAGGTCAAATATTGTGTTTAAATAAAGCTATTCAGTTCCCAGTGTGAGTACATTTGCTCTCTCACCTCCAGGGTCAGACGTTCGATTTCCACCTCTGCTCTGTGTGTGCAGAGTTTGCATGTTCTACCTGTGCTTCGGGGGTTTCCTCCGGGTACTCAGGTTTCCTCCTGCAGGAAAAATAAATGTGTTGTAGGTTGATTGGCATCTCTAAGTTGTCCATATTGTGTGAATGAGTGTGAAATTGTGCCCTGCAATGGATTGGCACCATGTCCAGTGTGTCTCCCGCCGTGTGCCCCGAGTCCCGTAGCATAGGCTCCAGGCTCCCCCGTTACCCTATGCAGGATAGGCGGTACAGACAATGGATGGATGAATGGACAGTTCCACTTGTGTTTATTCAAAGTATCACTACTTGCATACATTTTCATTTTATATATAAATTTTTGCTTATTTTTCTGAAGAGTGCCAATTGTACTGGAGTTGATGTGAAATTAATCACATTGCATCTGCGAAAAACACTATGATAAAATGGTATAATGGGTTAATCTCCTATTACTACACAGTTTAAATTTAAAAGCGTGACAATACTGATCGTTACTTACTTCAGCCAACAACAGCGAAGGACGAAATCTCTGCTTTTTATGAAAAACCAAATTTTTTCTGGATTCTAGACTTAGTAACTGTCGCAAAATACTTAAGACATAGCCTTGTGATGTATACTCTTACTATAACAGTAGCCATTGTTGAAAGGGTCATGTGTCTCTACTGTTATGGGCTAATCCATGAGAGTATGTTGGTTTCAGGTGTCCCAACATTAAAGACAACACTATTGGCATGGCGGAGAACGGCGTGTCTCTGACCTGCCGTTTTCACGTCACTGTGTTTAAGTTCATCGGCGATTATGATGAGGTGCACCTTCACTGCGATGTCACCTTGTGTGACTCCGAGACCAATGCGTGCAAAGTGGTGAGAACAGACACACACACACACACACACACAAACACACACACACACACACACACACACACACAGAGGACCTGTTTTTAATCCTCCCTAGGTCAACATGTATGGGCCTGTATGATACTAATTGTTGAAGGATTCATTACTTACAATTATATCACAGCACTGTGGAAGGCGTGATTGGTTTTCTATAACAGCAGCTCTGACAGAAGTTCAGGCTGCAAGACAAAACCAAGACAAAACCATATTAAGACACACCTGTTCTAATATGTCATTGTTTCCATAATAACAACTTACACAGGGACTTGTATGGCAGATGCTACACATAAACATATGTAATTATTGTTATGTTGTAATTTTCTCTGAGATGAGCGCGCTTGAACGGAGTCTCCAGTGTCAGCACTTTGTAACAGTCAGGTTTTCTGGTATGGGAAGGTCTTCAAGAGGAGGACACTGCTGTTCCTCAGTAACAGCTGTATTGTTAAGTACACAAGGGAGGGGGAAAAAGACTAGTGAGGAAACGGCTGTTTTTGTGACCATAGTGTAAGCAAAAAAATAAATAAACAACATGTTATAAGGTAAAACAATTATGTATTCTCTACATTTTCATGACGTCGATTACAGACAGTAACCTAGCAAAGAATGGCCAGTTTTAAAATAAATAACAGAAAAGACAGAGAGTTGAGGTGAGTTCTGGTGTAATATCTAAACAAATCAGCCCAATCCATTTTCTTTAAAAAATTTATATTAGATTTAACTTCTATATTTCACATCGATATTTCTTGTGCATTTCTGTGGGCTACACTCACACATGTGAACCTCTACAGCTGATAATGTTTATATCATCTTATTTCATGTCTCTGTGATGGCAGTAAATGTAATAAATACTATTAATTAAATGATATTCAGAGCACAATTACCTGTTAACTGTCTGATTCACATTTTCTAGCCATAACTGAGTTATTTCTTCTTATTTGTTACATATACAGTGGTGTGAAAAAGTGTTTGCCCCCTTCCTCATTTCCTGTTCCTTTGCATGTTTGTCACACTTAAGTGTTTCGGAACATCAAACCAATTTAAACAATAGTCAAGGACAACACAAGTAAACACAAAATGCAATTTGTAAATGAAGGTGTTTATTATTAAAGTGAAAAAAAATCCAAACCATCATGGCCCTGTGTGAAAAAGTGATTGCCCCCTAAACCTAATAACTGGTTGGGCCACCCTTAGCAGCAACAACTGCAACCAAGCGTTTGCGATAACGTGCAATGTGGCTTTTACAGCGTCCTGGAGGAATTTTGGCCCACTCATCTTTGCAGAATTGTTCTAATTCAGTTACATTAGAGGGTTTTCGAGCATGAACGGCCTTTTTAAGGTCATACCACAACATCTCAATAGGATTCAGGTCAGGACTTTGGCTAGGCCACTCCAAAGTCTTCATTTTGTTTTTCTTCAGCCATTCGGTGGTGGACTTGCTGGTGTGTTTAGGATCATTGTCCTGCTGCAGAACCCAAGTTCGTTTCAGCTTGAGTACACGAACAGATAGTCGGACATTCTCCTTCAGGATCTCTTGGTAGACAGCAGAATTCATAGTTCCTTTTATCACGGCAAGTCTTCCAGGTCCTGAAGCAGCAAAACAGCCCCAGACCATCACACTACCACCACCATATTTTACTGTTGGTATAATGTTCTTTTTATGAAATGCAGTGTTCCTTCTACGCCAGATATACTTGGACACACACCTTCCAAAGAGTTCCACTTTTGTCTCATCGGTCCACAGAATGTTGTCCCAAAAGTCTTGGGGATCATCAAGATGTGTTGTGGAGAAATTGAGACGAGCTTTGATGTTCTTTTTGCTCAGCAGTGGTTTTCTCCTTGGAACTCTGCCATGCAGGCCATTTTTGCCCAGTCTTTTCCTGATGGTGGAGGCATGAACGCTGACCTTAACTGAGGCAAGTGAGGCCTGCAGTTCTTTGGACGTTGTTGTGGGGTCTTTTGTGACCTCTTGGATGAGTCGTCGCTGCGCTCTTGGGGTAATTTTTGGGGGCGCGCCACTCCTGGGAAGGTTCACCACTGTTCCATGTCTTCGCCATTTGTGGATAATGGCTCTCACTGAGGTTCGCTGGATTCCCAACGCTTTGGAAATGGCTTTATAACCCTTTCCAGACTGATAGATCTCAATTACTTTCTTTCTCAATTGTTCCTGAATTTCTTTGGGTCTCGGCATGATGTGTAGCTTTTAAGGATCTTCTGGTGGACCTTACTGTGTCAAGCAGCTCCTATTTAAGTGATGCCTTGATTGTGAACAGGTGTGGCAATAATCAGGCCTGGGTGTGGCTAGAGAAATTGAACTCAGGTGTGGACAACCACAGTTATAGTATGTTTTAACAAGGGGGGCAATCACTTTTTCACACAGGGCCATGATGGTTTGGATTTTTTTTTCACCTTTAATAATAAACACCTTCATTTACAAACTGCATTTTGTGTTTACTTGTGTTGTCCTTGACTATTGTTTAAATTGGTTTGATGTTCCGAAACACTTAAGTGTGACAAACATGCAAAGGAACAGGAAATGAGGAAGGGGGCAAACACTTTTTCACACCACTGTACAGTGCTGTGCAAACATTTCAGGCACCCTATTTTTTTTAGTACAAGCTTTGTTATAGATTTTTATTTTTATTTTATGACTTTAAAAACATAATGAAGGCTGTTGGATTTTGCTGCAAAAATAAGAAGCAAGTGGGACAGTGAAAGTCTCCAGAAGAACCGTGGCTGGTTCTGCAAGATGCTCAATGAAACTTACAACTCATTTCCTTATAAAACTTTTTTTTATCACACCAAATATGGACTTTGTTTTATTTACTACTGTTTACAGCTCTTTACTGTATTTTTTTATGTAGAAACATTTCATTTCATTATTTTGAATTCATCTTTGCTCTACAGCATTTCTTTGCATGTGCATAAAACTTTTCCACAGTACTGTATAATAATTCCGTCAGTTATGTTTAGTTAGTGTTCAAGTTAATTAACCTATTTATATCAAAGCATGGTGACATTAATAGTTTACGTCCATAAAACTGGTTTGGTAGAAATGGGGCAGGGCTTTGTGGGGTTTTTTTGGCAATTTATTATTATATGTATATGTTATATTTATTCCTAGAACTGTCCACACAACAGAAGGAGTTACAGTGACTACAGTCAGCAAAAAGAACACATACTGTCCGTGGGACCAATCAGAAAACGAGGTACTGTGTGCGTGCATTGGTACATGTGCATATGTGGGTGTGGGTGTGTGCATGCAAACATTTGTGAGCATATGGCAAGAGGATAATTTATTTCATTCATTCATTCATCTTCAGTAACATCTTATCCTGGTCAAGGCAAGACTCCGTTAGATCCAGAGTCTATCCCTGAAACAATGGGCATGAGCAGTGCTTGAATTGTGTCAAAGTTCTTGGGGCACCCCCACCCCCGTCAAAATTCACAGAACAGAGTTTTAATGTTGCTATATTTTCAGTTTCAATATAAAAAATAATTAAAAAAAATCCTCACAGTGACCTGTTTATGTAATTATTTAATTTAATTTAGTAGTACTTTTTTTCCTTCTAATTATGTTAGATGGCTGGTTACAACTAACTAGCCTGATAGTGAGCTAGAAAGATAGACTATTGCATATTAAAATGATAACCTAGGGACTGTTCAGAGATAAATGCTTATTCTGTGATAATAAATTAGGTATACCAAACAATAATTTAAAAAAGAGAATTATATTTTACCATAATCGTGAGGTGAAAATGAGGATCCACTTGTCTGGTGCACCTGAGTCCATCTAATTTGGATTACTCACTGGGACAAATAACAGACAATGTTTATATTTACAGTATTCTAGTTTCAATGAAACACCAGGGACCCTAAGGTATTTTTTTCTTGTCTTTTATGGGGTCCGTTAACGCTTATGGGGGGTCCAAGACCCCCACCCCCCATTGAATTTGACAACTGGGCATGAGGCAGGAACACACCCTGGATGGCAATCCAATGCCGGGGTCCCGTGGACACACATTCACACACTCATTTACACCTAGGGGCAATGATAATGAGGCCTGAAATATGCTGCATGTGTGAGGAATTGAGCAAGGGAATTGTATTTGTGGCCAAACTTTGCGTGTGTGTGTGTGTGTGTTGCAGAATCAGACTGGTGTGAGGAAGAAAATGGAGGTTGTGAGCAGATCTGCACTAGTCAGGTATCAGGCCCAGTGTGTAGCTGTGTGACTGGAATGCTACAGAGAGATGGGAAGAGTTGCCGTGGTGAGTGCCACAAACACACATACAAAATTTTTTCAACAAAAAAGCTCTAAAAAAAGAAAAAAAAAAGATGAAAACAACGGTTTTTTCATTAACATGATTGACTTAAAGCATTATAAGGCACTATAGAAAACCATTCCACCCACTCACACAAACAACTTCTTGGCATATTCTATGTCAGCCATTGTTCTTTCGCAATCAAGTTCTGCCAATTTCCTGTCATTCTAAATGCATGTAAGCTTGACATAAGCAGAGAAGACATGATTTGTACGCCCCATACAGCTCCTGCACCATAACATCACGGACAAGACACATTGTTCACCTGTAAAAAAACCCTGAGAGTTAAATGCTAGAAATCGCATTACATATCACGTGTTCTATCTGTCCATCCATCCATTCAACTCACCCATTCAACCATCCACACACACACATATACACAAACCATCCATCCATCTATCCACCCATCCATCAAATTCAGTAAAGGTTTACCTATTTATTTGTTTATTTAAATCATCTATTTGATCATGTATATCAGAGATTCAGAAGGTATCTATCTATCTATCTATCTATCTATCTATCTATCTATCTATCTATCTATCTATCTATCTATCTATCTATCTATCTATCTATCTATGACTTGTTCTCATTCTTTTCCTCTGACTCTCTCTATCTTTCTCTGAGTTTGCACTGACTGATCCCACACATTTTTCCTCTCTATCTTTTTTCCATAGTTACCAGTTCCAGCACAGTTCTCCAACCCCTCGCTCCCCTGGTTGCCATTGGCATCTGCGTCATGCTTCTGATACACACACACGCCTCTGTGTTTTTCTCCAGCAGAGCTTAACGCCAACCAAACCATGGCCGGGATGAGGAGAGGCGGCAAAAACAAGGGGGTGGGGGGGGGGGGGTGGCTGAGAAAGCAAGATAGAAAGAAAACAAGGAGAGGAGGAGTGCATGTTTCAACCACACACTGCAAAGAACTGTGATTAAACACTCCTCATTCTGCTGCATGGACACTTGAAAAGCAAACCAGCGTGTGTAAAATAGATCCAACTTTGAAAACCCTTGTTCAAAAGAATCTTGGCATTAACAAACACACATCCCCCCAAAAAAGAAAAAATCCATCTCAATTTATTAGATATAGATGCTCAGCTACTAAATATGCAGATTAGCAAAGAAAGAGTAGTGAGATGCAGATTAGTAGATTAGTAGACCACCTTGTGGGAGATTATGTTGCAATGAGTGGTTCAAATTCTCTGTGCCACATATTTATATTTGATTTTTTTTAAGAATTTCTCCCTATTCAAGTTCTCAACTTTGTCAATTATTTAATTTCCCTTTTTGCCATATTGAAGTATTTTTCAGATTAATCACTGCTGGAAAAAGTATTTGTTATGTATGAAGTATTGAAAATATCACTGATGAGTACTAGATGATTAAGTCCCGTTCATATTACTTGGTCTGGTATACCCATGACTCTATTATGAAATAAAATCACACCCGATGGAGGAGAGGAAATATGTTACAAAACCAACACAAGTATTTCATTTGTCCTCAAGTAGACGTGTTGTTACAGGGTTAGTCATTAAACCTGTACATACTGACCATTTTTTTAATGAACGTGTACTATTATCTTGTACTGTGATGCTGAATAGTTTGAGAAAACTCACCATTTATTAGGTTACCGCAGTGGGTGAAAGTTATATGCACATGCAAATTAGCCTTGACTTATTAAAACACTTCAGCAGATGGAAAAGCAGAGAAAGGTTTGGGATCAGACGCATGGACACTAAAATGAACTCCAGATTACTGATAAAGGAAAATGTCTGCACCCTCCTTTATTGAGGATGTCACTGTTACTGTAGGACAATTTTAGGATCACACGTTTCTTTGAGAATAAAGCAAGCGCTTTACATCATTCAGCCCACTTTGATTCTATTTCGGGGTTTTTAGTTAGTCAGACGGTTTGCATGCCAAAACTGAAACTCCATCTCTATCAATGTGTGTATTTCTTCTCATGAATGCTTGAGGGTGTTTCTTTCCTTTGTATTCACACAGTGGCATTGCTGGGGTTTTTAAACACTGCACTATATGCACTTACAGACTACAGACACACCTACAGTACATTGTGAGTTTACAGTTAGATACTATGGCTCATCTTTTTACACACTATTAATGGTCGTCTGTACCTTCATCATTGTTGTCAGTTTAGTGACTACATCATTCTGTTGGTTTTATATTTTTAATCCAACAGTGACACTGAAGGGTTTACTCTCCCCATCTGATATACTTGCACCAGTGTCACACACACACACACACACACACACACACACACACACACACACACACACACACAAAAAAAAAACATGTGTTGTGCTTTGAATGGTCCACCATCCAAATGATATCTGATCACTGGTGATCCTATCGTAGACCCTCTCTGTTCAGAGGGAGCTGAAAATGTATGTACAGCAATAGGTGGGCTAGGCACACCTCTCTGCTTGGCCACCTCGCAGATCAATGGTCTGCAGTTTCATCCTGATCTTGTGTCACTGTTTGTGTGGGGTTCCTGTAGCTTCATGTACTCCCTATGTCCACATGAATTCCCTTGGATATTCCTCCTGCAGTGAACTGGCATCACATCCGATGTGTATTCCTGCCTCATGCCCAGTGTTCCCCCCATAGACCCCGGATCCACCACCACCCTGATCAGGATAAAGCAGTAGCTTAAAATTAATGAATATATAAACTAAGTGGTTGTCTATGCCTTCATCGGGGTTTTCTGCCATGTGTAATGTTTGAGGACTCAACTGTGGGAGTTTGGTACACCTGATCCACCACTACACTGCTGACACTTGCACCAGTAATCAATCAGTCTCTCTCTCTCTCTCTCTCTCTCACACACACACACACACACACACACACACACACACACACACACACACACACACACACACACACACATATATATGTTGTACTCAGAATGGTCCACCGTCCAAACAATATGTGATCAGTAGTGGTCCTATGCATCTCGAGTGCTTCGCTAAGATTCATTAGTGTGTTCATTTCCGCGTTTGTCATCCACGTCGCCATGGCGACAGCTTGGGGGGCGGTGCCTTGACTACAGCTAAGCCCAGCAGCTTTTTCTGCTCTCTCATTAACACACGCTTCGGTAACGGTACTGACGGCGGTGTCACACCGAGCAGACAGCACACTGACGTTTCTGCAGGAATTCATCTGGAACGGATCCATTTTGGCGGAGGACAGGGAGATGAACCCGAGCTCTGCCGGTAAGAATCATCGGGTTACGCATAGAGAAGAAGAGGAAGAGAAAGCGGCAGGATTAGTTTGTAGGCCACAACGTGTGATCTAACCTGCTTTATTCCTCAATAGTCAGGGTCAGCTAGGGTTCTTATCAGCTCGCCTTAATGTCCTCAAGTATTCTGCGCAATCTGGAAGGAAATCATTGGAGAGCGTCAGCTAACTTCCGAGCCTCGTTATGTTTATAGCAACGGCAGCCTCTGTGACTGTACAGTACAGACACAGCTTACTAAGCAACAACGACCGTGTGATCTTTACACAAAATATTCACATCTTGTGCGGTTTTTGCTACTCTTTTCTTTCAACTGGAACTTAAGTTTCAACCCTGTCTTCCTCGCTTACATATAGACTTGCATACTATTTCTATATTGATATAGTGACCACAGAGACTCTGGTGATTCATTTGAGAACCACATTTCAAAGTGATTCATTTAAACGATTCATTAACGATTCATTAACCGATACTTCGAACAATTTCTACATTCCTTCATTGCCTCGAATACATTTTGAAGGGACTGTGATAAGCAATGCAGATTGACAGATTCACAGTTCTAGCACAGACAATGATTCATTCAAACTCCCTCCTTCCCCACCTTTTAAGAGCACACATAATGATGATGATAATGAGTCTTTATTGATCACATATACATTCTTTTCTTCGCATACCCCAGCATGTCAGTATGCTGGGGTCAGAGCACAGAGTCAGCCAGGATACAGCGTCCCAGAGCAGAGAGGGTTAAAGACCCAACCATGGCAGCTTGGCAGTTCTGGGGCTTGAACCCCTGACCTTCTGATCAGCCAAGCCACCACTGCTTGTATAGTCCAGCCATCTACCGCTTACTCCTTTTAAGGGTCACGGGGAACCTGGAGCCTATCCCAGGGAGCATCAGGCACAAGGTTAGAGTTCTTAGAGTTCTCCTGACTGATCACTTTTATCCGATGATGAAAAATTTGGGAGTGGTTTTTATCACCCAGGACGATGATGCTCTCGTCCCCGTGGGCATACTGAATGGTTTAACAACAAAAAAAATGCTATGGAAATTTTGCATTGTCGTGTTCGATACACTCCACCACCATCATCAGGGACTAGGCTATCTTATGGATGAGCATTGTTCATTCCTCCAATACAGTTCCAGAGACTTGTAGAATCGATGCTTTCCCACATTGAAGCTCTTCTGGCGACTTACGGAAGTTGAAAATCTTACTCACAGAGTGTTTTTCTTTTTCTTTTTTTCTTTTCATTTATCACCCTGACTGCAGTTCTGTATATCTGTCTCTGTTGTTCTTATCGATATCGAAATATTTCTTTAAACCATCTGCCTTGCATCATTCTCTGTAGTACATTTGCGAATCTGTAAAATATGGCTACAGTCCACTCAAAATGTCTTCTGTTCAGGAAGAGGCTGCCTTAGTGGGCATCCTGACATGCTGGATTTATAGCTATCCCATTCAGAAAGCTACATAAGGACGAATGTCTTCTAGTGCTTCTTATTTTGTAAAAACATTGCCGAATTGCAAGAACCTTTGGCAGCAAAGTTATGCTGGTAATTCTGCTCACTGACGGTTCAATTCCATTTGAGAAACATGGCAGACAGAATTAACACTTTTCCAGTTAAAATGCTGCCCAGTGAGAACAGGTACATTACACGTGTGGTACTTTTTTCAGTACAGTATTAATATTTGATCATAAATTCTGATGAAAGGTTTGGAAACATTTTAATTGTCATTTGTTAACTTCATGATCTAGAACGAGGTAGTAATTAAGTAGATAAATAGGTACTAATGAAGCTATCTGATGTGATGTCTAAGTAAATCAGGAATCATTTTACATTTACCTATTCATAATCACAGACTCTTGCTTAGCTGATGACTAAAAATGGCTAATTCCTACTTACAACATTTCGCTGGTAATTTCATAATATAGCTGAATATATTTCATAGACGATAATGTCCATAAGTCCTCAGGTCCATATCATCATTTTTTAAATAGTTAATTGCTGTAATCATAATGAATAGCATATGTTTTGATATATTTGCAGAGATTTATACATCCAGTTATCTGTATTTGCTGTATTCTTACAGTTTGGATCACTCTGCTGCACAGCTAAATCCCTCCACCCACCTTTTCATCATGTCTCCAGTTTTCTCATCTCCCAAATACACGACCGGCTCCACTCTACTCAGCCCTTTCCGGCCATATGACCCCTACGATCCTTATGGTCCCTATAATTCCTACGACCACAGCCAGACTTTTATCTCTCAAGGTCATCCTCAGCCCTCCAGATATTCGCCCTCTACATCACGCTATTTTTTCCCCAGCTCATGTCCAGCCCAAGTAGCCCTCTCCTTCCCTAACGAGCGAGGGCGAGCTGTACCCCGTACCGGCCCCCATGAAATTTTCCGTAGCGAGAGCTCAGGCCGCATGCAGGCCAAAGGTCAAATCCCACGGTCAAATGGGATTCGACGACGATCACCATCACAGGGGTGGCACCGCTCAGTGAACCAGTTGGACCTGGCACAAGAATTGGCAATGGTGGAGCTGTGTGGGCACGGTGAGGGCGGGAAAGGACCACTAAGGGCGGTTTCTTTCGGGGAGAATACCAGTCGGGCATTTGGCAGCTGCTCAGGGCCATTCTACTGGAGCTCTGAGGTGAGAATTAGAAAATATAAAATTACACAAATGAGCCTAAATAGTTTTAATATGCTCTCTCTCTCTCTCTCTCTCTCTCTCTCTCTCTCTCTCTCTCTCTCTCTCTCACTCACACACACACACACACACACCTGACTTTTCTGCTAAATGGTATACTCTCTTATCAGCAGAAACCCAAACAAACACAACCAGACATAATATCTTTGTACTTTGTACAATCATAAGACATTTTCACAATAAACAAATTGCACAGAAGCAGCTTGTAAAAAAGAAGGTTTGTGTTCTGGAAAGGCAATGAAAATTTGTGGCATGTCCTGAGAATGCCCAGCACATTTCTGGTAGTGGGACAGGACCACCGAATGGGCAATAAATTCAACACTGCAACGTTCATAAAATGGCAAACATAATATTATTTATCATTATTAATTAATTAACATCATTATTAATTACATTTATTTAACATTATTTCTTATTGTATTTTATATCATGTTAACTAAAAACTAAGCTAACAAATTTACTGTTACCATGGATGGAAGCTAATGTCCTTTAAATAAAATTAGTCATGGGTCAGGCTTCAATCATCTGCCATTGTTTTGCCGCAATGACTTCTGGGACTTCAAGTTAGTTCCGTCTGAATCCGATGCATCCTTAATATCAAGACATCCTGGTAATTTCATTCATCCTCGGTACTTGCTTTCTTGAGTACTGAAATTGAACTTCAGCTGTGGATGATGTAGAACGAGTACACAAGGACGCAGGACCGTATAAGAACGCATGTTGTGAAGCATCTACTCTTTAGTGCTGAGCTTCTTCCTGCAATGTTTTACAATGTCTGAGAGACATGTAGATGGATTTTTGGGAAACTATTTGAGAAACTAGGAAAATATTGTCAGGTGGCAGTCAGAATATTTAAAATCATTAGAATTGTTTATTTGAAAAACAAATCCTAAATGTTAAGCAAGATCATAGGCACAAAACAGGCAAGGGTCAGGTGACGTACTAACAGACTAAATCAGGCAAGGTACGAGAATCAAAAACCAGCAACTAGAATAACATGCAGGCAAGGATGCACTGAGCTGATACTTCACAGAGAGCTGTTGGTTTGTGTGGGTATTTATGCAGTGTTCATGATTAAGTCCAAGTGTGTGTGATCAGTAAGATGGTGATTGAGAATGTGACAGAGGGCTCCCTAGGTCGTGAATCAGTATATTGTATACATGAGTATGGGTTTATTATATACACTGGTAAGGACCCTGGCTCACTACACACTGGGACACATAACTCAGTTTCCGGTGACATGACTATATACTTGTGTTGTAAAACGTGACCAAAAATTAAAAACATTCAAATATTTAAGTTGTTGGTCATATAAATGTGTTAGCGTAATCACACCTTTCTGTCATGGTACTTCAAGTAGGATTGTAAACTAGCATTTTTTTTTATTTATTTATTTTTAAATCAGTAAAGACACAGTTGCAGTCGGAAGTTTACATACACTCACCATCCTCTTTTTCAGATCGTCACTGCTCCTTGGGCTTTCCCATAGTACTGTGTGTTTGTCAATCCAATGAATGCTGTCAAACAAACCCTTTTTATGTTGGCACAGAGAAGCTGCCAGCTGTATTTAATCATGAACACTAACAGGAAATTTAGAGGCCTTGGTCTTGGCAAATTAAAGGACATTTTGAAACTTTCAGCGCCACTGAATTAATAATCTAACTGTGTGTATGTGTATTTTTGGTCTGGTGTTGATTATAGAAAACCCCAAATTAATTAAAACTTGTGAACCAAATTCTTTTTTTAAATTATTATTAAAGATGTATGTTGTACAATCATTCTGCCCCAGAAAAAGAAAAGTTCAAAGGAATTATCGAAAGCCCAATATTGCCATGACATTCATGTCCATGATAAGTGTATGTAAACTGCTGACCGCAACTGTAAATCATTACATTACATTTATTCATTGGTAGACGCTTTTATCCAAAGTCACTTACAAATAAGCAAAACGATATATCAAGCAGAGAACAATACAAGTAGTGCTACCATACAAGATCCATTAATTGAGTTCACGGAAGAGGTGGGTCTTTAGCTGTTTTTTGAAGATGGTGAGAGGTTCTGCGGTCCAGATTGAGATTGGAAGTACATTCCACCACTGAGGGACAGTTAGCATGAAGGTTCTGGAAAGGAACCTTGCGCCACGCCGAGTGGGAACTACTAAACGTCGGTCGCTAATCGATCGCAGATTGCAAATCTTCAGCAAACCGTATATAGAACATCAAATAAAGTAAAAAAAAAAAAAAAATTAAAGAGTTTGTCCGCCATTTTTTTTAGAGCTGAAAGGCTTAGCTAGCATAACTAACATAGCTAGCATCAGTGCTCTCCGGTTTTTGCGGTGCATTGGGTGATTTTTTTAATTGAGCGAACATTCCAGTGCACTGGAAAGATTTCACAATTGAGACAACCCTCAAAATGGCCGACTCCTTGATCAGTGCCCGGACTACAGAACTAGGTAGCTGATTAAGACACACCGAGAGATTGTGTGTGTTGGGTGTTGTACACTGTGGCAGTCATTTCTTTAAGTCGCAAAGCAGTTCTATGATTTGGATTTATATTTTGGGTCATTATGTTGTTGAAAGATCAATCTATGTTCTAAAACCTTACTTCCTGGCAGAGGCAGTATTGAACAAGAATATTGATGCCACAGAAATCGGACCACAATATTTACAGAACATTTTTTTTTTCTTGTACACATTTCTAACTGCTGTGGAAGCCCTAGTATCACTTTGCCCCTAAAGTACCTTGTTCTGTATTGACGTTTAAAAGATAAAAAAAAAAAACCAAAACAAAAACACCACAACATGCTGTGAAAAGACAGCACTCACTTTTTAGTGGGCGCCACACAAAACAACTGCTTTCAAAATGCAGTTTACTTTATAATTTGCTTATTCTATAAATTAATGTTACATAACATTCCACTTCAGCTCCAGTTTGTGCATATTGTTTCTTTCCCCATTATTTCAAAGACTTGTTGATTAAGACAACCAAAAGAAATTATAAGCAAGTTTAGACTTGCAACTCGTTTCACGCTCACAGGTCACACTTTCGTGCAAGCACACTTGGGGTTAACCCTAATTAACACCCAGCGCCATAAGAAATCTTATGCTCAATACTGTACATGCATGCACAAACACGCATATGCCACATCAGACATAAAAGCTAGTATTTGTTGATGTGCAATTATAGTGGCACACCGGGGTACATTTTATTGTGCTGATAGGGACATTTTTGTGCACAATTCTGATTTTGTTGCAGTCAGTAAGGCTTGTAATGCTACAAACTGATCACTAGAGGACGCTCATTTGTCTGAGTTGTGAATCCTGTCGAATATAATGGAGTGCAGATTGTGTCAAAAGGTTTGAACAAAAACTCAAGATCTGCAAGTAATGTAAGTATCAAATTCCACACATATGTGTTACAAATGAAATAGTAAGAGCTAAATAAAATCATTTTCCTTTAAAAATAAATGCAGTTCTTTGTGAATATTGCATATTATTTATTTATTTATTTATTTATTTATTTTACTTTCTGATTTTTGGTACATTTTTCTCCTCAAACGCAGTCATACACCTTAAATGTCTATTGGTCAACTGGAATTTAGGGTAACCCTTTTTTTTTATACCTTCATAATTTTGTTCAATATTTTCTTGGCAAACCGTAATGTTTGGCTGACAATATAAATATATTTCTGACCAAAACTGATCCTGAAAAATTATCAAATGTTCCCAGCTTAATGCGTTATAAAGCCTTATACAGTAACATCAGCCCATTTGTACATATTGGTGGACTTGTTTAACTGCATTTTAGAGCTGCAACAACTAATTGATAAAATAATAATCTATTATGAAAATCGTCAACAAATCTCATTATTGATTAGTTGGTCTGCGCATGGCACAGGGGAGATTTACTCATTACGTTACTTCTGTTCAGAAAACACGCTTCGGAGAGTAAATACTGAACTGTATACTTACACTATGCACTCTGCACAACTGTCTAGTGTGTGGATTTTAGAAAGGTAATATCAAATCAGATATAATGCTAGCGATTTTTTTTTTAACTAACCGGAAGTATAAGCCACGACAGCGCATGATGTTATACGCACGCAAGCATTAGCAAACACCCAGAGTCACCGATGATGACTTTCTTCAGTTTACTTTCTGTCATCGTTACCCTTTATTCCCAACATGGCCTCCGTTACCATCAGATGGAGGTGAAATCATTATGTGACTGAGGAGGAAAGTGTGTAACCTCCAAGTCCTCTAAGGCAGGGGGCATTTTAAACACTTTGGAAATCAAACTGATAACGAGGACAAACTTATGTTTATATCCTATTAGTAATGAGGCCACGTTGCTGATCACGCGCAGTGTAGACGTGCTGATTGTTGATGGTAAATATTGACATTTATGTTGGCTTTGCGATACATTACAGTCATCTACTTTAATAGTAACACCTGCTCATTTATGCAGTTATCCAATCAGCCAATCATGTGGCAGCAGCACATTGCATAAAATGATGCAGATACAGGTCAAGACCTTGTGTGATCTCTGTGACTTTAACTGTGGCATGTTGTTGGTGCCAGATGAGCTATTTTGAGTGTTACAGAAACTACTGATCTCCTGGGAATTTAGACACACAACAGTCTAGAGTTTACACAGAATGGTGCGATAAACAAAAACCATCCTGTGTGTGAATCTGGCACCAACAACCATGCCACTGTTAAAGTCACAGAGATCACACTTTTTCCCCGTTCTGATGTTTGATGTGAACAATAACTGAAGCTCTTGACCTGTATCTGCATGATTTTATGCATTGTGCTGCTGCCACTTGATTGGTTGATTGGATAACTGGATAAATGTGCAGATATACAGGTGTACCTATTAAGGTAGTCACTGAATGTAGGTTTGGGCTTCTGTAAGTATAAATATGTTGTACTACTCATGGGTGGTACGGTGGTACAGCCAACTCCCAACTCCAGTCTCCAGTTCAGTCCTAAGCTCGGAGTACTGAGTGTGTGTGTGTGTGTGTGTGTGTGTGTAGGGTTTCTTTGCATGTTTTCACTATATGTGTGCAAGTTTTCTCCAGGTTCTTTCGTCCTCCCACTGGCCAAAAACATGCCAGGAAGTGGTTTGGGTGTGCTAAACTGCCCATAGGTGTGTGTGATTGTGTATGCATGGTGTCCTGCGATGACCTCTGAACGCTTCAGTTATGTTCAGTTTTGTTCCAGTAGGTTCAGTGCATTCCAGAAACAGGTCAAACGTCATGCTTCAGTTATGTTCAGTACTGTTTCAGTATGAACTGTGTGTTCCCAAAAGACCAGAACATCAGTAGAAATCTCTTGAACTTGAACTATCTTGAGCACTTGAATACATTTTACTCAACTGATACAATAAAAGAACATGTTTTGTGTTGGTGCACATCACGGCCCAGGCTTCACTAGAGGGCAGTCTTTGTTTACTGATGCTGCTACCAGGTGTAATACCTCTCTTGGAAGTAATGACACAAGGCTGTATGATCTTAATAATTAACCCTAAACAGATGAGAGGAAAATGCAGCATGGTATTGATATATATTTATATAATCCATGTAAATAGACCTAATAGAGTGTATACTTATAATGTAAGTAAGTATGCCTGATTGTCTTACAAAAGAAATGATCATTCATTTAATTAACAGAATAAGTCCAGCGGTATTAGCTTCCATGCAAGTCGCTTGAATTGGGCAGAGATACTATGTCTTTTACAGTCATTGCACAAAATTATTGTACAAGCCTGGCCAGTTTCAGCACGGTTCAGTGCCAGGAGCAGTGTCCAGCCGAGTCTGCCATAAACAAGACTCGGTCAACATCACAGACTCTAATTGAATGTCCTAAAATAATAGATTTGACTGTTTTCTACATTTTGTGCATTCGTACACTATTTGAAGGGGGGCGTTCACTATCATATACTATGCATTATTGTAGCCTTATCAAAGAATCATTTACACATTAGCCACACTAGTTAATGATAACAGACTGAACTCTGTGTAACCAATATTATCACTACCTAATGCATTTAAAGTGCTTAATGTTAATGTTGAGCAATACTTGAGCTATCTATCAGCAGTCTCTTGAGGCATTAGGAACTTTTACATTGCCATGGTGCTTCCATGTGGCTTGTCAAATCTGGTATAATATACTATATTTTATGTTCTATACAGTGCCCTCCACTAATATTGTTGAACCTTTTGATCTTTCGTTTAAAAAAAATTCACAAAAATACTCTGCTCTCATGGATTTCAAACAATTGCAAATAAAAATTGCAAATGAAACACAGGTTTATCCCAAAAAAGAATCTTTGTATAAGTGTGCAAAAATTATTGGCACCCTTTTATTATTTCATTCAATACTTTGAGCTACTTCCCTCTGCAAAGAGTCTTCTCCTATAATGCCTGATGAGGTTGGAGAATACATGGCAAGGGATCTGAGTTTTCAAGTCAGGAGACTGGGATGGCCTTGGCAGGACTTTGAATTTGTTTTCAGTAAAACATTTTTGTGTTGATTTTGATGTATGTTTTGGATCATTGTCCTGCTGGAAGATCCAACCATGGGCCATTTTCAGCTTTCTGGCAAAGGCAGTCAGGTTTTAATTTAATGTTGATATTTGATAGTCCATAATGCCATGTATCATAATAAAATGTCCAGGTCCTCTGGCAGAAAAAAACAGCCCCAAAACATTAAAGAGCCACCACCATATTTAATCATGGGCACAGGGCCATTTCTAGACATTTGGAGGCCATAGGCAAAATTTATGTTGGAGGGCCCATGCTCCCCTTCTCCACTCCACCTTTCCCTCCCACTATTTAGGATAAAGAACAGTTTTGCCTACTCTATAAAGTAAAATGAAAAGAAAAAAATACAAAACAACATTACATTGCCAACAAATAATTACAGATGAACCCTGGACATCACTTCAATAAATAAACATCAGTGCCTAGCTGGGTATCGACAGGATTTCCCCCTCCTATTGAGTCATATTATGTATTGAAGTGTAATACCTTAAATGTGTGCTATATATACAAATCAACTGCTAGTGGAAGTGAAAGAGATGATCTACTAAGCAGAATTAATAGTCCTTTTCTTCATAAACTTGTATGATTTAAAAAAATTTTTATAAATACAACAACGGTATTTATGATTTGAAAACTAAAATTAAGTATTACGTTAGAACGGGAATGTAAACATCAGCGGAATTTCAAAGATATACAGACAGTTGAGGTACTTTTTTGGAAACAGTAAAAAAATGCTCTAGTGTGTTTGCTCCTTGACTTTGAATACAGACTTCTTTACTTTTACTTTAGTATTTTGCTAGTCAGCTCCCGAAGTAACGTCATTGTACACGCAATTCAAAGTGTCTGGCAGTCTCGATGCGTCTATGGTGCTCCCGCTCTTTTGAATTCAAAATAAACCGCCAAATGATCTATCCCGAAATGACTGATCAAAAGAACGAGGCCAGTTAATTTTTAGAATACATTACAATCACTCCAAAATAGATGATGACAACTCACACACTTTCTTTGCGTGCCTGTTTAGCCTTTTGCTTAGCAGCCCCCGGAGGATGTGTTTGTTTTGGCGTCATCATAAGTCACTGACCTAAAGTCAGTCAGCTGCAGAAAAATAGCATTTTTGTATTTTGTTAATCTCTTCATACAGTCAAAATGCAAATAAACTTTGAAACAGTTACATTAATTGGTTTCACTGCAGATGAGTGACAATTCATATACAGTGAGGGGAAAAAAGTATTTGATCCCCTGCTGATTTTGTACGTTTGCCCACTGACAAAGAAATGATCAGTCTATAATTTTAATGGTAGATTTATTTGAACAGTGAGAGACAGAATAACAACAAAAAAATCCAGAAAAACGCATGTCAAAAATGTTATAAATTGATTTGCATTTTAATGAGGGAAATATGTATTTGACCCCTCTGCAAAACATGACTTAGTACTTGGTGGCAAAACCCTTGTTGGCAATCACAGAGGTCAGACGTTTCTTGTAGTTGGCCACCAGGTTTGCACACATCTCAGGAGGGATTTTGTCCCACTCCTCTTTGCAGATCTTCTCCAAGTCATTAAGGTTTCGAGGCTGATGTTTGGTAACTCGAACCTTCAGCTCCCTCCACAGATTTTATATACGATTAAGGTCTGGAGACTGGCTAGGCCACTCCAGGACCTTAATGTGCTTCTTCTTGAGTCACTCCTTTGTTGCCTTGGCCGTGTGTTTTGGGTCATTGTCATGCTGGAATTGTCATCTACGACCCATTTTTAATGCCTTGGCTGAGGGAAGGAGGTTCTCACCCAAGATTTGACGGTACATGGCCCCGTACATCGTCCCTTTGATGCGGTGAAGTTGTCCTGTCCCCTTAGCAGAAAAACACCCCCCAAAGCATAATGTTTCCACCTCCATGTTTGACGGTGGGGATGGTGTTCTTGGCGTCATAGGCAGCATTCCTCCTCCAAGCACGGCGAGTTGAGTTGATGCCAAAGAACTCCATTTTGGTCTCATCTGACCACAACACTTTCACCCAGTTGTCCTCTGAATCATTCAGATGTTCATAGGCAAACTTCAGACGGGCATGTATATGTGCTTTCTTGAGCAGGGGGACCTTGCGAGCGCTGCAGGATTTCAGTCCTTCACGGCATAGTGTGTTACCAATTGTTTTCTTGGTGACTATGGTCCCAGCTGCCTTGAGATCATTGACAAGATCCTCCCGTATAGTTCTGGGCTGATTCCTCACTGTTCTCATGATCATTGCAACTCCACGAGGTGAGCTCTTGCATGGAGCCCCAGGCCGAGGGAGATTGACAGTTCTTTTGTGTTTCTTCCATTTGCGAATAATCGCACCAACTGTTGTCACCTTCTCACCAAGCTGCTTGGCAATGGTCTTGTAGCCCATTCCAGACTTGTGTAGGTCTACAATCTTGTCCCTGACATCCTTGGAGAGCTCTTTGGTCTTGGCCATGGTGGAGAGTTTGGAATCTGATTGATTGATTGCTTCTGTGGACAGGTGTCTTTTATACACTCCCTTTAAGAGTGTGCTCCTAATCTCAGCTTGTCACCTGTATAAACGACACCTGGGAGCTCTTCCAAACAACTTGTGGTGATGTAGGTGACTTCAGATAGTAGTTTTGGAGACTTTCTGATCTCAAGACGCAACTAACTTCTGCAATTCTCAGTCCAATTCCAGGTTGATTCATAACATTTCCAGTTGACTGGAACTTCTTATTTGTTGCCCTGATGGTGGAAATGGGCATTTTCCATGCTTTTGCTATTTTCTTATAGACACTTCCCATTTTGTGAAGCTCAATAACCTTTTGCTACACATCACAGCTATATTATTTGGTCTTACCCATTGTTATGAATGAGGGCTTATGTGTTACCTGATATTTATATCCCTGTGAAAGAGGAAGTCGTGGTTGAACAATTTTCTGTTACTAGTCACCCAGGTGTGCTAAAAAATGTTTTATACTTTAAATATATTTTTCTCATTTGAATTCATGGGGTGCCAATAATTGTTGCACACCTATATTTAACAAAGATATTTCTGATAAACGTGTGTTGTTTGCAAATGTTTGATATCCATGAGAGCAGAATATTTTTGTGAATTTTTTGAGTAAAATTTTTTTTTTGCCTTCTTTGCTCATATTTACTAAGGGTGCCAATATTAGTGGAGGGCACTGCAGTTTAAAATAATATAGGGTGATATTTCATGACACTGATGCAAAATTCTACCACTCTTAGCTTAGTATGGCTTTTAACTGCGCTCTTGAAACTTGCAGACAAAGCGACTGTGGATTTGGCCCGCAGTGAAAGTGTTGATTTTGTGGAGATTGTGTTCTGCAGCCATGTGGAAATAAATCTGGAATCAGGTCACTGGTCTGACCTGGGTGTTTACTCTGGCCAGAAGTCAAGTAACAGGGTCTGCAACATGACCCATGGATTATGTGAGATGTCATGTAAAACAGCGGTCCCCAACCTCCAGGTCATTTGGTACCGGGCTGGACAGAAAGAAAAAAGAATATACATTATTTCCATTTTATTTATTGTCTGGATCTGAAAAATGACCGGATTCTCTCCGTTACATCCTTCTACGACTCACTCTTGACGCATGTCAAGACGCTTGTCTCGGTCACGTGATACGTTGAAACCTTACCATAGAGACCAGAGAGCGTTAGGGGGGAGAGAGAATGTTACGATGACGCTGCTAATAAAGTTGCGATTTCACGTTGGATTCACGTTTATTATTATATTTTAAAAATACCCCAGTTTTTATGCCGGTCCTATAATTTTATTTTGTTGTATTTATCCGCCACACCTTAAAGGCCGGTTCGTGAAAATATTGTCTGATATTAAACCGGTCCGTGGCGCAAAAAAGGTTGGGGACCGCTGATGTAAAAGGCACCCTGCAACTCTAGAGTCCATGTGCAAATTTCCCCCAAAAGCTTGGAAGCACATTTAAATATGTTTATTTTGAATTTTTGAGTTTAGCGATTCTGGTGCTAATTTGTTGGTTGGTGCTGTATTTTTATTATTCTTGTGAGAAGTTACTGTAGAGATTGTGTAACACACTATTGTCACAGGGAGACATTGCTAACACAGTTACAGTGGCATTTAATAGAAGCAAAAACTTCAGCGATCTCAAAGGTAAGTGGTAATGCTCAGATGTTCTGGTTAGCTCCTAAAAAAAAAAATAGCATGAGCTTATTTTCCCACTCACCATATTTCAGTCACATTCAATGTTAAATAAATGAGAAATCCAATGTAGAAGTGTTTTTGATGTTAATGCAAAAACTGGGCTTAACGTTCCAGAAAGTTCCATGATTGTAAGTTTGCTTGGGGCCACTCTCGCTAATGAATATCATCAGTGAACCCATTGTTTATTCTACTTGTTAGCACGGCATCCACTTTTCAGTGCATCTCATCGTTGTTTTTGTTTTTTTACTGTGATGAAATGTGCAGTATTATATAACATCAGGAACACATTCTGACCAGGTCCTCTAGGATTTCTATAGTTGGCAGGCAGGATAACCACAATCATACATAGACTTAGTATGTAGTCATTTTATGAAGTAGAAATCGTCCGTGTCTTTAGAGCAGGGGGTGAAATACAAATCGTGTAAATTGTACTGTATATGTGAATATAGCAAGTATTGGCCTTTTATGCAGTTATCCAAACAGCCAATCACGTGACAGCAGCACAATGCATTAAAATGCTGCAGATACAGGTCAAGAGCTTCAGTTATTGATCACGACAAAGATCAGAATGAGGAAAAAGTATATAATGGCATCCGCAGCCCTGCGTTTATTTTAATTTCATCAATGTCCATATGCTGTCAGACCTATATGACGTAACATTGCTGTTTCATTCATAATTCTCCTGGTTTTCCTTATGTAGTCTAAGGCCTTTTTTTGTATGAGCAATAAACTATACTTATCAAAATGTTCACTTGTCCTTATAACAAACTCTTAAATAACAGTACTGCTGAATGTCTATTGAGTATATAAATTTTCAAATTGTAGTTGAAAAGTGTTTGTTTTAGAGTATGACCTTTGTATGTTTCATCTTTACAGAGAGTCTTCAGTAAATATTCAGTTGAAATTCAGTTTAATTAAATTTTATTTGTCTAGCACATTTAACAATGAACATTGTCACAAAGGAGCTTTATGGAAATAGATCAATTCTGGATATAACTTCTGGAAAAAAAAGATCTGACCTGAATTAGCCTGTTAACTGTCTGCGACACAAATATGCTGCATTCCAATTCGCCTACTTATACTATGTGCTAAAAGTCTGTGCACTTTTTGTGAAAAGCAAATTCTTTTGAGTGTGTAACAAGAGTGTCATGTAACAGAAGAGATCTTTGTTGCCTAGTTACGCACACTGTCACCTTTAAACAAACTCCTCCTAATTTATTATTCCGTATATAATTTATACTATATCATTTGTATGACCATTCCCTTGATTTATTTTTCCACATTTCATTTACTTCTCTCGAAATGCGTTAAACTCGTTCGCCATGTTTGCAGGTTTGCAAAGCAAACCGTCACAAAACTCCTCATACCTTGCACGAGGGAGGATGGCGATAGTAGGGCAATAATTGTGGGCAAGAGTAGCTGAAAAAAGTTTCCACGGATCCACACCAGAAATAGTAGCCAGGTACCTTTGGGATATTCATTTCACCAAACTATGACTTGGGACACAGTAATTCTTATCAAATTCGTGAATTGGGATGCAGCAATAGTGAGGGAATACTACCTATCATTTTATGTACTATGAAAAGTGTGACAGAATCCAATCCAAGCATCCAGCAGTGGGATCAGACAGTGATATGTATGCTCCCAGGCTGAAATTCCATCAGTTGAGCAGAAAAAAAACAAAAAATCCATAGTAGAAACCCACAGACACATGTGGTCTACCACACAGAGAGAAAGCAATGGCTGAATACAAAGGTTGAAGTCTATGAAGTGCTACAAACAAAGCAGTAAGTCATATTATAAACAGTTTTTAAAAATTGTAGCCCATGTCTAATACCGTCTTGCAGTTCCATATGCTATGTGTGCAAATATAGTTTCTAGGAACAGCCTAGGAAAGTGACTCATTTGTCATCTGGAAGTACAAAAATGTACAAGGGAATCCTAAGCCTGTATGTTTTTGTTATTACACAGTTGGTTGTAATACACAGACACAATGCTTGGACAATGGAAGCATGGAAAATTCAGGAATTCTGAAGTTAAAATGGACTAAGACTTGAGACATTTCAAACGTTTCCACAGTAATGTTTACAACACAAACCTCAACTAGACTTCATAAGGGTGGAGCCCCTGATAAGAAGACACCTCAGATGAGCTGACTCATCTGAAGGGTTATGGTTTCATGTTTGTTAGATACTTTATTGATCCCCAAGGGGAAATTCAAGTTTGGTTTCTATTAGTAGCAGTTTGGTTGCTATTAGTAGCATTAAAAATGTAGATTATTACTTTTATTATCTGCAGTTATGTCATGGAGATGAAGAATCTTAGGAGAATGTTGGAGGAGTGCACATGCTATGCCCCATTCGTCATAACTGAGCTAACTCATGAGTCAGGACTGATATTCTGCATGTGTCAGTATGCTCATTAACACAATTTACATACTGAACTGAAGCTGTGGCCTGGCCCTTCCATTGATTTGCGTCAGGTTGTAATTCCTAGAAAACACCCTCTCTTGTCGGCATTCCAAAGACATTTTGTCACTCCAGAAGTGATTCCCTGTCAAAGTCTTAAATGCTATTTGTGGTATGTGTACTAACTACATAAATCTTCAATTGTTTAATGACAGCTGAAGATGTCACTGTGTATTACATAAGAGAAGGGTTAGTTTTCATACACCTTGCATTGTCATCACCAATCCACTCAATCAGTCATGATTTAGGAGTGACTTTAACCCATTGAAGTTCTTATAGATAGATAATTAGTTAGTGAAGACACTTATCTATGAAGAATTATTATTACAAAGCAATGAACTATTCATTTATGAATTAAGCTACATCTCAACGGTATGGAAGTAGAATATAGACTAATACATTAAGATGCAATAGTCTTGTCTCAGCACTTCTCTAGTTCAACCTAATCATATCAGCAGACTTTATTATAGGCTTATATCAGCCATAAACTTTACAAACCTAAAGCTGATTGGAGGAAGGCAGGGCCGTAAAACTTTACAGACTGCGGTGTCTTCTTGGAGCGGCACTAAATTTCTAAGGTTTAAGGGGAGTGCATTTTTCAGAGCTGATATAACATCTTAGAAAAAAGAGTAGTGAAGGTTCATGTTAAAGCGGTTTTAGCAGAATTGAGGATTAGTTTGAATTGAATGAGTGAGTGGTCTTTTGAAGTGATAGGTTGACATTTACATTACAGCATTTAACAAATGTCCGTTTTTGTTTTAAATGCAGAGCTCTAGAAAGCAAGTGGAAAGATTTTGAGACAATTCATGCTGGATCAGTTGTCAGATAGTATTCATGGAAAGATGTGCCAGGAATAAGTTACAGTAGTCAGGATAAGAAGAAAGTGAACAAGCACCTGAATGGCTTCCATGGAGAGAAGTGACTGGATGACTGATTCAGGATAGCAATATGAGGAGAGAATGATCTGAGTGGCAACAGCGGCAAGGAAAAACTCCCTGAGACATGAGGAAGAAACCTGGAGATGAACCAGACTCAGAAGAGAACCCATCCTTATATGGGTGACACTGGATAGTGCTTATAATCTTATGATCTTATGAGCAACTTATGAATATGAACATTAGAGTCCTTTATGAATTCATTATAGTTTTAACTTAAAGTCTATTGTATCAAACTAAAGTTATTAACTGTTCAGTGATGGAGACGAGTGAAAATTGACCTTAGCAATTGCAGCGCTAAAGCTATCTAAGGAAGAACATCCATAGCCATCCTTATGGCTTCTATGTGGTACCATCCACATTAATCTCATGGTGATCTTTAGGCTGTCCATGTGGGTCCTTCCTAAATTGTGTGATTTTCAGGTGAAAAAAGCTCCAAGCAGAAGTGGAGCATCAGGGTGGATGACGTCTGGAGAGCAACCACTGCAATATCAATACACTTTACAATAAAAGAAAAAAGTATTGTTTCTCCCTATTATTAACATGTTATTTTACATATGTAAACAAATGTAATTAAAATTAAAATGGAGAGATTGTTTGATGGTAGATTGCGATTTAAATGATTAAATAACACATTTGTGTCATCACCGCTCCTACTGTTGTGTGACATCCATCTTAAATGAAAGAGTGAAAATTTTATTATAATTTGTATAGATCTCTTTCCTCCAAAATTTTTTTTTTGTGCCTTAAGCTTCCTTCTGTTTAGCTACACTGTTAAGTACTGTCAAAGTAAGCATGTTTCTATTTGCAAACATCATGCTCTATTTGCAAACATGTATGCGACTACCTCTGGTGCTGTCAGCAAGTGTGAATGTAGAGGTAGCGCTCAATGAATATTAATTGAATATATCACAATACACAATATGAGCAGCAAAATCGGCTCGCCAGTATTTTGTCTCGCAATGTTTGAGACGATATTCTATCTCGTGCCTAGCATTCATACATAAAAATACAAGGATATTCTGTACCCTTTGAATTAAATAAGCTAAGAAATACTCAAGTTTAAGTGGGCTGGGCAATATATTGATATAATATCGATATCATGATAGATGATTATGCGATACACTTTTCAGAGATGATATTGGTTTTGTGGTGTATTTTTCAGGTTTTTTTTAATATATATTTTTAATCATGACAAATGAAATAGTACTGAATGGATGCTGTTGATTTGACATATTTTTTAAAAAAATTTTTACTTAATTTTCATTTGTCTGTGTAGGCATTAAAGAAAAGTATCATCAAACTCAGTTTAATGTTTTCTTGTTTTATTTTGCTACTGTTTTGCAGACAGATTGTTAGCTAAATTATATATTGTGATACGCATCGTATATATTTGCTCCAAAGTGCAGCCGCACTGCATTCTTCAAGCAGCCTATTGCTTGTAACATATTAGTGATAGAGTTCCCCCTGTAGCTTTGCTGCCCCAAAATCTATATTTTTCAGCCTCACTTTATCTCAAAATACAACTGCACTATTGATAATGGCATACACGTGACTCCTGTAGCATCAACACATCTCAGCCTCTCAGAGGCCTTTGCTGGAACAGTTCACGCTACAGGCTTCATTCTACATCACTCTATCCTGCTTCTGGTCCATTAGGCAAGCTGTTAGAGCAAAGAGCCTTAAGTCAGTAGGTCTCTGCTATGTCACTGCCAGAGATTTGCTCTGATATTTCTAGAATCCCGCCTTTGCTGCTGATGTGAAGCTAGTCTTATGATTTCTCTTTCACAAATATGAGCCATGGTGACTTCTGGTTGGCTCTGATTGGCTAAGATTGAATAAGCTGACAAGGTGGTCAGGCGGCTGACGGATCTTGTGATGAGGAGTTTGTGGTATTCACCATGCTGTACATTCCTACCATACCATTCTTACTGTACATCTAACAATGTTGAAATGCCAGTTCTACAGACGCCAGTGTGTGTTGTGCAGCCCCATTGCACAGGCACATAGCACGTGTGCATTGCATGTTGCTGGGCGGATACTAATCTTATCATTATCGCAATGTCAGTCTTATCAACAGCTTGGCTGGTCTTTAAGAACATTTACAGGTCTAACTCAAGGTCATTAAATATTGCATTTGGACCTTAGTAGACTTCCATGAATGACGTATTACATGGACTCTTAAAATCATATGCTTCATAATCTGATAAAATGGTGTTTGTTTTAGAATGCAGCAGTGTTTCGTAATAACACTATAATGATGCTTCCATCATTGTAGGTTTGCTGTACTTCAATAATTATGATGCTGAAATTGCTTTTGCCAATTTTAGATGACATGCCTTGGCTCCTAGAAATAACTATCAAACATTGCAATATGACTTATTAGCTTCTAATTCATGCAGAAATTGAAACATGGCTCATTTTTACCGACCTATCATATGCCATAGATTTTTTTTTAGATACTACATTATTTCCCTTATAAAAGTGAAATCAAATTAATTTTTCTTTAATCACTATCATTATCTGTTTTATTTGCTGGTCCTTTAGTGACATTAGCGAGAATCCTTCTGTCAGTCAAAATCATCAATCATGCACTAACCATTTAGGAATTACAGCCATTTTTCATAGTCTACATTTTCACAGGCTCAAATGTAATTGGACAAACTAACATAATTATAAGGAATTATAAGAAACATTATGCTTTGGGGGGTTTTTTCTGCTAAGGGGACAGGACAACTTCACCGCATCAAAGGGACAATAGACGGGGCCTTGTACCGTCAAATCTTGGGTGAGAACCTCCTTCCCTCAGCCAGGGTATTGAAAATGAAAAGTAATTACTAAGTCATTACCAAGTACTAAGTCATGTTTTGCAGAGGGGTCAAATACATATTTCCCTCATTAAAATGCAAATCAATTTATAGCATTTTTGACATGCGTTTTTCTGGATTTTTTTGTTGTTATTTTGTCTCTCACTGTTCAAATAAATCTACCATTAAAATTATAGACTGATCATTTCTTTGTCAGTGGGCAAATGTGTAAAATCAAATACTTTTTTCCCTCACTGTACTTCAATCACATCTTGATTGCTTTATTTCAAATCTATTATGGTGGTGTACAGAGGCAAAATGACAGCAATTGTGTCACTGTCCAAATACTTATGTACCCAGCTGTATACCAGTGTTTCTCATCTCCAGTCTTGGGGGTTCACCACCTGGTACAGTTTCAAGCTTTCCTAATTCTTGCTACATTAGCTGGTCAGATGTGAACCCTTCAGGGTCAGGTGTATTACATGTTGGAGAAAATACAAAAGCCCTGGTCTGCTTATGAGTAGCACATGAGTTAAGAAACAACATTTGAGCACACATTTCCTTTAAGTTCATTAAAGTCAAAGACACCCTGAGGGAGCATCTCGACGTTCTTTTCATATTTTGAAAAATCGACTGATACACAAAGTATGTGGAGCAGATGTCTTTGGAATAACTTGTTTAAATAAATGTAAATCTGCACTTTGTGAGTGACTGTAGTCAGCAAAATAGTCTCTGAATGTGATAGCCTTGCATTTTTATGCAACATCACTATCTACATTTACAGTTAAATTAATAATACCACTGTGAAAGTGTCTGTATGTCTTTGACAACTCTGAAATATATAGATGTGATTAAGCCATTGTGTGCCAAATAATTGGGACCTCTCAAGTAGAGATACGTTTAGCATGCAAGGGATAGAAGGACCGTGTTGTTCTTCTCACTCTGTTTTTTTCTCAAGTCGACAGCATTTTCCAGTATATGAGCACATTTGCCCCGATAAAAGTTTTTTACGACTGGTGTTTGTGGGCTAGTTTTCTTTAATAAATTTATCTGATCACGTTTAAATTTTTTGGTGCAGACCGCCTTCAATCAGTTCCTCAGAAACGTAGCGCACATTGCCATTTTGCATATAGTAATCTTTGCATTTTTCAGAAATAATGGCAGACCAGGAAATTTCTCATCATTACATGTATTTTTGGATTAACTGTCATAATAATACCATATTTGGCATGCAGAAGTAAAGATGCCACAATGAATGGAAAAATTTACACAACACTGAGGATTTGTTTTCCTGTTTTGTAACCCCTATTTTCGGTGATGCTAGTCACTCCGGTTGTTGTCAAAAACAGTGTTCGTGTACATTCTATAGAAGTGGTTTTAGGATAAGGGCAGACAGGGTGGAAATTATAGCAAATTTGGACATGATGTAATCGATGACACAACCCCATGGTTCATCACAGAGAACCGACAGGACTACTTAATTTACATTTTTCAGACACTTTTATTTAAGCACAGTTGACCAGATGAGGATTAAGGGCCTTGTTCAAGAACCCAACAGTGGAACCGAACAATGGATCTCACTTTAAATCTCAACATTATGGATTTAAAGTGACAACCTTTCATTTCCTAGCACAAAACTTTAACCTTAGACACCACTGCTATTTCTGAGTCAGTATGTGTTTGTTTTTATAAGACTGACGTCAAAAGGACAGCCTGTTTCACTCCCTGTCCCTCTCTCGCCCTCACGATTTTTCTAACATGCTGTTCTCTATAATCTCTGTAATAGCCACAACTTCAAAACCTTCAAAGTCCTCAGTGTCATATTTGGTCATAATTCATAATTGAGATTTCTGTAAATAAGCGATAGGAGCAGTTCTGTTTGTACTAAATACACACAATAGAATATATCTTCCCCAGTTCTTGCCCTAACATGTGCTATGATCACATCTTACCCAGTTTTATCTCTAACATGTGCCACAATCACATCTTCCCCAGTTTTGTCTCCAACATGTGCCACGATCACATCTTCCCCAGTTCTGTTCCTATCATGCTCCACACTCTGTGTATGTTTTCTACCCATTTGTTCGTTCTGGCCTTTCACTATCAAGATAACATATTTAATGTTACGGCTGATAGGTGTGTATATATATTTGTGTGTGTGTGTGTGTGTGTGTGTGTGTTAAAATGCTAAGTGACAAATATGCTCTGATTGTTGCTAACACTCACTATCTAGTTTATTCTATCTTGAATGTTCAGTGGGAAAATGCCAGAATGATAGTAATTGTGAAAGGTGTAGGATGTTCTGAATGCTTTTAATGAATCATTGCGAGAGTGTCCCAAACATGGAGCATTTATCAAATCTCTAAAGGAACAGATAGTCACCTTTACTGGCTACAGTCCTCACTAACCCTGGAAGGTTATAGTGGAAAATCACAGACTTGGCTTCAGCCAGTAGCTTTCTTCTTTTATAACAATGTTATTTGCGGGAGTTTTTTTGTAGGAAACAACTTGAATTTGAGAAAGCGCACTTATGCAAAATTGTTTTGCACAGACACAGTGATGTTTGTTGGTAAATGAGACCTTTTAGTTGTACTCATGTTTGATGCACATGAATTGAAGAGGGCTTTGACTGAATGCATGTTGTGATGACGTCACATGACGTCATATTTGCGCATCTTGTCCCAAAAAATGTTTTTGCTTGATTTTGCATTAATTTTGTGAAATCCGGGAGGCACTTCCTCTCTCTCTCTCTTCTCTCTCTCTTTCTCTCTCTCTCTCTCTCTCTCTCTCTCCTATAAGTACACTTATTTCACACACTATGGAGTACAATCGTGGATCATGCTGTATCATATTCTCCTGACTGAATATTTGCTGTTACGTAACAGTGCAGAACATGTGGTTGAACTTTTACCAGCTTAGTCGACAATTGAGGCCAAAGTACCTGAGGATTTCCTTTGGCAACACTACTGTGAAATGTTACTGTTTAATTCTGCTGTGGGAGAATATGGGAGCGTATGAAGTACATTAATCCATGCTGCCTCTAGGAATGTTCTAGCAGCTTATATACTAATGCAGTCTGAGGCTCAGTGTGTGTGGCATGTAGCTCTGGAATGTTTCAGTAGTGTGGAAAGTTAGTCTTTTTTTTTCAGCAAAGGTCTTTCTTGGAACTTTAGAGTTTGACACTCAGCCTGCTTCTTTTGGAGCTTTGAGCTTATCAGCTGCCTGAGTAAATCATCAAGACCTTCTCCACTTGCTCCACTGCTCCAGAGAAAATTGTTGAAATCAGCGTTTTGAATTAAATATTTGAAAGAAATTCCAATCAAATTCAAATAATTACTCATGTGGTTTTTGGAAATAGTTGGTTTGAAAAGGTAAACAGTGTATGTCTGCTATTTCAGTACCACTAAATCCTAATGTATTCAGAATGTTCATATGCAAAATGTGCACGGTATATAGGGACATAACTAAGTAAATCAGTACTGGGACTCTCAACATAAATACACATACACACAGACAAAAACTATACACTATCTGCCACTTTAATAGGAACAACTCATTCATGCAGTTTTCCAATCAGCCAGTTATGTGGCCGCAACACAAAGCATTAAATCCTACTGGTCAGGAGCTTCAGTTAATATTCACATCATACATCAGAAAGGGAAAAAATGTGACCTGAGTGACTGACCATAGCATGCTTGCTGAAGCCAGATAGTCTGCTTTGAATATTTCAGAAACTGCTGATCTCCTAGTAATTTTGCACACAGCAGTCTCTAGAGATTACACAGAATGGTGCAAAAAAAACATCCAGTGAGTGTCAGTTCTGTGGGAAAAAATGCCTTGTTGCCAAGTAAGGTCAGATGAGAATGGACAGACTGGTTCAAGTTGACACAAAAGCTACAATCATGTGAAAAAATAAGTACATACCATGAAAATTATTGTCTTTTTCAACATATTTGGACAAGCATACATTTGATCATATTTGAAACAGTGCTTATAAAGTTGATAAAACCATGTGGAAAATCTAAGGAATATCTTTTTCAATCATTTATTCAATAGACATATCAATAGGTGTAATATACTTCTGTGGAAATAGTAAGTACACCCTTAGCCTCAGAAGCTAGTATTGCCCCTGTAGCAGAAATAACTTCTTTTAGGTGTTTTGCATAAATGTACACCCGTCTCTGACATTGGCTTGCTGGATTTTTTAACCACTCTTCCATGCAATATTATTTCAGTTGCAAGATCTTTGAGGTTTTTCTTGCATGTACTGCCCATTTCAAATCCCCCTGCAACATTTCAATGGGATTCAAATCCAGGCTTTGAGTAGACCATTACATAACCCTCCATTTCTTCTTTTTGAGCCATTCCTTGGTATATTTGCTCACATTATCTTCAAGCACTCTTTGATATGATTCAGAATTCATTGTTGAATCAATGAATGCAAGCTGTCCAGTCCCTGAAGTAGAAAACAACCCCAAGCCATAATATTCCACCACCATGCTTCACAGTATAGAGGTATGAGGTGCTTCTCCTGAAAACCTGTCTTTGGTCACCACCAAATATGTCTGCTGTTACTATGGCCAAAGAACTTATATGCTCATTGGTAAACTGTAGTCTTACTCTAATTTTCTTTTTAGACATCAAAGTATTATTCCTGGCATGCCTCCCATGCCGCTCAAATTTGTGCACTCTCTTTCTGATTGTAGAAACATGAACTTTGACACCAACAGTTGCAAGGCTTACTAGCAGATCCTGTATTGAAATTTGGGGGTTCTGGGAGACTTCTTTTTGCATCATATGGTCTGCTCATGGGCTGAATTTGCTGGGACGGCCAGTCCTTGACAAACTGGCACTTGTTTTAAATCTGCACCATTTGTAGATTATTTTCCTTAGGGTAGCGTGATGTATTTCAAATAATTTGAATATCTTTTTAAATCCCTTGCCAAACTCCCACAACCTTTTTTCACGACGGCCTTACAGAACTGTTTAGTTCTTGGCATGATGACACCACACACCTCATTAACAAAGGGAACACCAGACCCTAGATATAAGAGGGATATGAATAAAACCGGTTCCACCTGCACTCCCTAAGCAGGGTCTAATCACTGGCGCCCAAACTGAACACCTGATTCTAATTTTATGGATTTGAAAGTGTGATGAATGTAGGGGTGTACTTTCTTTTTCTTGTGACTGATCTGTTTTTTTGTTTTGTTTTGTTTTCTGGTTCATTTAAATTGTGAAAATTATTAGAAAATGTCAGTTTGATGTGTCATTTGTTAGAGTGTATCACCTTTTATTAATGGGCACTGTCTCATACAGGATCAAATGTTTGCTTGTCCAGATATGCCAAAAAACCCAGTCATTTCCATGGGGTGTACTTATTTTTTCACATGACTGTATCTTAACTCAAATAACCACTATATACAACTGTGGTGAGCAGAAAAGCATGTCACCATGCACAACACAAAACTTTTGGTAAAAGGGCTACAACTGCAGAAGACTACTTCAGATTCTACTACTGTTAGTAAAGAAAGGGAATCTGAGGCTACAGCAGGCACAGGCTAACTGAAACTGGGCCGTTGAAGAGTGGAAAAAAGACCATGGGGCTTTCCTGTTGTGGAATAACTATTAACTGTTGCAAATTATGAACTTTTTTTTCTTGTTAGATTAGATTATGTGGTTATGATTATATGATGATCATTATGGCCTCTGCTATACAAGTCCATGTAAATTAGTTACTAAAGAATTACTGTATTACTACAGAAATTATAATGTATTGGAATGAGCACATTCATATAGAAATATAATTTGAATTACTACTGTGGTATGAAACATTGTAAATTAAATTTTGATAGTGGACAGGTATAATGAAAATAAGCATATTACAGATATTAAGTATTCCAGACAATTCTGTCTTTTCCCACCTACCTTTATGGCTTGAGATGCAAGTGTGAAAAATGTTTGTAAAGTGTAGGAATTCCAGACACTCAGACATGCAATAACCCTTCAGTATCTGTCTATGCAAGCTTAGCCTAACTATGCCTTTAGAATACTGGCACAGCACACTGCAGCTATTTGCCAGAAGTTGGCACTGGCATTATGTTGCTTGGAGAGTTTGCGTGTGCTCCATTAATTCTCTTTATACTTGTCTTTCTTTAAGCATATCTCTCTGTCTCTCTGCCCTAAAGAGAACATAACTGTCTCAGCTGTCAGATCTGTACTGTGATAAAGCTATAGAGCAGGTCAGATTACAAACCTGGCGAGTTTTGCTTTCTCAAAAATGTCTTGAACACAGCACACCTTGAGGAACTTTGTTATTATCTGACCTCCTAGTAGAGAAAAGGACACACATGACCTGTTGAGTCATGGGACTGGTCCTGCTTTGAAGACAAAGCTAGTTTAAATATGTGAAATATATAACTGATTTATCCAACAATGTATGTATTTTTAATAATGCATGGCAAATAGGAGCATCATGGAGTCATGAAGACAGTGCTGGGGAAAGTCATATTATGTGTAAGGTTTAATTTTTCAATTTAAAAAATTTTACTTTTCTATTACATTCAAAAAATTATAATTATAATAACCATACAATGTAGAATACCCTCCTACTACTCAGTACAACACTTACTATGCCATATATCTCTTAAAAATATATTTTTAAATCCAAAATTGAATTGGAATGGAAGTAGTTTGGTTGTTTATATGTTTTGTTTTCAGTGAGCACTGACTGAACACAAATGTACATTCTTTAAATCTGGGCTGCTTTGTTCCGTCCACTTTTTGTTCAAGAATATTATATACTACAGTCAACAGTCTTCCTTTCTACTTTCTACCTGAAAAAGATGGATTAAAATGTTTTACTTAGGCAATGTATGTGCTATTTATTGAGCAGACACTTTAAGCCAAAGCAAGGTAAGAATGAAACTGGATACAACTAAAGCATACACAAGTTCTCTGGAGGAGCTGGGATTTGAACTAACTTTCTCATTAGCGGTCAACATTAACGGTTGGTCAATCACTTCTTCCAACCTTAATTATTATCAACTATTAACTGTATATTTTATGCATGTTTCTATGCATTTAATGGGATTTTTCAGGTTTTTTTATGCACCCTCCAGCCCATGTATATGCAAGAAACTAGAGGTAGAAAAGTGTAATAGCAGGTAAACTGACTATGCGGATCTTGTACATCACTATATATGTGTACTGTCTATCATATCAGCATAATTGGGAAAGTAATTGCTGTTTTCAGTGCTCACAAGATGCAGACAGATGACACAGAAAGAATGTAAAGTAATATCATATAAATGGAACATTTAAAGATCGATTGGATTATGCCTTGTTTGGAGATTTGGCTCATGCAGCTTTACTGAGGAAACATGTTTTTAACGCCACTGGAACCTCTATGCTCAGAGTGAGAAGTAATTTATCAGTCAATTTCGTTTGCCCAGTGCATGGTTTTTACCTATGGGAAATTTCAAAGAGAATTGGAGACGGTACTGGCTTTTCCCAACCAATCAAGAGTTAAATAATGACGCATCTCATCTTTATTTATATCACTATCAATGCAATAAAGTACATTTCCAAAACCAGCAATGGAAAAGACTTTTCAAGCCATCGCAGAGTTTGTAAATTGGGGAAATTAGAGTACACACACACACACACACTCATAAAATATGTGTTTTTCACTTGTATTTATTTATTTGTTAGACAAACTACTTGTAAAAGTGCTAAATAAACCATTTTTGTTT
The DNA here is from genome assembly GCA_012411365.1 of Ameiurus melas. Taxonomy (NCBI): domain Eukaryota; kingdom Metazoa; phylum Chordata; class Actinopteri; order Siluriformes; family Ictaluridae; genus Ameiurus; species Ameiurus melas. The sequence goes on along the minus strand of CM022775.1, from coordinate 8,607,512 downwards.
TGCTATACTTCACGCAACAGTATCTTTACTTGTCCGTGTCTGTGAAGTTCATCTTCTTAGACCTTTTGGAATGTTCCATGTCATCTGAAACGAACATCGTGAGCAGGCTACAGTGCTTTTTAAAAGGAAGTTGTTTACAATAAATGCCAATTTTGAGGGCGTTTCTTTATGGAAATGAGCGTAGCCGTGTAAAAGCAAATCAATTTAGAATGTGTGGGATTTATTAATGGCCATTATGTACAGCTGTGCATACGTATGTGTGCGTGTGCGTGTGTGTGTGCGTGTGTGTGTGTGTGTGTGTGTGTGTGTGTGTGTGTGTGATAAAAACCAATTTACTTATGCACAAATTGAGTACTTGATTTACGCATGCTTAGATAAATGAGACCCCTGGTCTGCAGCGATAGGAGCACTGAATCCTAACCACTATACTACCAGGGAGTCATTTCTAAACTATGATGCAGTATGTCTTTGTCTTCACTGAATTATACGCTACAGTTAGGCAGCTGCTACTGGGCTTAAGGTTATATCTTGTAAGAGCCGGTATGGAAACTGATGGGTTAAAGTGAAATAGACCCTTGGAAATGTGCTGAAACACATATTAACAAATGTGTGAAGTAACTTATTACACATATCTCCAAGCGGAAAACAGTTGGGTCATTTCTGTGCTCCTTGGGAATGATTCTTTGAATTCAGTATATTAGGAACATTTTCCCACTACTCTTTTTTTTTTTAGACAACTTTTTGTCTATTTTTTTAGTTAACAGATGATATACCGTGAGTGTTATAAACCACATAAACAAGTCTGTTTGAGATGCATGGTTGGAGGCTAATGTTGTTTAATTATGTTAAGTAAACAGTTTGAAGCTTCACTTGCTCATTAGCTACAGGAGTGTTGTAGCTCCAGTCAAAATTTGAAGAAGTAGTCCTAAAACTGACAGTCAGTAATTTGAACCAGATGGTTCGTGCATCATAGAAAATACAAAATACTGGAGTATACAGTGAAAATAATGAGTGCTGTTGGGCCAACACTCAGAGTTAAGCTTCAAGACTGCTGACGCAAGTTTCTTTGTATTTGAGTACTTATAACTAATTAATGTGTGTGTGTGTGTGTGTGTGTGTGTGTGTGTGAGAGAGAGAGAGAGAGAGCGAGAAAGTAATCAGACCCCTTCACATTTTATATCGTTTACTGTTATAGTTAAATCTAAAGTGAATTAAACTGACTTTCTTGCCCATTAATCTTCATACACTAATCCATAATGACAAATCAAAACCAGGTTTTTAGAAATTGTTTGCCGATTTTGGCATCAATTACAAGTTTGAATTTTCTTGGGTAAGTCTCTGCAAGCTTTTCACATCTGGATTTAGGCAGTTTGTTTCATTCTTCCTGGCAGATTATCTCAAATTCAATCAGATTGGATGGAAAGAGTCTGTGAACTGCCATCTTCAGGTCTCTCAATAAGCTGTACTATGGGGTTCAAGTCTGACCTTTGGTTGGGTCACTCAAGGGCATTTAGGGACTTGTCCTAAAGCCATTCCAGCGTTGTCTTGGCTATATGCTTCGGGTCATTGTCGAGCTGAAAGGTGAACCTTTTCCCCAGTCTGCACTCTGTATCAGGGTTTCTTGAAGGCTGCTTTCATCCTTCGCTCAATTGTGACCGGTTTCCCCGTCCCTGCCACTGAGAAACACCCCATAGCAAGATGCTGCCACCACCATGCTTCACAGTAGGGATGGTACCAGCCAGTTGGTAAGTCTGGTTTTGCCAGACATAGCAATCTGAGTATTTGTCTCGGACCAGAGCAGAGAATCTTTCCTTGTGCTCTCAGAGGCCTGTATGCCTGCCATAGTCTTTTTACTTAGAAGTGTTTCAGTTAAATGTGTAACACAATAAAGTGTGCAAAAACTTAAATGGTTTGAATACTTTCCAAATCTGCTGTATGTCAATGGGAGGTCCTCTCAATGATCTTAATACAAATGTGAGTGTGCGCGCACATTCCAATCATTTCGATCTGATCTGATATTGCATCAAACCCGTAGCACTCATCAGGAGTCTTGTGATACTCAGCTGTCCTGTGACATGCATTATGTCATGTATAATACAGAACTGTAGTTTTTGCAGATAGCTGTATATTTGCTGGCTCACTTAGCCCAGATGTTGTTGACTCTCTTATTTAATATGTTATGGCCTAGACTGCCTTGGATGACAATATTACCATGGCGATGTTTGTTAAAAATAAATGGTTATGCTACAGTGAGTCATTTTAATTACAGTATTTAGTTTTCCTTAGTGTCAGATACATGTTAATTCCAGCCATAAGTCTGAATTCTCTAATCATTTTTTACATTGTTTAAGTGGCCATGTTTACCCAAGAAAGGTTAGTGCACTTGCAGTTGTGAACCATTAGCCCCCCAAATTCTGATCTATTTAAACGTGAGTCAGAACACTCAAAGCTCTCCGCACATTCAGGCAGCTAAAATAAGATATCTGCCCAGAGGAGAAACTCTCTCACACCTCTAGTTCTGAATTGAAAAGAAAAACAAATGATGTGAACCACCAACGCTCAGCCAGTCGGGACAAGAAGCTATCTACAGATCCCCTTTGAATTTAGTGGAACGGCAAGGCCGATTAATTTGTTTGTGCTGTACACAAAATGCATATTCAGTAGGGTTAAGGTCTGGTTATTGACTTGGCCAGTCTAAAATCTTCCAAGTATTCCCCTGATAGTCATTTGTTGAGTTGGCATGTGGTATGTATCATTGTCTTGCTGCCTGATAAAGTTCCAACCAATTAGATTGGATGCATTTCTCTGTAAATTGGCAGACAGAATATTCCTTTAAACTTCTAAATTCATTCTGCTGCTACCAATATAAGTTACATCAAGATTAGTGAGCCGGTTCCAGAAGCACCCGTGCAAGCACATGACATGACACTTCCTCCACCATGTTTCACAGATGAGTGTGTATGTTTTGGATCATGAGCACAGAGTCCCTTTTATCTTAAAGATTGACCCTTTTCTAACTTGTTGGTTTATGTCCCTGGTCATACTGTGCATGACACAATCTTTAATTAAAATGCTGTGAATTTAAACTCTTTTTTTGTTTTTGTTGTTGTTTTGGGGTTTTTATTCACAGCTCTCACAATCAGTACGTTTACATGGACAACAATAATCCACTCTTAATGTAATTAAGACCGTACTTCGATTAAGAAACTACCATGTAAACACCAACCTTAATCCAATTAATGTCATAATCTAAGTAAGCTCTAATCGAATTAAGACATGTGGATTATTCCTGTTTTAATCATATTATGGACATGCATTACAGATATGTAAACACCTTAATCACATTATGAACGTCGTGTGAGCGTTTTCACCGCATTTTGCGACAGGACATGATCACACATGGCAGTTTTACGGCGAACAAGAGAGTTCGGCTGCGTCCCAAACTGCATACTTGCCTACTATAGGCCTGTAGTGGGGAAAAAGACATGTATCTCAGCTACTATACAGTAGTTAAGAATGTGATTTGAGATGCAGCCCACGGTTTCAAGCAGTCGTCTATTAGCAAGTACAGCATGACTAATATTTAACTACACTTAAAGCGTTTGTAAAAAATTAAACAAAAACACCCAAAACTGTATACGGTCCCATAACGAAGACCAATTGTATGTTGATACGTGAAATTTTGGAGTGACGTCGATGCGCGGTGACGTAATGACGTGGGCTCTTAATCTAATTAAATCTATAACATGTATAACGGGAACATGACCGGAGTATTCTAAAAACAACTCATGTAAACACCTTAATCACATTATTACTTTACTTAGATTAAGGTCAAGAATTATATTATTGCTGTCCATGTAAACGTAGTCAATGTTTCTCTTTTCAGCTATTGTTGTTTTCATTGGGCGACCCATTCTGTGTCTGTTCAGCACACCAGTGGTTTCTTTTTTTTTTTTTTTTTAGGACATCCCAAACTGTTGCATTGGCTATGCCCAATGTTTGCGCAATGGCTCTGATTTGATTTTCTCTCTTTTCTCAAGTTCAGAATTGCTTTTCTCAACCGAGACAGTTCTCTGAACTTCAAGTAGGCTTCTCTTGATTAACAACAAATGCAGTCTTCAGTATTTTGTTGGGTGGTCTGATACAAAATGTGCTACGTTCGATGTAGTTTAACAGATCTCAAACCTGTATGTCTTTAGTCTAGAGCAAAAAAAATGAATTGACCTTGCCGTTCTAATAGTTTCGAAGCATATTTTTCTGGTGTGTGCGTTTTGCTATATTTCAGTCTTGCTTTTTTATTTACACTGGATGTTTAATATAGTACTCATGTTTGGTATCAGACAAACATAAATAATTTACACCATGGTCTCTGGAAATGTAACGAAATAAAGCTTGGTATATATTTGAACTCAAACTCATAGTAATTTAATAAAACATCAGTATCACTGACCTTCTCATTATTTGACTTTGATTCATTGATTATTCTGCACATTATTGAATTAACACCCAGAGTGTTTGTATGAGTCCAACGGATTTTATATAAACACTGAAGGGTGTGAATTCAACACTGTGGGTGTTAAATCAACACTAGGGATTTTACTGTGTACCTATACATTCTGAAAGCTTTTATTTACCTACAAAAATACCGGCTGATAATTACTGTAGCATCTTAGCACAGACAGAAGTCTGCTCACTGCAGTGTACATGGTTCTACTGTAGGCAGGATGAGGGCTTATTGGGAAATGCTCTTCATCACAAGGGGCTCTGGTAGTCATGTGACTTGTGTGAGTATGGGATTGTTGTTTTTAGATGTGTGTAGTATGGTTATTAGGTACATGGCTATAAATTCAATGTGATGCTTTGTGTTATTCGTCGCACATCTGTAGGCTGCTGTGCAACCGTGACGAGTAATTTACGTCACTGTGATGTTTGTGTGAGTGTTGTTGCAGCGCCTGCGCCGTGAGCTATTGTGGAATCGTTTAGAGGTCAGTGCAATGTTGTGTTTCTATTTTTGACTGGCGGGTCCAGACTGAGTCACTGCAGTGGTCTTGGTGACATCACACCCTCTGTGCTGCAGCTTATAATAGATTAAGCTTGTCGCGCACACGCATACATGATATATCTCCCTTTCTCTCTCTCATCGTGTGTGTGTGTGTGTGTGTGTGTGCTGGCAGCATCGAGGTGAAGGTACACGGTTTCAATTTATGCCTATATACAGCATCCTCTGCGTTCTCACATTTCCTCTCTTCTAAATGAACGAAGCAGCCCACACATGGTCCCCACCTGCATGGTTCATCTGCAGCATTTCTGTACACCTACATGTACAAAAGGTTTATTATGTTGCCACTGATTGGCCTTTTCATTAGTTAAACCTATCATATAGATCACTTTGTAGGTGTACAAACTATTGACTTGAGCCCATCTGTTGCTCTGCCTGTTGCTCTCTCTATCCGTCGGTGGAAATGTACCACCACAAGCCAGATGTTATTTGGATACTCTCTCCTTCCAACCTGAGAATAATAAGTATGCGGTGCCATCTCAGTGATTCATCATCTTTTTAAAGCCCATGGTGATAACTGAGTTTCGTGATTCCTCCCAGTTAGAAGTACTTCCGTATTCGTTGCAGATGCATCAGCCTGCTTTCAGACCAAAACATGTGTAACATTGGCCATCTTTAGCGGCAATCATCCAGTCAAGCCAACATGAGCATGCAACAGTTATTTAAAGCCTAGCCCTTTAAAATTCACTCCAAAACTAGTTGTTTTTTTTTTAATTAACAAAATATAGAAAATATTGAACTTGCTCTTCTTTTGTTACCCATTTTAATGAAGACTTTATATCATTAGTTATCTTTGTGTAGAAACTATGCACTAAAAGTCCACCTTTGGGGTTTAATGGTTGACTGCAGTTGAATATGGTCAGTGTTTCAAAATATTCAACAATTTTGCCTCACTTGCTAACATTACATTTATGGCATTTGGCAGACGCTCTTATCCAGAGCAACTTACATTTCCCTCTCTGTCTTTTTTTTTTTTTTTATACAACCGAGCAGTTGAAGGTTAAGGGCCTTGCTCAAGGGCCCAGAGGTGGCAGACTGGCAGTGTTGGGATTTTGAGCTCATGACCTTCTGATCTGTAGTCCAACATCTTACCCCTGGGCTACCACTGCCCAATGCCTCATTTGACTTCCTTAAAGAAATCATGTTCACCTTGGCAGAATCTTTAAACAATTATTTAAAAAATACCGTCTGTATATATCTGAAGCTAAAACTTCATATATTTACGTCATTGGCCATTTTCTCTGAAGAGTGAAGGCAAAGCTCGTGCAAAACCAGTAATGCTAAACACATTCGTTAAAGTTCCTTGTTTCTCCATGGACTACATTGTTCCTCTTTATGATTGATCGCTGAAATTACAAACCTACTAAGCAGTAGAAGCAGTACAATGTTTTAGCATAATGTTATGGTTTCAACTTGACCATTGTAGCCTATGTGTTATTTGCGAAACTTTTTAAATACAGCGGACACAATATTGACTGCTCAATCACTACTGAAATTCCAAAATTAGCACTTTCTTATCTACTTACACAGTGTCCCTTTTATCTTAAAGAGGGTTCAGACTGACCTTTTTTTTGCCTTGTTATTTTGTGTCCCTGGACATACTGTGCATGACACAGTCTTGAATTAAAAGCAGTGAATTTTTTTTTTTCATCTCCACACAGACAAGGGCGGGGGGGATAACAATATTATCCAATTATATAATGTGTTCCAGAAGACCAGGGTCGACTCCATCTTTATTTTGAAACCGCCATTTTTCAATCCCAGTCAAATTCTGAAAATCAGTCAAAGTCCAACCATGCACTGGACACACACGGCACATCATGGAATAAAAATTACGACACAGTCGTTCGGCAAGGTAGCATTGCCTCATCACAGCTCCAGAGTCACTGGTTCGATTCTGACCTTGGGTTACTGTCTGCAGCTTTTCACATGTTCTAATCTTATCTGTGTGGGCTTCCTCCAGGTTCTACAGTTTCCACCCACCTCCCACAAATGCCTGTAGGTGGATTAGTCACTCTGAATTACCCCTTCCTATGAATTCCGTTCCACAAATGGTGTATTCCTGCCTTGTGCCCAGTGTTAAAGTAGTTGTGACAAAGATTAAACAGTTTCTGATGATGAAAGATTGAATTATCTTTAAGAGGTCAGTGTTTAACAGAAGGATGTGTGCAAGGCTATAAAACCAGGCCTTTTTGTTCTGCAGATCAAAATCTGCATCAAGGTCAAACGTGGGGATAAATACGCTCAGTCGTAGTCCAATTGTCAATGGCATACTACTTATTTAATAACCTCAGGTTAATATCACTGCAGAGCTGTCATTTATCTCTTGTGTTTATTCTGCTTCAAAGGGTCATTACACCCTGTGAGAAATGGAGAAGAGGGAGGGAAAGCAGCTAGTGCTACTTGGTCTTTTCTTTGCACAGCCCTGCAGAATGTAAGTGTCACACAGGGACGGTTAACATGTGCCTACCTTTAGTTTACGCAGCTCTTTAGTGCCAAAACACAGGTTTTTGTTTCCATGTCTCTCAATCTCTTGGACTCTCTTTGTATTTTTTTCTCTTACGTCGCTTAGTCATAGCAGAGCTGTGTTTTGCCACATCTGTCGTTGATGAGGAAGAGAATGTTCAGAATCATTAGCTTCAAACAGGCCTTATATAAGCATAATCCTGAGTGATGTTTCATAAATGAATGCATTTGTTCACACAAAGCTGGGCAGCTCACTAAAGCTTCTGAGAGGGAAATGGAGGAAGAATCCATGGGTCAAATGACCAGTTTTTGTAATGTATATACAGCTGTGTCATGAGTTAGTCATTTAGAAACTAATTTATAATGGGAGTCTAAGAGCAGGTATTGACCTCCTTCAATAAACGTTTATGTGAACCGTTTTTGTTTTTTGGGGTTTTTATTTATTTATTTGTAGAACAATTTCAAGATTGTTTGTGTTGAGTTTATGCTCTGTAGAAAACACACACAAATGCAGCAGGTTAGAAAATGGTGAAGTGATCCTTTAAAATGATGTACTGGTGTCATCTGCATGCAGATTCAGGTCTTTTGCATCTTCCTAGTCACCATTTAGCGGAACACACATGCTTAGTAAATGGACATAACCCTTCATTGTTGGTTGAGTACAAAGAGTACACATGCAACAGATTCACTTCTGGGTATCTGAAGTTCCTGAGACTGATGTCTGCCCACACAGCTGGAGGAACAGAAGGTGTAAGCCTGTTCCTGATGGGTGCATAATTACTTTTTCAATTGTCCCTGACGAAGGCAGCCCAACTCTTCCATGTGGTAAAAGAGCTAAACATAATGAGCCTTCTGCTCTGGGCACATGGAGCAGAGTCATTAATTCTGAATTCCTGCCATGAAGGAGCAATGAACACACATGCCTGACAGGAAGTCTAAGCTGTGGAGGTAGAAATGTATGCAGAGGTTAGTTGGTTGACGGCCGAGAGGACTGACTCACTCATTCCCAGCGCACATTTAAGAGCCTCGATAACAATGATGCCAAAGATTGTGATGCTCTACGACAGGCTTCTTGGCCGAGAGTCATGATTACAATAAAAAAAAAAACAATTACTGTAAGCTCTGTGGGTAAGATTGTGGTTAATATCATAAAATATGACTTCATGTCTTCAAGGCTACAATAATGCAGAGACTGGAAATGACATGGCATTGTATTACTTTGTTCCATATGGTCTTTTAATGTGCTTTTCTAGGTAATATTTTGAATAAGATATGTTCACTAATAATCATGGAGTAGAAGATTATAGGATGATGGTACGGGCACATAGTGTGAACAATCAACATCCTTTGCAGTGTTTACATTCATTTCTTGCCTGGTATTTCTGTCACCAGTCTTCAAAATTCTTGTTTGTTTTGTGCTGTCTGCATCTGCCCCAACACATTTTGTGTACTGTACACAACTTGCTGATGGACAGATCCTGAGGCCACTATGACATTGTTTTGGCCCTATCGACCCACGTGACACTTGCAACATGTCAAGTTTAACCAAGGCCGGATTATCCATATATGGGATTGGGTGAGTGCCCTGGGGTACCAGACAATGAGGGGCACCAAATGATTAAGATAATGACTAGACCTTTAAAATATTTGTGTATATGGTAAATATGAGCAAAGAAGGCTGTGAAAAATTGTCTTTATTGTTTAACCTTTTGATCTTTTGTTAAAATAAAATTCACAAAAAATACTCTGCTCTCATGGATATCACACAATTGCAAACAAAATACAGGTTTATCAAAAATAAATATTTGTTATATATAGGTGTGCAACAATTATTGGTACTCTTTTAGTTAATACTTTGTGCTACCTCCCTTTACCAAGATAACAGCTCTGAGTCTTCTCCTATGATGCCTGATGAGGTTGGAGAATACATGGCAAGGGATCTGAGACCATTTCTCCATATAGAATCTCTCCAGATCCTTCAAATTTCAAGGTCCATTCTGGTAGACACTCCTCTTCAGTTCAAAACACAGGTTTTCTATTGGTTTCAAGTTAGGGGACTGGGATGGCCATGACACGACCTTGATTTTGTGGTCAGTAAACCATTTCCGTGTTGTTTTTGATGTATGTTTTGGATCATTGTCCTGCTGGTAGATCCAACCACAGCCAATTTGAAGCTTTCTGGGAGAGGCAGTCAGGTTTTCATATAATATCTGTTGATATTTGATTGCCATGTCTATACATGTCTATGATGCCATGTATCCTAACAAAATTTCCAGGTCCTCTGGCAGAAAAACAGCCCCAAAACATTAACGAGCCACCACCATATTTAACCGTGGGCATGATGTACTTTTCCATAGGCCATGTCTATCTATGGTGTCAGTTTTTATTGTTGAGTCTTACATTTTTGTGTAGTATGTGTGGTGAGCTTGTACTTTAGCTATAAGTTTATGTAAAACTATGGTCTAGCCATAGTCTAGCCATTGGGTTATAGCCATAGTAAGTTTAACTTTTTTTTATGTGTAAAGAGCGAGGAGCGGAGGTACTTTGTGTGGTACTTTGTGTGTAATCCGGGCTGGAGTATAACGTAAAAGCTTATAAGTTTTCTTGTGTGTGTGTGTGTGTGTGTGTGTGTGTGCGCGCGCATGGACCTCTGCATTGAACTGCCTTGAACTCCATTGTTCCCAAGATAGGATTTGGATACACTGTGACCCTGATGAGGATAAAGTGTGACAAACGAGATGTGATGTGTGAGATCCCAGCAAACAGGGGACGTACCCTGGACATCGTGAACGTCCACTTGGGTCTGCATTATAACGTTCGCTGGTGGACGTTTCAGGGACATCAGAGTCATAACATAAATCATAACATTACTGAATGTGTTCATTTCAGCGAAAGCCCCCTAAGCTTCCCCAATGTGAAGGTCCCCTTTAACGTCCCTAGGATATCAAGGGGACAATACACACGGACGTTCTTAGAGGCCATTTAGGGGACGTCCTGGGGACCTTTTCTTGTTAAGCAGACTGGTTAAGCTATCATCCCTATGCTGAAACTTTCACGGCTCTCAGGGAAGCTTAAGCTCTTGTTTGGCCCTGACACCCACCTCATACCAGTGTTTCATTCACAGTTGATCTGTCCCCAGTTTCATCCTACACCTGTATAAGAGCACAGAAACGAGGGGCATGTCTGCGGATGATTTGTGAGAGCTATAAGTCATGGCAGCTGAAATATGGTGCTGGAGGCTTAGATTGCAGCACAGTTTGGTTATTATTCTTTCTTTTTAATTTTTTCTGCTGTAACATATCTGCTCATTAGCAGAGCATAGAGCAGGGAAATCACTACACACTACACACTAATGCTGCATTAGCTACACTCCACTGAACTGACTAAATAAACAACCCCGGGGTCATGTGAGATCACGGAGAGGGAGAGATGATCGGACAAACGGGTGAAAATAAAACCTGGAAGGTGAACGCGAGAATGCGAGAAGGTCTCGGCCCGTCCCCCGCCTGCTGACGTCAAGAAAACAGCGTGACGTCTGTCTCAAGGGGGCGTGTCCGCGCGCCGAGTAAAAACCGAAACGCGGCGCACCGACGCGTCCGTTAGTCCTCTACCGCTCTGAAACAAGCTTAGAAGCGGACTGCGCTCGAGCGACTTCACATCTTTTCTACCTTTATATTATTTATTGACTATTTATTTGTGAATGCGCTGCACAGTCGCTACAATTCGATCTTAAGGACACTCGGCATGAAATCTTGGGAGCATACAACAGCAGCAACATCTGTCTGAGGAGAAGATACATCAACAGCGTCTCGAACATAGAAACTCAAAGAGTTCGTGTTTGAGGTGTGTTTTGTCGCCATTATGCCCAGCCTGCGTCAGTCATACACGGTGACAGTGCCTGAGGAGCCGCCGGCCTCCGTTTTCCCCTTCGGCAAAGCGGAGGCGCGCAGGAAAAGCGCGTCCGTGTCGCGCTCCATGCTGGTCTCCACTTTCGTCGGACTCCTCATTAACCAGGCGAAGGTAAGACACGATCCACGAATCTGTCATATCTGTCCTTCACACGTGCGCTTTCTTTAGTCGAGTAATTTTGGTGCGTAAAACTTGGCTGTGTTATCCACAGCACCACAGAGCTGCTGCGCGCAAATCAACGCTGTATCCTACCTGTAACCAGTTCTCGTCTCAACATGTGATCAGCTGTTAGACGAAACGAACTAATGCGTTACGCGTCTGCCTTCTAGAGAGCGCACGAGTTAGTGCACTGTGTTTCTACACCCCGAGTTTGGTTACGCATCTCTTCTGCGTAACGTGCGCGTCTCCTTCTTCGCATCTGCGCCGAGAAAACTCAAACTTGAGACTCAAATTTGAGACTTGAGATTGAGACTCAAACTCAATCCCTGCTTGTACACTCACAAGAACATGTATCCTGCTAAACTCTTATCAGGTAGGGCCGTCCTGTGTATCAAGACGAAGTATACCTTTAAAACACCCCCAGAATCTGTGAATGGTTTCACACTGGCACTCAGGAAGCCTGTTGTTACATTACATTACAGCACAGCACTTGGCAGACGCTTTTATCCAGAACGACTTACCATTATCTCATTTATACAACTGAGCAGTTGAGGGTTAAAGGCCTTGCTCAAGATGGCCCAACAATGGCAGCACTTGGATTTCAACTCACAACCTTCCAATCAGAAGTCTAACATTTTAACCACTTCCCCATTGTTAGCTACTTTCATCATTTTATGAGATGTTAAGATGTACAATTGTACTCTAAGGACCCCTGATGTACCGTTTGACCATACATTTATTTTGTGCTCCTGTATAATACTTTTTTACTGACAGTGTGGGTGTATGGAGCTATTACAGTGTTAACCAGAAGTAAAAATTAAAAAAAAAAAGGTAACCTTATCATTGGTATAAGAATGCACCTTAGATGAGCAAGCGATCGATAGATTAAATCTTTTAAAAATAATAATAATTCTTAGTAGCTCTATACTAAGTGTACATTTGCTGGGCAGTTACTTTCAGAAAAAATACTACTCTGGGATTTTAAGGTACAAACACTTGTTGCTAGGCTGGTGCCCTCAATGGTACAACATTTATACTTACAGTTAGGGGAACATAATTGTACAGAAACGTCATTAAGGGACGTAATTGGACCTTATGGACGAGCATTGTACTTTTGAGGGTATGCTGACATTGTCTGTACCTAAGGGAGAAAATGCACCTGTACCAGGGCTAATTAATGGATAATTAATGATGATGACACCGGAGCGCAGATTTATCCTTTTACTAGTCCTCGTAAATGGTACATTTAATATTCTCTCTGCTTTGACACATCTGAGTCACTTCATCAGTTCATTAACAAGCCTTTCAGGAGAATAACATGAGCGGTGAAAAGACTAAAATGAGATTTAAAGGACCAGGACTCAACAGGAAATGATTGTTTGTACTTAGAGAACACTTAATGAAATGAAATGACGGCAAAAATATTTCACTGTGAATAGCACATCATGTGCTGTGTTCCATATCAGATAACATCCTTTTCCAAACACACACTAGATGTGAAGGTCAGTCCCGTTGTCCACGCGTCGTGAGTTTGACTTTGCCTGTGCACACTCACATTGCAGAAATTACTTGACCTTGCTTGAACATGTTCAATCTTTTATTTGGGAAGTCTTATCAGCAGGGCTGGCTGGCAGTAAGCTGACTTGCCTTTGCTGTAGTTATAAAAAGCATTTCATTTCACATAAAAGCCTGAGCTTTGTTCCTGTATTCCTGCAACGAGGAAAGCATGCTGTTACATAATCCGGATGATTCGGTGGGCAGCTGAGAGGCTCACTTCTGGAGGAATGTGCGTTATTAGTCAGGCACTTTCTTTAGATATAGAACTCATCTCTCTATATCTATGCTCTTTCTGCTCACCCTGGCATTGTTCATACAGAAATATGTCCAGGAAAAGCATCCTCTTTATATTTCTATACCAGTGTGCATGACTCGTGATGGGGCTATAATAGAAGCCATGGACTTGTTTGAGCGTTTGACCACATGCTCTCTTGGCTCTGTGTGTGTATGTGTGTTGGATTGAAAGTGAAGCCGGTTGGCACCATAAGCCCTCTTTAGCCTGCATGTGACGACATGTTGTATAATCTCAGGTTAAGGACACAATGTTCCTCCTTACCGTCGTTCAGTTCTTGCCAACCAATTTGCATAGAGCCCTCAGCTTTCAGGATCGAGCCCAATCAGTTTCTCCGCTACTCTGCCACCACCCAATGAGAGAATGAAGCAATGAGCCCTCCCAGTGGCAGCGCCTACAGGTTGCTCCTTGGCTTAGCCCTCTGTCATAATACACCATGAAAACCGGCGGGTAATACAGCAGAAGGAATCCTAGGTCTCGTACACACAAACACATGCACACATTTGTCTTGCTATCCTTATGAGAACCTTCTATTAGCATAAATATTTATATAGTTCATTAATGCATAAAACTGACCTTAACCTCAATAACTAAAAGAAAGCCTTCAGGTTTTGTAATGGGAACCAGCTAAACATCCACACAAGTTCAAAACTGTGAGACGCTTCTATCCTTCTGTATACTGTATTAATGTAGTGATGTCTTTGTGCGGTGTTTCCACTGCTAGCCTTTGCCCTAATGTTTACTTCAGTGAACAAACGAAAGCCTTTTGGCAACTTTAGTTTTTTTTTTTTTTTTTTTTTTTTTTAAACAAAAGCGACATTCTTGAGAGGGGCCTGCCCATTCCAATTCCACAAGATGAAATTGTCATGCATTCCTATGAGCATGATGACATTTGGTCTGAATACATGCTGACACACACCTCCACCCTGGTGTGATGAACAGAAAATCCTCGTATTTGAGTTTAGGTGTGGGAGGGAGTTTGGGCGCAGTAGCCAGAGGCGCTCGAACGAGGCAACTGATTACTGCGGAGGTGTGAGAGGCTTGAGCTGTTGCTGTTGGTTTGTTTGGAGTGACTAAGTTGCATGACTAAACCTATCAGGGTCAAACAGGATCCTACACATTAAGCTCGATTTTGTTTTGTTTTTTTAGTTTAATCTAAATATACTAGCTTAATGTTAATTTAATAAGTTAACAATACAGTGTTTTACTCAGCAAGTGTGAGAACCTTTTCCACATTGTAATAGGTCATGAACATGGTTTGTCATTAGCGTTAGCGTTTAATCAGTGGAAAATGCAGGTATTTAGGAAGCTGCTGTGTATACCTAGAACTGGCCGTGAGTCTGTCTGGAAAGCTGCAGTAGTGCCCTAACCTGTTGTTGTTTTCCAATCGACTGGAACTATACCTGGAAATCTGCGGTAGTTCCAGACGTGATATCAGATAAGCAAGAAGCGGTTCATTTTCAGTAAACTGTGTTGTGAACCAAATCATGTATAGCACTATGATGGTCCACTGAACTGCACTGTAACATTTTTAAACCAAACATACATTGACATCTTGTCCATAAACAAATACAGACTGTTCTTGAGAATACATTCTGCCAGTTGTTCGTTATCCTGTTGGTTTTCTGTTTGTAGTTGCCCATTGGATAAGTAGGTTCAAAAACCAGAAAAAAAAAAAATACTCCCTATTAACCTTTAGAAAACACGTTTTTTTATTTGCAGGTGAAGTTTAATGTGTTAAATTTAAAGTGCTTCACAGCGATGTGACACACCTTGATGTTGTTACTATAGTTTGAACAGTGATGTTTGGCTGACAGCAGATCTAGACTGATTACATAGCACACCTAACGAAGCTAGTCCACATTGAATAATATATTCACATGCAGTGCAGGCTCTTTGCCAAAACATTGGTGAATTGCTAGTTCAATTTTGCATGAAAACATCTTTGAAGCATTTGCATTGAAGAGGATAACAATCATAAACTCGTTTGCTTCCCCGAACCCGTATTAATGCACTTAACTCACTATCTAGCTCCTCATATATTATTCCATTACATTAGCTACTGTTTTTTAGGCTAGTCAGTAAGGTTTCCACAGGAAGCTGGACTAGCCAATGGATCTATGGTTTGTCTACCCTAGATTATAATAAACTCCTTCTTTTAAGCAAGAACTGAGAATGTAGTGTCGCCAATGCACATGTAAGTCTTTCTATGGTTTGGACACTGTGTATGTGTGTGTTTTCAGCTAACTGTTAGAATCTCCTGAGAACACTGCACAAGCTTCTCCTCCATAGCTAGAGTTATATCGGCACAGCCGTTCTGTTACTGTACACTAATCCTCGGTTTAATAAACAGTTTGTTGTTTTTGTTGCCACGCATGTTGTGATGCGGCAGATGGAGCCTGTTTGTTTTGTAGAAGTGATGACCAGCAGGGGGTCTCTCTTCAAATCTGCCCACATGCTGTTTGGAGCAATCAAAGCTCACAGCTCACACACAGGCTGTCTCCAGCATCGATGTCCATCACCATTAAAGCACGCTCATCCCTGCACCAGTACCTGTATCACTAAGCTTTCGATTCACACTAATTAGTAACATTACACCAATATTTCCCTCATATCTGCTTTGGTTATGAAATGTAACCAACAGTGTTTCTGCTAACAGAATTATAAAGTTGGGAAGCAGTTTTACGCAAACGCGAAATACTAAAAGAATTGAGCGGATAAGTTGAGGGTTAAGGGCATTGCTCAAGGAACCGACAGCAGCATCAACAACACACAATCTTTCGGTCACTAGTGTAGAATCTTTAACTACTGTGATACCACATTCGTCCACTTCTGAGCGCTCACTGACCTCGTTTACATGGACAGCAGTAATGTAATTATTGACCTTATTCTGAATAAGACGATACTGTGATTAAGGTGTTTACATGAGTTGCTTTTAGAATACTCCTCTCATGTTCCTGTTTTACATGTTAAAGAACATAGATCGATTAACATCACGTCTTTACGTCCTCACGCTGCGCCATCTGACGTTCCCTCCAGAATTTCACGTATCGACATGCAGTTGCTCTTCGTTATGGTACCGTCTACAGATTTGGGTGTTTCATTTTTAATTTTACGAAAGCTTCAAATGCATTTAATTATTTGTCATGCTGTACGTCAAATAGACGACTGCTTGAAGCCAAAAACCGCATGCGTCCCAAACCGCATACTTCCTACTGAGTTGCTGAGATGCATGTATTTCTCCTACTATATTGTAGGTAAATACACGGTTTCGGACGCAGCCGTGCTCTCTTGTTTGCGTCAAACGGTTGAGCGCTGCCGTGTGTGTACGTGTCCTGTCGAAAATGCTGTGAAAACTCCCACACACTCCCACGATAATAGCTGTTTACACGGTAGTTTGTTAATCAGTGTATTGTTTAATCTGGTTCATATTAAACAATAAAATTATTGTTGTCCATGTAAACGTACTGATTGAGACACGTAGGCTCAATCCACTCAAGCTTTCGTGTTATAAAGCTATATTGGCTGGAAAGTGTTTGTGGTTGCCTACACTTGCCTAGTTAGCTCCTCTCTTTTTCTTTGTGTCCTCACTCACTTAGAACTCCAAGAACGCTCAAGGACTTGTGGGTCTAAGGAACCTGGGGAACACTGTAAGTATTCAACATGAATGCATACATTACTGCATAAATTACCACCCAAAGGTTAGCTTGGAAAACATTTATCATCCCATTGATTATTTATGACATGGATTATTGATGGCAACTGAATTGCTCACTCTTTCCACAGTGCTTCATGAACTCCATTCTGCAGTGTCTGAGTAACACGCATGACCTGCGTGACTACTGTCTGCGCAACACACACCGTACCGACCTCAACAACAACTGTAGGGCCAAAGCGGCTCTAATGGAGGGTATGTGCAAATGCAGCTGCATAACACTCAGTAGGAGTCAGATAGGGGTATGAATTTTTAGGTTCTCAGTTAGATTTTTATTCATCGAAATCTTATCGTGAGGACCGTAAACATTCCGGTAAAAATTTAAAATTTTTATCGCCCATGTTGAGATTTTTTTTATGTTGGTGAAACATATCGTTTTCTGTCATTTGGCAGTGGATGTGGAGGTCTAATATTCTTCCTCCTGAAATGTTTTGAAGTATTCAGTTCGATTTGATTTATATAGCACTCCGGATGTAGATTTAGGCCACTTCCGGATTAATCCCGATAGATCTAAAAACTGCATTTTTGTTTTAATCCCCTCTCCGTGTACACTGGCCTTTTCAAATGTTTTCCAAAAATTGCTCGTCCACACTGAAACATATGAAAACGCTCACAACCCTACGCTGCACACATGTAAAAACGTAAGAAGCTCTGGCATCAGACTGGACAGCCAGCGCAACAACTGCAGTACAACATCGTCCACCAGCTTTTTTGTTTTGAGTTGAATGTGTCATCTTTTTTGAACACCTTTATTTTCTTAGTCTATACTCTAATGTGAAAAAAACGAAAATTTTCAGATTCATTCACTTGGGAGAGTGTTTTACAAGAAAAAGATGCCTTTTGAAATTTATCCAGAATAATGTAGGCGTACTCTTACTGCATGTAAAAAGCAGATGTCTGTTTATCCGAGAAATACTACGTCTAATCCTTTTCCTCAGCCGTAAAGAAAGCAAATGCCGCGCGAGCGTCACTACGGGCAGCAGATAGTGCCCAACTCGACGGCTCCACTGACTGCAAGCGGCAACTCTCGCCAAACGGTTACATCCAGCCGCAGCCGATGTCGAACGCAGCTTATGTCAGTTTTTGAATACCTCCGTTTTCTCAGTCCACACTACAACGTGAACACAGTGTTTTTATACGTAGGAGAGCGTGTTCGAAAATTGTGGACTGAAGGCCAAAATGTTGAGAAAAAGCTGTGTTTTCAAATTTATTCTGATTAATGTAGATTTAGCCTTAGATTTAGAAAGTATTCAAATACGATTTGAATTGTCATAATATTCATTTATTTTTTTTCAGAGTTTGCCAAGCTGACTCAGACACTGTGGACATCAGCGAGCAATGACGCCATCAGCCCCTCCGACTTCAAGACTCAGATTCAGAAGTACGCTCCGCGCTTCATGGGCTACAAGTAAGTCTCTACTCTTCAGATAAGACACGTCAGAATGTGCTAATTAGCTTTGCCTATACTCGCTGTGACCTCAATTAAATGATTAATGAACTAACTGAAATATTAGCCTGTACTGATCCATCTGATAGTACAAAGTGTTCGATTTCGCTGCTTCTCCTTTCTCATATCTTTCTCTCTCTCCATCACAGTCAGCAGGATGCTCAGGAGTTCCTGCGCTTCCTCCTGGACGGGCTCCATAACGAAGTGAACCGAGGGTCACTGAGGCCCAGAGCGTCCACAGAGGATGCTTACGACCACCTCTCGTAAGTGTGCGCGTATGATTCCTACGATTACTCTCACCCCAATGGTTCTCAAAGTGGCGTCCGCAGCGTCCATGAAGAAGAGATAGGGCCTCCCTGATTTATTTATTTGTTTTTTTATTTGTTTGTTTGTTTCTTTCTTTCTTTAGGTACAGAGACTGGAATCATAGTCCACTGTTATCAGAGTTATTATATGTTTTATTGTCCTCTTGCTTAGCCAGTTTGACTAGTGACTGGGTTCAATCTAAACCTCAGTAACTCCTAAACAAGTCAGACCGCAGGTTCCAACCTCGGGGATGCCACAGTCATCTGTGATGCATTCAAATAATCAGCCTAATATTAGAATTTCTCGATGATCTTCATAGTCTGAATCTTTACTTAGGAGGTCCAGGGAATTTATTTTCCAGCTAAAGCGGTCCCTGGCTGCAAAATTTTGACAACCACTGGTCTAAATGTTTGTTCTTAAAGTGAGGTCCATAAAGCCAGGGGATACTTTTCAAATTGCATTTTACTGGTGAGATTACTGTGAAGTAATTCAGTATGCAGTATGCACAGTTAGTCATATGTAGCTGGAGGACCTAAGACCAACAATTTAAAACACCAGTCTGAGTGGATGAAACCCCTGCATGGGCTAAAGTAAAATTCTCATTAAAGTGTTATGAAGTTAGTTAACTATTTGCTAGCACACACACGCACACCAAAAGACTTTATGCAATTGTAAGGCATCTTTATGCAATGACTGGACCTAGCTTCAAGGAAATTGTTCACTTACAAACTTTTCAGTAATATTAATGTTGGCTAACTCACTAACACTAGCATGCTAGCAGATTTAGATATATTTAAGTACGGGTTGTATAATGTTTAGGTAGTGGCTAATATTAGTTAAACTCTGACTGTGATAGTATTAGCTGGCTAACAAAGCCTAATCCCAAACCGAGTTGGCTATAATTAACATAAACTGAAAGCCCACCTTTTAAATAAATGAAACGCAAGTGTAATTTATGTCATTTCAGTATGTCATCTAATTTATCTGAATTATTTTTAGCAAAAGTTCTGTGGATGAATTGCGGGAATAACAGGCCCCAGCGGCCCCAATTAATAATTAAAATAACAGGCCCCAGTGGCCCCAATTTTGCATTCACAGAAATGAGCAAATGAAAACAGAATCAAGCAAACTACATGTTTTCAATGTTTCGAACCTACTGTAGATTTGGGCCAAGACACGTCACATGACGTCATCACAACGTACGTTCAACCGAAGCCCTCTTCGATTCACGTGCATTGAATATGTATACAGATAAAAGGTCTCATTTACCACCAAACGTCACTGTGAAAGGCCGTGTTAAACAATTTCCTGCGATTGCAATTTCGCTAATTCAAGTAGTTTTCTGCAAAAGAAGCAAAAAAACATGCAAGTTGCATCGCAATAGTTTTGAAAACAGCAAATTCATGCATTTTTGGCCACAACCATCACAAAAAAAAAACTGTACGGACTGATAAATATGACAAAACACATTTGATGTTTTAACAGCTGGATTATTTACATGAATTACATCTGTGCTGATCATAAAGGAAGGGAAATTATCCAAGATGGTGTCACTGACTAGAAATAATCTAAGAACCCTGCTTTAACTGGACTATATCTAATGACTGTAGTCTTGATCACATTCTTACTGTGTGTGCGCGTGCATTCCTCAGGGATGACGAGAAAGCCAAGAGAATGTGGAACAAGTACCTGGAGAGAGAAGACAGCAAAGTAGTTGGTGAGTGTGACTAAAGAAGTGTGTGTGTGTGTGTGTGTGTGTGTGTGTGTGTGTGTGTGTGTGTGTGTGGTGTGTGATTGCTAATGTGTGCTTTGGTCTTTTCCCACAGATCTGTTTGTTGGCCAGCTGAAGAGTACACTGACCTGCAGCGAGTGTGGCTTCTGTTCCACTGTATTCGATCCGTTCTGGGATCTGTCTTTACCTATTGCCAAGGTAAACACACACTCTCGAACACAGACACATAAACACAGTCAGGTCAGAGTTCCCTGGGTCAGTGTGTGTCTTAACTCTACTCTCTTCCTGCTGTAGAGCTCTGGAGAGGTGATGCTGATTGACTGCCTTCGGCTTTTCACCAAGGAAGATGTACTGGATGGGAATGAGAAACCAGTAAGTGTTTGTAATATGGTGTGTGTTGGTGTATGTACTAAGTACTCTAGGTATTACTTTAGTCTAATCGTGCAAATGTCCATTTGATATTAATGTGTCATTATATCTATAGAACTTTTTAACATACAGTTTAAGGCAGTTTGATGTGGCCCAGGACTAAACTGAAATAAGAGAATGTTTAGTTTCTCAGTTTGTTGTCTTACCCTGATCTCTCTCTCTCCCTCTCTCTGTCTCTTTCTCTCTCTCACACACACAGACATGCCAAAGGTGTAAAGCCAGGCGGAAATGCACGAAGAAATTCACCATTCAGAAATTTCCCAAAGTCCTGGTGCTTCGTATCCTTTCTAAAAATCACTCTTCCAAGCAAACTACCACCAGTTCTGCACATAATTTAACATAAACATCCACACCAACATGAAATAACGTGATAGTTGTGTACATACAGTGACTGATTATTCTGCAGCTTTTTTCAAATTTTGCGGTGCTTTTTTTTCTTTTTCTATTTTTTTTGTTCTTTTTTCTCGGAAAACGACTTGAATTGGTGAAACTGCAGTCACGTGTTTTTAGCAGCGATGTTTGTATGTAAATAAGACCTTTTTTCTGTACTCCTGTTCAATGCATGTGAATCAAAGAGGTCTCAGACTGAATGTGCACTGTGACAACATCACATGACGCGTTTTGGCCCAAATCTACAAGCATTTTTGAATAATTGCAAGCACCTCCGAATATCATGCAAAAATCAAGTTTGCTTGATTTTTGCTTTCATTTCTGTGATCGCAACATCCTGGAGGGACTGGAATAAGTGCTGCATATGTGCCTGTTGGTCCTTAACTCTCCGGCTGGTTCAGATCTAAAGCGATTCTCTGAGGCTCGTCTGAAAACCGCCAAACTCTCTACGTTCGTCAACTTTCCCATAAAAGAGCTGGACCTGTGCGAGTTCGCTTCAGACAACAGCAGTACGTATAGCATCCCATCATCCTCTTATACGTCATTCAAACACATAATTATACTTGATTTTAATTTAATAAGCGGTGGCATTTTTGCAGTAATCAAGAACAGTATATAAGACAGAATCTGATGTACTTCATGAGGTTCAGTGAAGTGTATTTTAATCTCTCTTTCCTTTTATTCGTCTAGCGCACGCTGTGTATAACCTGTATGCAGTGTCTAATCACACAGGCACCACACTGGGTGGCCATTACACAGCATACTGCCGCAACCCTTCCACAGGAGAGTGGTACTCGTACAACGACTCCAGGTAACTCACAGAAAAGCTCATAATGATTGTGTAGTTGAGTAGTTGAGAGTACCACACTGTCCCGAAGCTCTGTTCATCTTTTAACATCAGATATCAGAAACGTGTTGTGCTCAGCATCCAAATATATGCACACGTTTACATAACCTCTCTCTTTTGTTTTTAGGGTGAGCCCTATGTCCTCCAGCCAAGTGCGCAGCAGTGATGCCTACGTGCTGTTCTACGAGCTTGCTAACTCCTCGCGCTTGTGATCCAGCCTCATCTCCGGTCTAAAGAAGGATTCTGGGATCAACATGGGGCTAAACGCTGGCCTGGACTTGAGACTAAACCTCAGCAATAGCTGTGCTTTGAGCCACAACATGAGATTGTTTTTACGACAGATTTATGAACAAACCTGAACTCTGGCTTGTTCACTTGCCCAGGACATGACATCAGACACAGCCCTAAACAAGCTCTGGTATATGGGCTTCCTCATCCTGTATTCCACTGGATGTAGACTGCTGCTGCTAAAGGGATGGGGATGAAAACACTCCTTGTAGGAAGAAAGAAAGCAACTGGAACACTACCTCTCACAATGAGCAGGACCGTGTGTGTGTGTGTGTGTGTGTGTGTGTGTGTGTGTATGTGTGTGTGTGTGTGTGTGTATGTGTGTGTATGTGTGTGTGTGTGTGGTGTGTGTGTGTGTGTGTGTGTGTGTGTGTGTGTGTGAGAAGACGGATGTCAAAGAACTATGCACTGTGTACCTGGAGCTCTTTGTTCCTCTACAGTCAGTCTTCACGACTGCATTGTGACTTTAATTTATTCTGGTATTTTAATGTTTTTCATTTTGAGACTCTGGATCTGATTATGGGTCACAACAGTGAGTGGTTCAAGTAAAAATGTCATTTTCCACTCTTTATTTATTTTATTTTTTACCCCAAATGTAATATGACATGCTTGGTATCTTTAGTTTTGCACAGGCACTAATGAAAATCTGTCTCACCTGAAATCTTTTTCATAAATACATATCTGACCATATTTTCATTTACAGTATTTGCTTCACACCGCACTGTTCAGCTACACAATCGAAGTCAAAAGGTGGGCATTTTATTATCATCAGCATCTGGCCTATTCATAATGATTGGGTCTTACTGTATACTTTATGATTTGTAGTTATTTCGTACTGTGTCCTAAACCATATGGATGATGGGTTTGGGTTGTTAGGTTTTTTTGAATGCCTGTGTAACTACTGAAGAACTGGATGTAGTTCTGTGATATTTATGGAAAATATATATATATATATATATATTTTTTAGATAGACATCCATTACATGTTAGCTACACTTGCTTTATAACTCCAGAAGCAAATGTCATCAAGCTTTTGGGGTACGTGGAATGTTTTGTTTCTTTTGTTGTTTTTTTTAACTACTTTTCCAAAACAGAGGAGATGAGTCGCCCTCTAGTGGAGCTCGACTTTGTAATACTGGTTTTGTTTCATTTTGTGACCACAGGTTTCACTTTCATGTGAAAACAGGTTTTACAGCACAATGAGCCACCTGGTGTATCTGTGCGCATTGTCTGTTTGAGAAAGTAAGTGTGTGTGTGTGTGTGTGTGTGTGTGTGTGTGTGTGTGTGTGTGTGTGTGTGTGATATTTTATTTATAAAGTACAGTACATGTTATGTATGTGAGTGAGTGAATGGGTCATAATCATGTGACTCACACAGAATGAGTCCTTCCTGTCCATGGGGCTCCACATGTCAAGTATGTTTGGCTTTTTAAAAGCCAGATAGATGTACATATGAATAAATTAACCAATTTGACCAAATCAAGCGTATTTGGGTCTCCTTTTTCTATTATTGTCAATGACTGTGATGCTCTGGGTTCTGCTGAGAAACCTTGGGTCCTAGCATTCATCATTCATGTGGATGTTACTTTGACACGTATTACCTACCTAAACATTGTTGCAGACCAAGTACACTCCTTAGTGGCAATAGTATTGCTGTTACACTGCACAAATTGTTCAGGAACCTTTGTAGAAAAATTGTAGAAGTGATTTTAAAAGTAAGAAGGACATGGATGTCAGTAAAAAAAAAAAAAAAAGGGCAGACATACACAGTAGCCAGGAGTATGTGGATCTCAATGCATCAATAACTATGTTGTTTATATGTGTGAACATGAAATCAAAACCCTTACACTGTTTTCAACTGACTTCTCACCTGTGAACATCCCCTATCCTTATCTACTGGGGCTGCCTCTGCTTGTGCCTGCTACATCAACACAGAGCATAAACAAAGCAAGAAACTATACAGAAATATAGATAAAGAAAAACTATTATATGGATATATAACTATATACACTAGATATAGGAAAAACTACTAGCTTAGCCCACAAAAATACACAAGAACATAAGTACTCATTAGACAATGCTAGTTTTGAGTAACTATATTTGTAGGAATGCTGTAACTGTACAATGAAATTTGTTTACACACTCCTTCTGTGCCAATTACTTCTGTTTTTCACCATTTTTTCACATACTCTACAATGTTACACTTTGACCAGCAGGTGGTAAGCAATGTTCTGATTAGATTTTTTTTTTTTTTTTACAAGGTGGAAAGGCTAGATTTGGTGACTAAAAATATTTGAAAAAAGAGCCTAGCGACTTTTTGAGCATAGCTTAGAGACTGTCCTGGACCCGACATGGCTCTCCAACTCACAACACAACTGCTGATAGACAATTTGAGCGCGCGGTTCATATGACTCACCATCAGTATGTAAAAGCCAGACTGTGTTGCGCTTGCGACCAATCAGTGATCACCATTGTTCCCAATGACCAATCAGTGAGTAGCACTGTCTCCAAACGACCAATCACTGATCAACACTGTTTGTTCCACCCTCTCACTTCTTAGTTTTTCTTTTCAAACCCTCTTCTTGGAGATATTCCATCTATCCACTTTCTATACCACTGATCATTCAGGGTTATACGGAACCTGGAGCCTATCCCAGGGAACATCGGGCACAAGACAGGGTACACCCTGGACGGGGTGCAAATCCATCGCAGGGAACAATCACATACACATTCATATGCCTATTCATACACTATGGACACTTTCGACATGCCAGTCAGCCTACCATGCATGTCTTTGGACCGGCAGGAGAAAACCGGAGTACCCAGCGGAAAACCCTGCAGCACGGGGAGAACATGCAAACTCCGCACACAAAGGGCACACTGCTTTTTTTTTTCAAAGTAGCAGATCTGTAGTTTGTTTCAAATACTGTCATCAGGATCCATTGATTTGATGTAGTCTCTGGCCTATCACCAATGGCTTTGACTGTTAACTGTAAAAAAAAATAAAATAATAATAATAATTAAAAAAAAAAAAGTGGTATTAATGCTGAAGGAATGTGAAATAGCGAAGGAAAGAAAACTGTAAATTATAAAACATGAAATTACCCTTGAATTAACAGTTAAACGCTGTTAATGTAAATACAACAACAGTTGATACTTTTTGCATTATTGTTTGTATAAAAAAAATCTTCATTTTACCATTAAAAAAACCACAAAAGCATGGTTAAGTACACAAAAAAAGACTAAACGGTAAATCACTGTGTTTTCTGCTGTTGGAAATATATTTTTTTCTTGTATTTTTTGCAATAAATCATAATTATATTATAAGTATATGTAATGATTTGTTTACTTCAAAAACATCTTGTCTCATTACAAATACAATTACAAATATAATGAACCTCATGCCATCTTCAAGATTCAAGATTTTTATTTGTCACATACACAATTGTACACTGTATATTGTTACGCCACCACCAACAGAGGGCACTGCGGCGCGGCTTCTGAATGGACATGACTTTGTTTTGGTTCGCTCACTTGTGGGTTGAGCGCTAGCTTAACTATCTTGATTTGTCACAGGTGTTTGTGTTTTAAATTGATGAGAAGTAGCATTTAAAGGCCTGTGTTACTGAGCACATTGCTCAGTACTATACGTCGATGTGTCTGTAGCGGTCGTGTCATTTATGCTAATGAGGATAGTGTTCTATGCCACGTTTCTTGTTTCCCGGTAAACACCGCGTTTGCTTTGAGTTTTGTGTTTATGCTTAATAAAGACCTTGACTTGCACCTGCATCCGCCCCCAGTCTCAGTCCCGTAACAATATAACTGAAATGAAAACTTGGCCTACTCCTCTTTAGACTATGCATTTTTAGACTATAAAAATTTGTTTTGTGTATATATATATATATATATATATATATATATATATATATATATAGATAGATAGATAGATAGATAGATAGATAGATAGATAGATAGATATAGATATATATAGATAGAAATGAAAACTTGGCCTACTCCTCTTTAGACTATGCATTTTTAGACTATAAAAATTTGTTTTGTGTATATATATATATATATATATATATATATATATATATATATATATATATATGATATAGATATATATAGATATATATATATATATATATATTTATAGATATATACATATATATATAAAATATAGTATGTATAACAGGTTACAATAAATATTGGTACATGTTCTAGATGTCATACCCAACTCCCAGCAGACACCACAGCCTGTAAACATGGCCGATTCAGACTTCACTCCCCAGACCACACCTATGCTCCCTCGTTTTTGCACATTGTTTATAGACCTATGTATTATTCATTTATAATCTAGTTGAAATCTTGTTTTCTTCATGCACCCTAATTTGCAGTTTGATATGACAATTATAATGAGTCTTTATTGATCATACATATATGTCAGGAAAC
>CM022775.1:7857965-7920465 GCA_012411365.1 Ameiurus melas | reverse complement strand
TGAGGAAGAGTCCTGCCAGGGTTTTCCCAAGGACTGCTGGTGCTACTGACTCGAGGAAAAACAGGAGCACACAGGAAGGAACAAAAAATCTTTTGCCTTCCTATTACTTTGTCAGAACTAATTAAGTAAGGTTTGAGATTTTTTTTTTTCATACTTTGCTGTTTCATTAAAATCGCTTGTGAAGAAAGCGTAACTCATAAATTCTTTCCATCTATTGGTACTAACTGTTCCTGTCAGCAAATCTGTTTATCAGCATCAACAGAGTCTTGATCTCTTTATAAAGCGTGTTGTGGTTGTGCCTTTGACTAACCTTAATGGCAACAAAGCTGTGTTATTAACTGTCTGTTAGAAACTGCTTTTTTTTTCTTTTCAGTCCAATACCAAGATTAATATTGCAGTTTTGATGATACCGATACCTTGAAAAATCTTGTGTTTGCAATAATGTGACTATTGCAGTTACTGCAGTGAGAGACAAAGAGCCAAGCAAAAGAAAAAAAAAACAGCAAACATGAAATTATTTGCTTATTTGCAAATAATTAATTAAATTCTTAAAAAATAATTTGTTTAATTATAGAAATAATGCATCAGGAATTGTAGTTCTTATCCTGTACATTATTACATCCTATAACAAAAAACAAACCCCACTTGGTATCAATATTTTTATTAGGATCGATTTCTAATAAGAAACATCAGTCCACCGAGCCCCTGTACAAGCTCTCCAGACGTGAGGTTGTGTGAAGATTGAGTTGGTTTCAACCAATATTTCGAACGCTTGCTAACTTTTTTTTTTAAATTTAATAAACATGGCTACTGAAGCAACGTGTATGTGTGTGTGATGTGTATAATACAGGGTGGCCCAAAAGTCTTCATACACACCATCTATGTACGCCAGCACCACGCCGGTCGTGCCTTTACCAGTGGATGTTGATGGACGTCCACTTCTCGGTCGGGCCGCAACACTTCCAGTCTTTTTGAATTTGTTAATACATTTTCTCAACAGTGTCGCATGTGATGCTCTTGCTATGTTTCGTGTTAAAGACCATCGCAGCCCTGCGACAGCTTCTCGATCCAGCCATGAGGATTATTTCAATATGTTCTTCTTTTGTCAAAGGCATTCTTAAAGGCTATTTAAACAAAATAATTTATTTTTATATATATATATATATATATATATATATATATATATATATATATATATATATATATAATATTATGTATTTAAAGTATGAAATCTTTTGGAGGACATTTTGCTACAAAGTGTTACTTTCCCGTATGTATAGAGACTTTTGGGACACGCTGTAGTACGACATGCATCTCTCCCTCAAATAGTTTAAGCTTTAAGCATGTTATGTATCTAGCATGTATAATTATTCCCCTGTAGTATAAAGTGCTGTGTTTAGAAAGAATTTTGACCTTTCATCTGTAAAACAGAGAGAGATGGAGCAGAAAGCCATCCGCTGTGTGAAAAGGTTTTTATAGACTTTTTAAAATGAATAACTGAAAGGAAATTCTCTTATATCATGTACCCTCTTATATTATGAACTGCTATCAAATACCTATGATGAATGTATTAATTTAATTACCTTGTATTAATTTCATTTCATTTCATAATTAAATTACCTATTTGAATAAGCTGATCAACTGCTATCCTTGATTATATACTCCTGTTTTGAATGAATAAACCGGATGTCTATGTGAGCATACAGGTGTTCACTTGGGCTCCCCAGATCGATCTGAAACGCTCTGAGGAAAACCACACTTTCTAGCTCATAGCAACACAGAACTAAAAGTAAATAGAAGTAATGTAACTAAATGTAGCATGGTAAAATCGGCTAAAGAAAGCATGACGGCGATCTGGAGACATAAAGCCGAGATTCCTGAGATGAGTGGAAATCTAACAATTACATTGTCTTAATCTAAATCTAGGCTCTCACACGAGCACGTATGTCCAAATTCTATTCCCTTTTTAAAATTTACCAAAAAATAAAAATTGTTAGCAAGATTCAGTAAACCACTCAGACTGTAGAACTCTGTGGCGTGAAGCAAACACTGCAGGAAATGTACTGTACAGGAAGAAGGACCCACACAGAATATAGTATATTTATATATCACTCTTCAGTCTGTCCTTCATCCGATTTGCTCTAATGGATGTTCAGAAGGTCTGATGTTTCATAGTACCCGGATTTTGCAGACAGGATGTGAAATTAACTTTGTACTGTAGGCCCCCCCAACTCAAAGGGCTCTTTATTCTCTCTCATGCTCAAAAAGTGAATTCATTACTCTTGCGTAATTTAATTGAAGAAAGTTTTTACACACGGTTTGATTCAGTTCATTCAAAATAAATCAGTTTAGTTGGGTCAACACAATTCAGTTGGTTTAGATCAAATTCATTTACTCTAGTGTGTTTAATTAACTATATTACATTTGTCTAACTCAATTTTCTTACATTGGTCCAACTGTTGTTTTTTTTTTGTTATATTAATTTATTGAGTTTTAATGAATTTTCTTATGCTGTTTCAATCATCATTATCCACAATGTATGTAATGAACAAATAAGAAAAGACTGGTGTAAGTAGTGATATTAGTATAGATCACTGAGCGCTCAAAGCGTATGCACACGCGCCACTCTTCAGCACAACGGTAACCACAAAATTCAAAACCATTCAAACAGAAACTCCTTCAAATGTCCAACATTACTGAACATTAAACACTAACACGTCTTTCCCTTTACCGGAAAACACACAAAATAACACTTAATGCCTGAATTTACTCTCCTAATGTAGTCTCTTGCAAAGCATGCTGGGAACTACAATGCCAATGCCAAGTTCATTATATCAAAAAAAGTGATTTGTCATTTTAACACAAATGATTCAGGTAAACTTCAGCTTTAAATATATTAGGTTTGAACACAAATATATTGAACACAGTGAAATTAAGTTGTGACAGAATGTTCAAAAAACCGTGTTGCTTTAACTCATTCTAACCAATTAAACTGAACAAGAGGCAAAAAATCGTTTTTTGAGCGTACAGGAGGCAACTGAAAGTACAAAGAGACACAAACTAATCAACTCTCACTAATAACACGCAGGTGAGTATCATCATGTATCCACAGCCAACGCTGTCCTCTCCGTCCTTTCCAGCACTGGTGTGACACCATGCGCCAAAAACACATTTTTCAAGTTCTGTGCATATTGTTTGGCTATCTCAGTGTTTATGTAGCAGAAATAAGAGCTTGATATCACAAATGATGAGTTTAACTAAAATAATATATTATCTAATGATCCACTTTCCAGTACATAAAACAAGTGGAAAATAAATCAGGCTCAAAGAATTTTCCCTGGAGATTGACACAACACTGTGTTGTTCTTGGCAAACCAGGCATTAGTTGAGAGTCGGGCTGCAACTAACGATTGGTTTCATGATCGATTAGTTGGCCGATTCATTTTTTTGATTAATCTGATGGGGCAGGGCAAACTTTCAGTAGCTTTTATCATTTATTTCAAATAAAATCCACAAACTGAGTGTTACAAATGTAAACTTTACACAACTGATTGTAAAATTATATAAGACTGAAAAGAACCCAATACACACACACACACACACACTAGAATATACATTAATCATTTAGGACTGTAGTTTAATTCTGTGCTTTTGCAAAACAATGCATAAATAAATAAACTAACATATATAAGTTTATATTATATAATAGTATTTATGCATTATTTTATGTAAAAGGTAACGCTGACCGAAACACTAATGTGAAGTCTGTGACTCTGGGTACTAGGCTAAAGCTAGCGATGTCGCATTACGTGCGTATGACCTCATGTACCCTCTGCTAGGAAGCGGCTTATAGTTCTAGTGTTCCTTTTGAGGCGATATTACCTTTCTAAAATCCACACACTAGACAGTACAGTACACAATGCATAGTGTAAGTTTATTACATCATTTGGGACACAGCTTTGGTATTTACATTCCGAAGTGTGTTTTCGGAACAGAAGTTCCGTAACGAGTAAATGTACTGTGCACAGACCAACTAATCCATAACGAGATTCGTTGACCATGATTTTCATAATCGATTATTATTGATTTTATCGATTAGTTGTTGCAGCTCTAGTTGAGAGATCATATTAAGATTTTCTTCCCTGTAAATGGACTAAAATATTAAACGTATTCCTGTAGCACACCCACTCTCCTCGTGTTAGTTGATTTCCACACTGAAATGGAAATATATTTTATTGCAGTTTTTAATTGCAGGTTTTAGTCGACCAGTTTTTTATTGTTATCCTTCTGTTCTAATGCTTCTATCTAAGCACCTTGTAGTCCTTTTAATGTCATCAAGCTGAGTTCTTTACTAATTAATTAACATCCAACTAGACAGCAGTGATGGGAATTTAATTGGCAGTAATGGATCATTCTTGGACTAGCTTCATTCCCATTTCTCATTAGTACTTTATTATTCATTAATGTCTACTTAATGAACAATTATTATATTTTTAGGAGCATTAATGTGCAATTATTAGCCAGCCTGTGGAACTAAGCAATCGGTTTACCTTCTGATCATAGTAATCTATTAATTTCTAATAAGAAATGGACAGTAAATGTACAATTTTTAGAATTTAAAGAACAATGAATGGACAGTTGTTGGAATTAAGTAATATGATCTTAACATTGCCAGAGATTATTTTTAATCCATTATAGGACTGCGCCATTTAATGCTCAATTCTGATTGGTCAGGTGGCGTTAAGTAATTTTCCGTAACAGCAGCTCTGACAACAGGTGAAGTTTTCTGTGAGATGTTCACTGAGCATTTTTTTTAAAGGAGTCTCCAGTGTCAGTGCTTTATAAGAGAACTTTAACTCTATAATTAAGAAAAAGAGCTTGTCTTGCAGATGTTGCATTAAAATGTTAAAAATGTTACTAAGACTAGATAAAACGTCGAATGTGCCTTTATTTAATTATTAATATGGTTAGCATATTGGTATATGAGAAATAAAATGCGGAGATGCGCTGTTATTGAAAATGAATCAGTGGCACGTTGGTGTGATTCCGTTGTCACCCTACGGTTGCTTGTTTTTGTTTTTTCGGTAGCAGCACGCCCCATGTTTTATTCCTTACTTTTTTCATTAAGCCAGTAAAGATCCAAGCAATATTACTAGTAAACATTCTTATTCATTAGGATTTTGTTTTAGTACAGGCACACTGATTTACGAGATTTTGACGAAAGAAAGTGGTTTTAATTGCCATTAGTATATTGTTTTCAAGTAGTTCAGCAGGTGTTTAAATCCAGTTTGCTGAGATTGCACTGAATATCAAAATACATACACATCTACAGTATTACCATTTTATATTCCTGCAACATGCTCTCAACCAGAGTCACTGTGATATGTAGGTTCTTCATTATCTAATGATTTGGCGGTTTGGCGGTTATCAAAGCAGGTCACGAACTGGACAGTGGAGCAGTGTTAAGAGGATCATCAGAAAGTGTCTCCTCTTGCACTCATCTCTGGCCTTCATTGGTTTTTAATCACTGTTCATGTCCAGTCTAATGGGTTGAAACCCGCAGGTGTCTGGTGAAAAGTACAGCCGGCAATATTGGTGCATACAGCAATGCTGGCTCGGCATGGCTGGTTGTCAGGGGCGACAGGAAGACCACCTGTTGTGGATTGGAGGGCCACAGCATCCGCTCCTACCGATCACTCGTCAAAGGCATTCATGTTATACAACCTGTATATGAGTGTGAGATATTTTCCCCTGTCCTTTGCTCATTGAGCGGGTTTCTGTTTTGTCTCTGACAACACAAGCTGGGAGACAAGCTGAAGTTTCCCAGATCAGACGGAGATACTGAGGATTCTTGCTTCAGATGCACAGAAAGCAACCGTTTGTTTTAGATGGTGTCATCTCGATCACTCCAGCTGGCTTTGTGTGGGTCTCTGGGGAAGTATGAGCACATGTAATAATTGTGGTCATACTTTTCAACTTTAATACTTAATAATTGATTAGTTAACTTCCTGGTCAAGTAATTGCTCCAGTACCATGGTCCAATACCATGTTTCAGAAGCCAGGACACTTAGGGCGAGGTAATGAAGTGCATACAGACTAAGAGCAACAAACAAGTAAATATTAATTATTTGCTTAGAGCAAAATTTTGAATTCACCACAATCATGCTGTAGTTACAGCAGTAAGATGCATCACATTGTGTTTAAACATAGCTACATACTAAATCAAAACGTTCATTTTGCGAAAGTCAGTAAGGAGTAATCGCCTCTGTTATGTAATTAAAAAAAAACAGGCCACACATGACCCTGGTTACTGGTTCGTTTACCCTTGACTGTATACTGAACAGCATGTTTTGAAGCATTTTTTCACTTTAGTGCCTTAACGTACAACTTTGTTTTAACCGAAGATGAAGGAAACCTTAATGACGGATTAGCCATTGTGGGTAACGACTTCATTATTGTATGTCCTTGGTGCATTACAGTGGGTGATATTAGCTCATAAACCTGTGCAAGACTAAAGAGAGATATGGCCAAAGCCTGATTTTCAGCTTTATAGACAGACTACACTGTGAATTTATAGTCATGACTGTGCATTCCGCTTGCATGCTACTGTATACCGCATCATAGTTACCATAGATGAAGGAATATTTTGACATAGCATTTAGTATTATACTGTTTAGGAGCTAGTCATAAGGAAAGGAAGTATTTTTCTACCTCAGCCAGGCCTAGCAAGTTGTCAGATATCCAGATATTATTTGCAGATCTTTATTTGCCTGTGAGTGAACACGTTCTGTGGAAAGCCTGATGGTTCTATATAAAGCCATAGTTACTCACCAAACCCTTCTCAGGTCTAGATTTGACCCTTAATGTTACATCAAGCTGGAAAAGCAATCGCTCAGACGACAGAACAATGCAGTATGAGTGACCTCTTGTGCAGTCTGAAGAGTTGTAGCACTCAAGGGTCTGTAGAGAGTAAAAGGTGCTCTAAATGCTCTGGCTGCCTTGGACAACCTTGAAACTAAATGAAAAAGAGATATTGGAGGGAAATACTTGGCGTGCCCCAAATCCAGCTAATTGAGAGCGGCTCCCTTGCCATTTGTGTCGCGAAGTTTGAACATTGTGTGTTTTAAAGCTTCTTCTCTGCTTAGTCATTCAGGCCATCTGCTTTTTTTTCCTATCTGTGGGTGGCCAGGAGGAAATCTGGTCAACGATGATAGACGGTGCGTGAGTTTCGTTGGCTTGTCTTCTTTTTTCGTTGCATTTGCGTCATTCGATTTCAGTTACCTTGTCTACTCTTTCGCACATGGTTGTTTAGCATGCGTGGTCGAATAGTAATCCTCAGTGAGAAGTATCTGAAGAGGCTTGAAGGTGGGATGATGATGATTTTACATAATCCCCCATCTCTCTCTCTCTTTCTCTTTCCGTCTCTTTCTGTCTGTATTGGTTTGAAGCTCTATTGAGGTTTTTTTTTGTTTTTGTTTTTATCTGGCGAACAATGGCTTGTCCATCTGTCCAGCCCTGCTTTGATTCTGCAGCTTTGATTTAAATAACATCCATAATTACACACAAAAGAGATCTTTTTCACAATAAAACAATCGGTTTTCCTTTGTGGGGAAGCCTCAAGAAGATGGACCAAGCTGAGCTAATTGGTCATTTTGGCTTCGTTCCAATACTGTATCTGTGGGGCCGTTTCTACACTTCATTACCTTGAGAGAAGTTTGTTCAATGAGCCCTTGAAGGCATCAGCGTCCCTGCTGTCATCAGAAGGGTCTCATTTATAAAACAATTTATATAAATATTCTAGTAGTGTTGTGTGTAAATGTTTTTGTTGACCCAAACTGAAAATCCCCATCACATTGACAAATTTTGTTAATGCTGATTTTCTTTGCATGCGTACAGTATGTTAATATATGGTAATGACTTGTAAATGGTCATTTAGTGAGGCCTACAATGCTCGATAAAAGGCAAAGTTCAGAGAGCTGAAAACAACAAACTGACAACTAAACAGTCCAAGAGCGCCTCCTAAGTGTGGCGTGCGCAGACTCGTACAGTAATACAGCTCAGCGTTGCAGCATTGCACCTACCACAGGCACACAATAACACTTCCTCCAGTTAAACTGTGCCTTTTTTGTCCTACTTGAATAGACTTATTTGTCTTACTCTATGGACTTGTTTTGGATGTGAAATGATTGGTTTAACTAAATAATGTTGATAACATTTAGTGTGGGCTTCACTCAATTTAAAAGGTAATCACTCAAAAAAACTAATCACAAAAAATATATTGTTTCGCAAACAACAAAAGTGGGAGTGTCTGGGGCACAGATATAAACAAAATACAATATTGATTTTTTTTTCTTTTTTTCAATAAATGCTAACATGACTTCCAGTCATAGTACGACTATCCATCCATCCGTCCATCTTCAACCGCTTATTCCTTCTTCAGGGTCGCGGGGAACCTGGAGCCTATTCCAGGAATCATCGTGCACAAGGCGGGGTACACCCTGGACAATCACATACACACACACATTCATACACTATGGACAGTTTACCAACCTACAAATCAACCTAACATGCATGTCTTTGGACTCGGGGAGGATACCGGAGTACCCGGAGGAAACATGCAAACTCCGCACACACATGGCCCCGGCGGGAATCGAACCCCGGACCCTGGAGGTGTGAGGCGAACGTGCTAAGCCACCGTGCGCCCCCATAGTACGACTAAGTAATTTTATTTTAGAATTATTTTGCAATATATGTTTAACTTGGTTTAATATGTTTAAGTAGCCTTCTTCTCTGGATAACTTGAAGGGACGGTTCCCCAGTGCCCCCTATTGACCACTGCTCTTCAGTTCACCCCACAGGTTTTCAGCAGGACCTTGATTTTGTGGTCAGTAAACCACATTTGTGTTGATTTTGATGTATGTTTTGGATCATTGTCCTGCTGGAAGATCCAACCATGGACAATTTAAACTTTCTGGCAGAGGCAGTCAGGTTTTCATTTAATGTTGATATTTGATAGAGTCCATAATGCCATGTATCCTAACAAAATGTCCAGGTCCTCTGGCAGAAAAACAGCCCCAAAACATCAAAGAGTCACCACCATATTTAACTGTGGGCATGAGGTACTTTACCATATGGCCTTCTTTCTGTGTGCACCAAAACCACCTCTGGTGTTTATTACCAAAAAGCTCTATTTTGGTTTCATCTGACCATAGAACCCGATCCCATTAGAAGTTCCAGTAGTGTCTGGCAAAATTGAAGACGCTGGAGTATGATTTTGTGTGAGAGTAGAGACTTTTTTCTTGAAACCCTTCCAAACAACATTCCACCGTCCTCAGCCCCCACACGCGATACAGCACACGGGTCTTTTTCTTTCCGTTTTGCGGACGTGACATAACCACACAAAGACGAATCATGTCAACTGACATTTCCCGCGAAATCCGACCCGACAGCTCAGATTATAAATCATTATTATATGTTTACCGTTGCGAATCAGGGTAAGGTAAGGAGACGCTTTTGAACGCTGCTTTTTGCGTAGTTGCTAAATAATTGATTTTTGTTCATTTCTAACCACAAAAGGTCTGATACTGGAGCTTTAATATTTCGCATTTAAAATAGCTGAGTTGCAGTGTTCAAATTGAATTTGACTTCGCAGATACAACCTCTTTATTCCTTTAGTCAGTTAGCAAAATCGGATGCTTAGGATGCTAGCAATTCTACTATTCCTTGTCAGAATGGAGGTTGACATGGATGTGTTTATAGATTAAAAACCCAACAACAACTAAAATGTAGTTACATCCTGTACCAACAGAGAAAATCTGTATATATATTGTATATATATACAGAAATATATATATATATATAATATCTATATGTATATATATTTTTTTGTTGTTGAGGGAATCTATGACTTTGGCAAACAGTAACACTGCAGCAAGAGTGTGTCTGAAACTCCGAGACACAAACGCACACAGAACAGCAAGTGCACCTCATGTCGTCTCTAGCACTTACTCTTAATTATCTCAGCCCTCCAGGAAAGGTTCTTTCAGGCACACTTTTTCTTTTTCCCACTTATTACCCACCAGTGTGGATGAATGCTTTAGCCCCTCGCTGTGGCAGGATTCTCAGTGACAGTAGTATGAGCAGTTACACAACAAACCTATGCCTGTTTCCCGAGCACAAGGAATGTCCTCTTCATAATAACACTCATTTAGGATTTCTCTCCTTGACATCAGCAGACTGGAAGAGATGGGAGGAAGGAAGGAGGCGGACTGCAACGTGTTGGCTGAGAGGAAAATACAGTCATTTAGAGATGATTCAATTGTTATATCGTGCAAGCTTAATATGATGATCGCAGTATCGAGATTGAAAGGTAGCAGGGTAATGTGCACATGCATGAGGAATGGAAACAAAATGGAAAGAATACAAATGACATGTGAAGTTTTGTTTTATTGTAATATTTTGTCTATTCTTGTTCCTGTTGCAATTTTTCCTGCATTATTGCTCACATCGTTACTCTCTGATTATAATGAAGTCTTGAGTCTGCTCTCTCTCTCTCGACGCTCTCGCGCTCTCGCTCTCGCTTTCTCGTGCATTTCTGAAATTCCCTAGTAACAATGTGTGCTCCAAAACTGCATACTACTGTACTCCATTGTATTAGAAAGTAGTATGCTTCTATAACTATAATACATAATGGACTATTTAGACATATAATGTACAGTAGTGTACTGTAGGAGATGCACAATAATGTTCTAGCATCCGTTATAGAAGGAACGTCTACGTCATTCACCAATCGTAGCTTTATATTTTGCAACATTTAGGCATGTTTTATTATTATTATTCTAGTTTTTACCGGTGGATTCTCACTTATGCGTGTCTCTGTCTTCCTTCTGTGACTGCAGACGGCGAGCTAGAGGGCGGGCGGTTGATGAAACCCTCCCACAAATCCTTTCCACTCCTCCTCTGAGCTCCTCCCACAGCCCTGTCTCCATGGCGATGAGCAGCGACCCCGGGTATGTGGAGCCGGAGCTCGACTCCGACTCCTCTTCCACCTCCTCATCCCCGATGCCTCTCTCCGCCAAGATGGCCGCCATCACCATAACTGACCCCTCCATCAACGGGTTGAGAAATGGGGCGGGGCATAAGAGGGCTCCACCCCAAAGGCCACACCTCTCCGGCAGGAAGATGTCGCTTCAGGAGAAAGGGACGTACTTGTCCGCAGGGGGCGGAGCCGAGCGCATCTCTCACATTTCACCACGCACTGCACGGCGGCCAACTATCGAGTCCAAGCGGGTGTCCATTTCAGACTCACAGGTGAGACTCGGCTATGCGTCAACTGCCAAGATTTGGATTGGATTTATTTCATTAGTTAGGTTGAAGAGGAATCCAAATTTGCTTCAGTTGATTTATGTGAGGAAGTACTGCTCAAAGTTTATTGCTCAAATCTTTCTCTATTGTTTAACTGTTGTATGAAATCCATCAGGATGTTACTTTACCTCCGTTTTCAAACTGTTGTAATGTCAAATCTTTCATTGACCCAGTCAGACGTGGATGCACCGAACACTTTACAGTTAAACAATGTGTTCTACAATAAACTCGGTATGTTCTACAATTTTGCTCACATTATTGAAATGTGATGGTGTTTTGAGAAACCGCTGAAATAATGAGCTGATCAAATGAACAGTGCCTCTGACTTAGATGTTTTGGATCGTTTGGATATCGTACAGCTTTCAGTGTAAACACTCCTAAAGTAGCTATGTGTAAAAGTCTGTAAATTAGTTATTGAAGGGAATATTAACATTTCTTTATGTATTATTATACAGCTGATTCAATGTTTAAAAAACTGACCACAAAAAACTGACCACAAAACAATGTTATTCTGTTTTCTGCCCTTAAAAATACATGAAACAAAAAACCCCTTCGTATAGCACTATACTGCACTTCTCTCTCTCTCTCTCTCTGTCTCTCTCTCTCTGTCTCTCTATCTGTTGCTTATTCCATCAGGCTTTCTCTATCTTTGCTATTTCTCTGTTTATATTTCTCTCTCTCACTCTGTCTCTTTATTGCTCTCTCACTCTGACTATCTGTCTCTCTATCTTGCTTTCTGTCTACCCGTCTGTCTGTCTCTGCCTGTCTTTCTGTTTTGCTTTCTGTCTGCCTGTCTGTCTCTCTCTTCCTGTCTGTCACTCTTGCTTTCTGTCTGCCTGTCTGTCTGTCTCTGCCTGTCTGTCTCTCTTGCTTTCTATCTGCCTGTCCGTCTCTCTCTTCCTGTCTGTCACTCTTGTTTTCTATCTGCCTGTCTGTCTCTCTCTTCCTGTCTGTCACTCTTGTTTTCTATCTGCCTGTCTGTCTCTCTCTTCCTGTCGTCACTCTTGCTTTCTGTCTGCCTGTCTGTCTCTCTTGCTTTCTGCCTGTCTCTGCCTGTCTGCCTCTCTCTGTCTGTCTGTCTCTCTTGCTTTCTGCCTGTCTGTCTCTCTCTGCTTGTCTCTCTTGCTTTTTGTCTGCCTGACTGTCTATTTCTGTCTCTCTTGCTTTCTGTTTGTCTGCCTGTCTCTGTCTGTCTGTCTCTTTTGTTTTCTGTCTGTCTGTCCATCTCTGTCTATCTGTCTGTCTGTCCATCTCTGTCTATCTGTCTGTCTCTCTTGCTTTCTGTCTGTTTCTCTTGCTTTCTGTCTGTCTCTCTTGCTCTCGGTCTGTCTGTCTGTCTCTCTCTGTATCATCACTGTTGCGATATGCTTTGATCTCTCCGCAACAGTTTGTGTTGCTCTCAAGAGTTCCCAATAAGACCGCTCTCTCAACCTGATTGAAAGGGTCTAAGCGGGACAGACAGCAGCAGCGACTATATTTGCAGCAATTGTTTGTGTATATTAACGCATCATGTGCTTTGATTGCTACGTTAACTACATTTTAGTAGAATTTATTGTCTGGGGAGTGATGGAGAGACCGCATTAGACTGTGTTCAGTTTTGGAGGAAAAGGGCATTGCTCCCATAACATAGAATACTTTTACAATGTGTATGCATTCATATTTTTTTGTGTTCTGTGGTTATAGTTATTTACATCCTAATGTTATCTTATGTTAAGACATGCAGATAGTCATGCACAACAAATGAATATCAACGAATGCAAGCAACTGCTCAGTTTAACCCAGGAAAGAAGTTTGGTTAATAGTGTAAAATAAACAAGGCAATCAAATGGCATTCAGCAAAACATTTTATTATCTAATATATCCAGGGAGAGGGCAGATAACGTTTTCCTTGAGTAGGCCGTCTTCAGAGAAACTCATTCAACCCTCTACAGGGAGAGAGAGAGAGAGAGAGAGAGAGAGATGACAGAATGCAGGCCACTTGTATATATTTCCTGGAAAGTGATTAGGCTGAAATTGATGAATAAAACGACAGTACTAATAAAAACAAATATTATACCGTATAACATTATTATTATATATCATTATTTTTATTTCTTTGTTTTCCCCTGATTGTTCACTGTTGAGGGTGGGGTGGGGTAGGGGAGTGTTTCTAAATAACTGCAATTAATTTGAGGTAAATGTAAGCCATCTGACATCTGGTGATAGTAGCTAGTGAAGTGCTGCTCTCGCTAGATAACCGCAATTAGAATGTAACTAGCTATAATCTAACAGTAAACATGAATAACGCTGGCTACATAAAATACCACTATTGACGAGATTCACGAAGTCAGCTAATGTGCTAAACTGTCAAAGAATGCAATCATGTAATCAACTTCTCAGCGATTGTGTTTGGGAAGCATTGAAACGAACGGGGTTCAGTGCTGGAACTTTTCAGTGTTTCGAACCCTCGGTTTCCCCATGACACGCGTCACGTCCACACTCTCCCTTTCCTACAGAAGTCTATGGGAGTGTCGCTTTTTCAACCGCGCTGCTCTGTATGTGTAGGTCTTTCTCTCGCTCTCTCTCGCTCTGTCCCTCACTCCATCTGTCTCTCCCTCTCTCTTTGTTTGCTATTTCTCTATTTATTTTTCTCAGTCTCTCTTTATCTGTCTGTCTGTCTCTTTATCTGTCGCTCACTCCATCTGTCTATCTCTTTGTTTGCTATTTCTGTCTGTCTCTATCTGTCTGTCTTGCTGTCTGTCTGTCTCTCTCTCTCTCTCTCTCTCTCTCTCTGTCAGAGGGACTGCACAGTGGCAGTATGACCATTAGTCTGCTTTGT
Source organism: Ameiurus melas (assembly GCA_012411365.1). NCBI lineage: Eukaryota > Metazoa > Chordata > Actinopteri > Siluriformes > Ictaluridae > Ameiurus > Ameiurus melas. Next base: position 7,906,283 of record CM022775.1, on the reverse strand, counting down.
TTATTCGTTGCTGTGGTTACTGTAGTCTCTGTCTGATCCTCCTTATTTCCGTTCATTATGTCGAGTTTTAAATGGCTTCTTTTCTATGATTCATTTACTTTCCTAGACGAGATGGTCTAGCGATGGACATGCGATGATGAGTGCGTTCACGAATCCACTCGTCTCGTGCTTCTTCGACCATGTGAGATTGTATTTGCAAATGGATCGGCCCACTAATTAACGATTATTGTGTGAAATAACCAGGCAAAAAGGTTTTGTCAGTGTCTAACAAATCATTTAATGGAGAGTTTATTGTGTAAGTGACATTTCAGAATACAAAAGCTCTGTGTGTTTGTGTGTGTTTGTGTGTGTCCTCTCCCAAGAAAAAGAATATGTGGACATATTTCCATAGTGCTCCTCCATATCTTAGACATTACTGTATATTCTGATAAATGCTACATATTTATATACATTTCTCCATAATAGTGAATGAAGATAGGATGTTTTTTTAAAGTTTATTAACTTTTGTATATTTTTCACGTCCTGGCTTTTTGAGGATTGACGTTAAACGACAAACAACACTGCTGTAAGTGTGACAGTATTTGGTTTGAGAAACACAGAGAATCTGTCTGTTAAGAGCTACAACTAACAGAGCTTCTTGACAGCATGTTTATCATCAGTAGGAGGCCGTTAAATCGGAGTGAACAACACTGACACATCTGTGTGTGAAAGACTTTCTCTGCAAGTTTACCCCAAAGTCTTCATCATTCGAAAAAAAGGAAAAGAATCTAAAGGAAAGGCATGCAACATATTCCATATTAACTTATGTTCCTTCTTAATGTTTTATTCATTGCTTTAAGTCAAAAATGCAAAATTTCATGCCCAGTCCTTTTTTTTTTCTTTTTAATATTTCATGACCTGATGCAATGAAATGAATATCTGCTTGTGCAAGACCTATTGAAGTCTGTGAAATGGACTCTTTGTCTGTTCCCTGAAACACCCTGTATGCACGTGTCAATATAAAATTTGCATGATCCACATGCATAACAAACGACCAAAAACATCTGGGTTACGTAACCCTGTTCCCTGAGAAGAGGACGAGACGTTGTGTGAGCTTCACGCTGTGGGAAGTGACCTTGTGCATGACCGGAATCTGAAGCTTGTGTAACATCATGCCTACTTATAGGCCTTCCGTGATCAGGGGATGTGGCAATTAAGCGCGTCGTATGATATAAAAACAGCACCTGTGAACCGCGCCATAAGCCTGTATTATCTGAAGCGAAGACGCAGTTTACAGGCCCAGTATGACTAAGCTACACATCTCGTTCCCTTCTCAGGGACTAGGGTTACATGCGTAACCCAGATGGGAACTCAATGTTGCGTGTGGGAACGACAATACCCACTCCGTCATACCGAGGGTATGGCCTGTTTAAAAGATCCGAGCCCGAGGGTCACTGCAAGACACTCAAGCCTGGGGTGGAACTTATATCTTGGCTGTAATATCTAATAAATATGTGCAGCGTAGACACCACGCCACTGCACACACATCCTGTAAAGGTGCCCCTTTGAGGAGGTGACACCCCCCCCCCCAGTGGAATGAGCCCTTAGGTGTAGCGACGCTTAAGCAATAGAGATCGCTTCCCCTCTCCAATTATTGATGCACTGCTTCGACACAGCATCACCTCTACTGTCGCCGCCAAAGCAGATCAGCAACTGCTCCGACTTGCGCCACTGACCAGAACGATGGACGCAACTACAGAGAGCCCTTATTGGACACAGTAGGTGCAATTTATCATGTTCTGGTGTGAGGAATAGAGGGCAGAAAGCCTGCAACACTACCGGCTGGGCAGCTGACGTAGGCACTTTAGGAATATAATCCGGCCTAGGATATAGGAAGACCTTGATTAATCCAGGGGCAAAGTCATGGTAGTAAAGGGCAACAGAGATAGGTTATAGATCTCCTACTTGCTTGAGAAATGTCAGAGGCAGCAGAAGAGCTATCTTTAGAGTCAGAAGCTTCTCTGAGGCTGACTCTAAGTGCTCAAATGAGGCACCTGACAGACCATCCAGGACCACAGAAAGGTCCTTGGAAGATATGCATGGTCTGCAGATGGGACTCAGCCGCCTGACACCATGCATGAACCTGGATTTTAGAGGATTTTTCCCCACAGAGGATCCTTCAATAGGGGCGTGGCTGGCCGAAATGGTGGCCACGTAGACCCTGATTGTAGAAGGAGCCAACGCTCTGAGAAACGTCCTTGTAAGAACTCCATTATTGTAGCTATTGCACAGTTCATTGGGTCTAGCTGACATTTTTCACACCATGAGGGAAAAAGTCACCACTTGAACGCATATAATGGTGCTCTAGCATTCAACTGGTTCTCTACATCCTCAGTTGCGAGAGCAGAATCTATGTGCTGGTGCCCCTCAAGGGCCAGACCCACAGTTTCCATAGTTCCAGCCGAGGTTGATGAATCAGCCCGCCGGCTTGAGACAGTAGATCCCTGCTGACAAGAATCTCCCAAGGAGAGCCGCCTAGCAGGGATATTATCTCTGGCATTATCATCCAAAATGTGATTAATTATAACGTGGGTTTATCACCCAAATGGTGCTTGACCACATGTCCGCTGTATTTATTGAGTCTTAATATAAAATTTGCATTATTACGGCATATTTGAGGCTCTTTAGTTTTCTTTGGCGGTGTAGCCGTGTGTGTTTGCGGCAGCTCTTTTCCATTTCTCAAGAAACAGCTTACATGGTTTAGACAGCTTCCTTACAGTCTTGTTTCCAATCACCAGTTTCTCCATCCTTCTCCTGAATATAACTGCTTTTGCTGTCCTCCGTTGTTGTTTTATTGTGCTGCCGACAATGAATGGTGAAAACAGTGATCTGCACATGCTTTGTTGGGAAAAATCCACATGAATTATGATCCGGCTTTTAATTCATATCTAATGGCGGCTTATCGGATATATATCCGATCTAGGACCATATACGAATGTGGTTTAGGTCTGATTTAGAAAATATTGGATTGTTGTTTCTATACAGTCATGACAAAACTAAAACTGAGTCGCATTAATGGGAAAAAAATGGATGTCTTGCAAGTCTGTGACATAGTAGTTGAGGATGTTTACTGTCTCTCTTTCTCTCTTCCTGTGTCTCTTTCATTTTCTTTCAAAGGCAGCTTATACACTGTTAGGGCTTTAGTTGTGGGTGAGTGACAGGTTGAGGTCAGACAACGTGATGTTTAATGCCATTATGTGAGTCTGTTCTCTTCTCTGGGTTAAGGATCCCTTGTTCTGTCCGTTAGCTCACTTTCTCCATCTTCGTTGCTTTTGCAATATTTTTTGTATAGAGTTTGTTTTCCTCCTTGCATATCTTAAAAGGGTCATGACTTTATATATATATATATATATATATATATTCCCTGAGGTGTAATTATAATATTAGTAAAGTTTTTTGCACAAAAAACCATACAAAAGTTTGTAATTTATGACCTTTTTCCACCGTGTCTCTGTCCCTCTGACTGAAACGATCAGTTTTTGTGTCCCTTACCTTTAAGACGTCAATGTAACCACCCACTGCTTTGATTGGCTGACATATTTGCCTATTAATTAATTATCAACGCCCCCCCTTGCCATAACGTGTGCGGGACTGTTTTCAGTGACTGAGCACGAGTGGGCGCGGCCAACAGTGTGTTGATGTAAAAGTAGACATCGATGTCTTATTGTATGGGCAGTCATGCAAATGTATTTGCCTGTGTGAAGTCACAAATCCTGCTACATTCAGACAAGGCATTTTTAGAGCTAAATAAATGCTCTTTTTGTTCTGAGGAGGATGTATAAAGCTATGAAATTGCAGGACGTTTTAATGGTACAACAACAATGGAAATTTTTATTTCTTATGTCATGACCCCTTTAATATCTCTTCTTACAAACGGAAAGACATGAAAGGAGCAGTTTAAGGGTAAAATCTTATCCTAAATCCTGAAAATCACATACATACATACATACATACATACATACATACATACATACATACATACATACATACATATATATATATATATATATATATATATATATATATATATATATATATATATATATATATATATATATATATATTCACGTCTCCATGTGAAATACTTAATCTATGAATCAAACAGTCAAACCCCATAATTAATGGCCAACAATCCAGTGTTATTGCTACATACTCTGTCTTTTCCATGGTCTCTTTCATATTCCCAAGCATGTCCTGATTCGCCAGCTCCAACATTGATGTGATCATTTTCCGCCTTGGTATTGTGTGTTCAGACTCGACAAAGTCCATGAATTATCGGAAGCCTTCTCCCTCAACGAAACTGAGTGGTAGCATGTCTCTTCCTGTCATCTCTGAGATAATCCCAGTTATTTTTTTCGGAGCGGACGGGATCACAGCGGCCTCCAGTTGAAGTGAATGACGCGATGGGCATTTGCTTGCTTCGGCTAGTCTCTCCAATGCCAACACCTACGTGCCTGTGCTGAATTTGGTTACGCACGGCTCCAGTGGAATTATTATATTCCAGTTTGACATGCCATAGCTTACATAAAAACCCCACGCCTTGCTCGTCTTTCGAGTGGTCATTTCACGCATGTGAGATCTGAGGTAAAATAAAAAGAATGTATTAATTTTTCAGATGTTTTATTTCAGTGTATTATTTAAAAATGTTTTTTTAAATTGTAACATTAAAATGAGAGTAAAATCTTCTATTGTTTTCAGTGTCGGCTAGTAGCAGCTATACCGGTTAATCGACTAGTCTCGCACATCCTTAACTGCAATATTTACAAAGTAATATGATACAGTTCATGGTATTGCATTACTACAAATATTATACATATTAGCATAAATAAAGTACAACTCTGAATAAATTCCTTGATGTATTTACTATCATTACAATCTTGATCAATCCGAAGGTGTGCATTGTTTTCATTTAACAGCTCAGGTAGATCTCAGGTTCATGTAACATGAACAACTGGTTAATATTAAGGCGCTTGTTCCAGTACATTATAGTTTCTATAGTAACAGCACATATACAGGTGGACTACGGCAGACTCTCAACGTAATCTAAGACTAATAATAATCAGATTTAGAAATGTGTTGTTTAACAAATTAATTCATTTAATCAGTCATGTGGTTAAGCTTTTTGTTAGGAAACATTTATTAAACATTTATGGAATGAGTCTCGGTTGTACGCGCTCTCAGTCTGCTTCCTGTTTTCTCTGTAATCTCAGTAAACTGACAGGGTGTGTTTGTGTGTGTGTGTGTGTGTGAGAGAGAGAGAGTGAGACAGAGAGATGTTCAGTCAATGTTCAGTTCGATGCTTCTTTGTGAGTGTGTGTCAGAGAAGACAATATGATCATATGATATCACTGTTTGATGGATAAGCTGACCAAGCGCTCACCTGCTACGTTTACAGCTCATTATGAAATTTCTCAGATGAAGATGATCTCCTCCAGTGTCCTCCATGCTAAAATGAACTTTCCGTGGACTTTAAAGGGATAATACTGGGAAGGACAAGTGCGACAATACTATGAATTCATTCATATTAATTATATTATATATTCATTATTAAAACACTTACCGACGCCACTGTTCTATGCGGTATCAAGAAACTGATTAGATGTAAACGTTTTTGTATAAAAAAAATTCCCCATTTCATTTCTGTGTTAAAAAAAAAAGATCCATGTTTACATTTTTTTTTCTTGCTAGCTAGTTAAATATCATGCAAGATGAAAATGGCTTCATGTTTGTAATTCTGCTATATCACCACCTTTGTGTGTGTTTAACTATTCCCTTCTATATTTGGCTGTAATGAGAAATAGATGAGAAGACAGGATGGTGTGTGTGTGTGTGTGACTAGCTCAGCACTTTCATGTCTTGAATAAAAAATAGTCAATAGATGGATGGGCAGGTTTACTTCTGACAGGGTTGGCTGATGGTCTGTGCCAGTGTTTTATTACAGTGTTTTATTACAGTGTGTGTGTGTGTGTGTGTATATGAGGCTTTACTGCAGTGCTTGTCTCACTGAGCATGTGCTAGTGTTGTTCTGGCTCTGTCTGGCCGTCTGGTTCTCCAGCAGTGAAAGCAGTGAATATAAAGTACCTTTACTCTGCTTTATTGAGTTTTCTGCATGATTATGTGTCTGCAACGTTAGCTCACCATCCACGAGATAAATACATTCTTGATGCATTTTTCTTTGTGTGTGTGGGTTTGAGTGTTGTGTAGTGTAGTGTCTGCTGAGCATCTCTGGAGGATTCAGTCTCGTTCCTGCTCTCTGGTTCATATAGTCTCACTTTTTTTGCTGCCATTTTTTTATCGTATTTTTCTCCCCTCTACACTCAAATTCAAGATATTGAAGCATAATTGTTTTATTTACTGAGCAGGCAATGGATAGAGTAGAACAAAACCTTACTTGAGTAACATACTTTAAAAAATAATGACTCGGGTACAAATAGTCATTTAAGTAATAATCAGATTAACGTTTCAGAACATGTGGCTGTGATGGTACAATCACAGCCAGAAAGTCCATGTTTAAATATATGGATCAGATTACGCAGTAGCCTAAACAACTCCTCTATGAATAAACATTATGCATAGTATTCTTTTAGCTATCGTTAGCCTTTAGTTATTTTCACAGGCCAGGACTCTCAGATTCCTTTCAAATGGCTTTTAATTGGAAATGATTTTAAAAGATATAATCTCTGAATACATTTGAGTATTAATTAGTCTGTAACATCATACTGCCGCAGAGAGGGCGAGCATCAGCGTTAGCATTAGCATTAGTGTTAAATTCACACCAAGCATTTGCATAAACCACTGAAGGTGAAAATAGTCTCTCTGTTGTGTCTCAAAGAGAATTACCAGGAGGTAGAGACAGTTTAATCATAATCCTTAATGTTTCATGATCATTTGTATTTCTCAAGTCAGAGTTACTGTGTAGAACTGTGTAGAACTGCATCGTGATGTAAACACAAAGTTATGTGAATATTGACATGATTCTCTAATTCAGAGCCGGGTCATGCAGCCTTTAAAGACAACTGGACTTTGCATTAGTTTAAACAATATGGCTTCTACCCTTATTGTTCAGCAGCTTATAAAATAGCACTTGATTCAGCCTTTCGTATTAGATTGCTTTTTTTCTTCTTCTATTGCAACAACAGTTAATTGTGTGACCAACATCATGAGGCCATGAGACACTAACTCTAGCTGATGAAATTATAATGTGTGCATGGGATGTAGGCAATTTTATCCTGAATTAATTCACTATTTGGAGTTGTCGAATTAATAAAATAATGCTTTTGCTAATTTGATGCATTCCACTGTGCCTACGTTTTGAAGGATAATTTGACCAAGCCCTCATCTGCTATATTCCTCCTCCATACACACTCCTCTATTGGCTCCTCCAATATTCTGTGTTTCATGGTATTTAAAAGGAAGAGACTATTATTTATTTAATAGGGATATATTTATGTATTTAATGTTGACTTTGTGGCCAAAAACATACATTTCAGCTTGACATGTTGTGTTTACGTCAAACTGTGGCATAGGACTTCTTGTTCACTGCTTCTTCTGCTCCTTGTTCAAGCTGCAAGGGAAGTGTGTTTAAGTTCAAGGCCAGAATCACACGTACTTGAGACATGTCTCTGTTTTATGCAAATTTGTCCCTGCGTGCATAACTCTCACTTAATCTGTGAATAGCGCTTAAGTCTGGAGTAGTTTTGGTATGAAATACTTCATTACCTGGGGTGTAATGATGTACACAGGTCACGATTTTATTCGATTCACAATACTAACTTCGGTGTCCAGTTTAATGAGATTGTCAGAGTATTTTTGAACAAAACTTGAACGAAGAAATGTTATGATTTCTGAATGATAAACAGTGCAAAACAATGTGCATTTTTGTCTGTATGAAACTAACAAAATAGCTAGGTTTAATATTGTAAAGAAAATGTACTACAGGTTCATCATATGTTAAAAATAAATTTATACATTCATAGTCTCTCAAAAAATAATTGACAGAATAAAAAAAACAGTGTTTGACCTAGATAAAATGATCAATTGAAACATAATGAGCACCTTAACAGCGCCTGAGGTGTCCAGTTAGAGCTCCAATGTCGGCTAAGATGACCGTATTAAAATGGTAAATGGCGCACTTATATAGCACTTTTATCCAAAGCGATTTACGCTGTGTCTCATTCACACACACACACACACACACACACACACACACACACACACACACACACACATATATATATATATATATATATATATATATATATATATATATATATATATATATATATATATATATATATATATATATATATAGTTATGTAGATAATATGATACATTATATAGTTACACAATGTATTTGTGTAACTAATGATGTATAATGTGTATGCATGGTCACGATGCATTGCTACACCTCTACTCACTACGCATATTTAAGTCTATAGAATAAAGATGATGGCGTGTGTTTGTGTGAGGATGTGTGTTTATCTGTTTTTTCATAGTATTAGATAAATCCTGATTTAAAACCACTGAGGCATGGAACATTGAGCAAAGGCTGTCAAAAACATTAGAAGTGCTTAAAATAAAATAATATGACAGATTGAGCGTTTATGGGCCTGTTTTGTTTCATCGCTCAGTCTTTCTCTTTGAAATCATATCTGTGGTATTTCATAGGGCTGTACATTAATGATGTGACTGTATTATGACACATTGTGATTGGAATATGCCTCATGCGAGCTAAAATCCAATCTGTTGTCAAACAATGACTTGCCTGATTCTTTAAAACCCCCATAGAAACTCTCATGTTGAACATCTGATGTTGGTCAGGATGCTTATAGAGGACTCATTTGGCTTCTGAGATGTATCGGTGTTGCAAATGCAAATATTCAGATAATGATGAGCAAATTCCTGCTACTGATGCCAATGTGAGTTTTTAGAATTACTGTAGCTTTCATAAGTTCATAAGTTTGAAGGTCGTGCTGGTCTGTATTTCTGGATTTTGGCTGCAACATTTTTGCTAACTGCACATTTACAACATGATTGCTGAGATGTTTTCTTAATTAAATCTCTCTCTCTCTCTCTCTCTCTTCACTCACACACTCAGGACTGTATCCAGCTTAACCAGTACAGACTAAAGAGTGAAATTGGGAAGGTTAGTATTGTGTTCATATCTATGTGTATCATAGTATGTATTGATTTCAATTTAAATGCACCTGTTCCTTGTATAAATGATGAATATGATATGATCCAAAGAGAATATTTTGTCACATTTCTTACAGTTATAATCTGGTAATAAATTTCAGTATCTCAATCTTAAACAATTTTAATCTTCAGTAACATAAGATGAGTTTTCCATCTAGCTTAACTAGCCATTTCCCAACCTCTGTGAATCCCCACCCCGAAGAAAAATTATATATATTCTTGGGCATGATTAGTCCACAGCTGTGGCGTTTACAGTGCATCCAGAAAGTATTCACAGCGCTTCACTTTTTCCACATTTTGTTATGTTACAGCCTTATTGCAAAATGGATTAAATTCATTATTTCCCTCAAAATTCTAAAAAAGAAATTTGTTTGAAATCTTTGCAAATTTATTAAAAGTAAAAAACTAAAAAAGCACATGTACATAAGTATTCACAGCCTTTGTTCAATACTTTGTTGAATAACTTTGGCACCAATTACCGTCTCAAGTCTTTTTGAGAATGATGCTACAAGCTTGGCACACCTATTATTGGGCAGTTTCTCCCATTCTTCTTTGCAGGACCTCTCAGGCTCCATCAGGTTGGATGGGGAGCGTCGGTGCACAGCCATTTTCAGATCTCTCCAGAAATGTTCAAGTCTGGGCTCTGGCTGGGACACTCAAAGACATTTACAGAGTTGTCCTGTAGCCATTCCTTTGTTATCTTGGCTGTGTGCTTAGGGTCGTTGTCCTGTTGGAAGATGAACCTTCACCCCAGTCTGAGGTCAAGAGCGCTCTGGAGCAGGTTTTCATCAAGGATGTCTCTGTACATTGCTGCATTCATCTTTCCCTCGATCCTGACTAGTCTCCCAGTTCCTGCCTCTGAAAAATGATGCTGCCACCACCATGCTTCACTGTAGGGATGGTATTGGCCAGGTGATGAGTGGTGCCTGGTTTCCTCCAGACATGACGCTTGCCATTCAGGCCAAAGTGTTTAATCTTTGTTTCATCATGGTCTGAGAGTCCTTCAGGTACCTTTTGGCAAACTCCAGGCGGGCTGTTATCTTCCTTTTACTGAGGAGTGGCTTCCATCTGGCCACTCTACAATTCAGGCCTGATTGATGCAGTTCTGCAGAGATGGTTGTTCTTCTGGAAGGTTCTCCTCTCTCCATAGAGACATGCCGGAGCTCTGTCAGAGTGACCATCGGGTTTTTGGTCACCTCCCTGACTAAGGCCCTTCTCCCCCCGATCACTCAGTTTGGCCGGGCGGCCAGCTCTAGGAAGAGTCCTGGTGGTTCTAATCTTCTTCCATTTACGGATGATGGAAGCCACTGTGCTCATTGGGACCTTCAATGCTGCAGAAATGTTTCTGTACCCTTCCCCAGATCTGTGCCTCAATACAATCCTCTCTCTGAGGTCTACAGACAATTCCTTGGACTTCATGGCTTGGTTTGTGCTTCGACATGCATTAACTGTGGGGCCTTATATAGACAGGTGTGTGCCTTTCCAAATCATGTCCAATCAACTGAGTTTACCACAGGTGGACTCCAATCAAGTTGTAGAAACATCAAGGATGATCAGTGGAAACAGGATGCACCTGAGCTCAATTTTGAGTGTCATGGCAAAGGCTGTGAATACTTTTGTAAATGTGCTTTTTTTGTGTATTTTCAGTAAATTTGCAAAGATTTCTAACAAATTTCTTTCACGTTGTCATTATGGAGTATTGTTTGAAGAATTTTGAGGGAAATAATGAATTTAATCCATTTTGAAATAAGGTTGTAACATAACCAAATGTGGGAAAGGTGAGAGCACTGTATTTCTTGACATCACGCGCTCTCAGGCAACTCTCCCAAATCCGTCTTGGTTTAAAATATAAAATGACATTTTGAACCAAAATCCAAGGGATGTTTTCTAGCTGTTTATGAATAGTTTTTAGACTAAATCATTGACTTTAATTGGTAATTAGGTGCACACGTTTACCTGTAAGACTTTGTGAATTTTCCTGAAGTGTTTCCTCTGACTCCTGTTTTCTTGCGTTCTCTCTAGGGTTCTTATGGCGTGGTCAAACTGGCCTACAATGAGGATGACGAAAAGTATTATGTGAGTTCTTCAGAGGAATTTCCACTCCTATATCGTGTTTATACTACTCCTTGAACTTGATGAAATGACGAAAGAGTCAGTGATCTAACCGATTTAATTATAACGACTCTCTGATCACAAGAGATCTTGTAGGTAACTTTATCTTCTGGCACTTTATCTTCACTGTTCAGCTAAAGGTTGAATTTCGAGCACAAGTGTGCTGAACGTGACGGGGAGTGGTTAGAGATTCTACTGTTCGTGCAGACACTTGAGTGTCCATTAACTGCACTCCGCTTCTGCTGTCAAGAGTGATTCTGTAAGTGGTATAATGGTGTGTGTGTGTGCATGTGCACACGGCTGTACTGAGACTAGAGATTGCACTCGATCTGAAATGGGCTTAGGCCTCACTCTTCTCACCTGCGCAGGCAGGAAATAGCCTGTAAAACGTGACCGATCTGAACTAGGACAGAACAGATAATTTAGCTAGATTTGAGAGAGTGAGGCTAGAAAAGAGCCTGTGTTATTGAGAAAAGAAAGGTAGAAAGAGAAAATGGTTTGAAAGTGGTGGAGGTTGGGTGACACAGACGTACAAATGTTCCTCGGTGGTATACATTATGTAATTTTCTTCTGAAAACCCTGAATTACCATAGTGAGCACACTTGTTCACAGTGTAGTCTGTGCATGTTGGGCTTTATAAATGTAAAGTCTGGGTGGAGGACAAACAAGATTGAGGTGTTGCTCCTCAACAGCAGCAGGGTCCTACCAATCAATATGGTGATCTTAGGACGGCATCCGGGAGGATGAGATGTTCCCTGACGTGTAGTTATTTTATGTGTGCGAACATGAGTTTAGGGTAAAATCTGACTGTGAGGTTGCGATGAAGAATCCAAGATCGGATGGATGGAGTTAACCAGGTGTTCGAAATCATGCTCTTATTGTCCATGCAAATGGCCACTTGTAAGAGAATACGAGTAGGGTACACTAGCATAATTGCTAATGTCATTTTAATAAACGATCACTAGGCTTAGGCCTGTGATTACGTACTGTGAGGAATGATGGACGACGGGCCGTTGAATTATTAGAAAATAATGCACACCCCGAGGTGGTAATGCGGCCACGACGCGAAGCAACGGTATAAGCGGAGTCAATTATTCCGCGTATAAGACAGTTACCAGACCTTAAGACATTGTTCAGATGTTTTATTTCAAAGACATCTGTCAGATTTTTGTCCTTAAAATGCTCTCTGTGTGGAACTAATTTATTACGCATCCCATCTCAAGCCTCTGTTGCTAATTCCAAAACATCCTTTTAGAGCTAGCAGCGGAGACTCGAGCTATTCATATGCAGTTATTGGAGAAGGAGAGAGAGAGAGATCATGCTTTTTGTTGTTTCATGCTGATAATATAAGAATAGAACAAATAAATATCGCTTAATTACTTGTTCACAGGGTTTTTCATTTTGTATTACTTCAGAAAATACAACGAATAAATAAATATTGATACTGGTTCACAGGCTTTTCACATGTGCACTCTCACACACTTTCTTTTTTTCTTGCTCTCTCTCTCCTACTCTCTCTAATAACTGCATATCAAAAGCTCAAGCCTCTGCTTCGCCTCGTGGCCGCATTACCACCTCGGGTGTGCATTATTTTTCTAATAATTCAGCACCAGTCGTCAATTATTCCTTGCATATTCCTTACTCACTGAGTATTGAAATGATATAAATGTTGTGGTTTTTACAGCCACCAGATCTTGACTCATTTGGACACCTATGAGATTTTGGGCACACGTACAGTATCAGTGCTCACCACCACCTCCACCATCAAAGCACCAACTGAGGGAATATCTTTTGGAAAAATGGTGTTCATCCCTCAGAGACTTGTAGATTCTATTCTAAGGCACATTACATTTGTTGTGATGGTTTGTGTTGGCTCCACACCTTGTTAAAACACTTTATTTTGGTTTGTTTTCCCTTTAATATGTTACTAGTCTATATGTCACATTATGACTTTCTAACATGATTTTGTCTTTACCTTAATGTTAATGTCAAGAGAATTCTTTCTCAACCTTGAAAATTGTCGCTTATTTAATTAGACCTTTATAAATGTTATGGTTTATGTCATTTGTCATGAAGGGTTTTATGTAGGTGTTATGAAGCCCAGTGAATAAAATGTTACCATTCTGATGTTATGTATTGACTGTACATTAATACCGAATCCCTTAGCTCTACTAGGAGTCATATAACAAACCATACTTAAACCTAACTATAGTCAATGCAAGTCAAGTGGGTTTTAAATTGTCATTCATCTACTGTATATATCTTGTATACATTGGAACGAAATGTAGTTTCTCCAGGACCATGATGCAACACACAACAGTACGCAAGACTCCATAACATGCAAATACACATCATTGAGAGATTGCACAACGGAATGTAAACTATTGCGTAGTGTAGCAGCAATGCTAACTGACACACACTATAATAGCCTGTGTGATAGCTCGGCGCACTGGAACACAGGACAAGAGAAGAAATACACCCGATTTTCCCAGGGACCCTCAAAACACCACGGCTGACGCCGCTACCCTAAATTTAGCAACCTATTCATTCAGTTTCTTACATCATTGCTAAGCAGATTCCCGTGTTGCTCTGCCTGTCTTTTGAAAGTATAGAGCTTTGGAGGTAGTAATTACTAGGCGCTATTTTTTCCTCCGTGGGTATAATACGCTGGTAATGACTTGACAGCTTATGAAAGTTTGTAGGGTATTCTCTTCTGCAGAATGCACACAGTCAGAACACACAGATAAGGAAAAGAGGAACCGGTTATTTAACTGTCATGATAGCACAAACCCTTCCACAGACAGAGCATAAATAGAAAGGATTGTAATTTCACCAAAGTTTGATTGAATAACACTATGTAATACAAGCTTTACCATGGAAAATCTGGCAACATATTTAAAAAAAACAAATATTAATGTAATCTATGACTCATGGAACGTTTTTGTTGTTGTTGTTGTTGTTTTTTCAATAGATCCCCAGCTTTAAATCAACACTTTTAAGTAAATTGTGACTCTATTGAGGCAAAATGCCTTGAATACTCCTACTTCTGAATATATTGTGAATTAATTTGCAATCAATGTAGATTTGTCTTGATTTACCCTTATGAATTCCACCCACGCTCTACATGGAAGCCATGATAAGATTTAGTTTATTGTTATATTTTTATTATTATGATTATCCAAGCACTCAAGTACTAAGCTGTGTGCACAACTTGGTTGCATTTGTCTATGTGACTAAATCAAGGTTATGAAATTGGAGTAAGCCCCTGTATGTGCCTCTCTGATTTGTTATTTCATTATGCTGTTTAAATACCTAAAGCTGCAGTGCATAGCTTCATGATTATTTAGTCTCGGGAGATGGTCTGGGCTATGGTGCGTTGCGGTTACAGTCCTATCACAGTCAGCTCTGTGTTCGATACCAGCTCAGATGAATCAAATGCCATCACAGACCAACTTTAGTAATCGAAAGGTCATGCACCCAAGCACCACCAAGCTGCTACTGTTGAGCCAGGTCCTCAGCTGTATAAGTATAAAATAAAAGTCTCTCTGGATAAGAGTGTCTGCTAAATGCCATAAATGTAAACCTGTAAATGTGTGTTTTCATTAATGAAATCTGCACTAGCTCCACCAATTCCGTGGCATTACCTCTTGTATTTGACACGTTGGAGAACAAAATACACCGATTAGTTCTTTAAAAACTAAATAACCAGGCATTAACCAGTTCTCTACATTATGTTTAGAGTTGGTGGACTAGCTGTATCTGACAAAAGCAATCTCACATCTACTCCAACGCCACTCCAACCTGTCCTTCAGGAACAGATGCCATACGTTGCCATGTGACTCGAAGCCGTTTTGTTCAAATAATAATTCACACACTGCGTAATCAGAAATGAACAAACAAAGGAGACAGAACGAACATTTTCCAAATATTATTTCCCCCTACATTTGCGAAAATAATAAAAAAAAAATGTCCCTCCCATTCATTCATTACAGAACCCTAATGTCTCGCACAGGTGCCACAAATTGGTCCGTAATGAACAGAGACGTGTTCCAAAGCGTCCCTCATTGTATGAGCTGTGGTGCTTCCAGTTCACACAGTGCACTGTTCTTTCTTTTTACCACAGGAGAATAGACACAGGTGCAGTTATCTTTTTAATCAGCCTATTTCATTTGAATGAGATGCTAATTAGACATTGTTGAAATGGATGGAACTGGTGTTGTGCAAATGCCATATACTGTACGAGGATGTATGCTCTTGATTTGACTGGTGCTCTGTTCAATATTTGTCAGATCGCAGATGTGTTTATTCAGTGACCAATCGAATTGTACAGCCAAGCAGTTGTGGACGTGAACCTTTGTTTAAGGACTTAGTGGGAGCTGTCTGCCAGTCTTGGGGCTTGAACGCAAAACCAGTGGTGGAAAAAGTACAGAGAAACTGTATTTGAAGTAAGAGTGTGGATACTGTGCCAACATCTACTCGAGTGAAATGTAGAAGTCAAAAAGTAAATATTTTATCCGACCATGAATGACAATTTGCGGACATGATTTATTATTTATGATTTATTTATACTGCTTGCTTAGACAAACATATTATTTAGCTTGCTGTTTGTCTAATGTTTAATAAAATGAATCCTAAGGCAGCATTTGCAACAACAAAAAAATAGCTAGTAAGTTTACCATACTTAAAGCTAATTGTAAATTTAATTGGATGTCTTTAAAATATATAAAGAAATAGTCTTGGGGGGGTTTCCTTTTGTAAATGTACTTGAGTAAGTGTAAAGGTATTCAGTGTAAATAATGATTGAGTAAAGTATAGCTCAAGTACTATTTACATTGAATAATACATCAATCATTTTTGTACATGTATTTTCCACTCCTGCTCAAATGATCATGATGTTCTTGATCACTAGTATAGCACTTTACAGGTTTTTTATTTCAAGGTTTGAAAATCTTTAAAATGTTTGTAGAATATTGCAGTTTGCATACTTTTGAATGTGTTTAATTATAACTACACTAAATAACATTTGGTAGAAATGAAGAGCATTCCTTATTTTCGTCATTTTTGCATCTAATTGCCTGAAAAGAGAAGGTCATAGGCTGTGGAGGTTAAACTGAGGCTTGAAGATGCTTTCCATAAGTTCTGCGGTATAGAAATTGATGTCTTGGCATGTATAATTCGTGCCTACGAAGCTTATTGTAATGCTTAATCACTGCAATGAAGTAACAAACTGACTTTTAGTAGAACGTTAGCTAAGTAGCTGGAATTGTGTCCTTCTGAAATGACTTCAGAATCAGGAACTAATCTTATTTAACTCTGAATTTTATATGGATGTATATGGACTTACAGTTTGGATCAATGCATTGATTAAAAAGTCAATTGAAAATTTTCAGGGCAACAATTATAAATCAGTTTTTAGTAAAATAGGACAAAAACTGTTGTGTAAACATTAATTCACCTTTCAGCCAATGTGTAAATAATGTAAAGGGCTAGCAAAGCGATTTTGCCCGTAACTCTGATCATCATTCCAAATGAACAGTAGGCCTACCCCAGATTCAGCCCAGATTTTGTCACAAAGTTAGTCACGTTTCTATCAGAGACTACTAAATTGAATCGTCTCATGTCATCGTGTGATCGTAGCAGCTTCAGTGGTGTTCAGATATGAGAATTTGCCTACTAACCATTTTTATTTTGCTTTCTTACTTTTCTCCAACCTCTTCAATTTATACCAACATCATTTGGCATACACCGATCAGCCATAGCGTTAAAACCACTGACGGGTTAAGGGAATAACATTTATAATCTTCTTACATTGGCATCTGTCAAGCGGTGGGATATATTAAGCAGCAAGTGAACAGTTTATTCTCGATGTTGATGTGTTGGAAGCAGGAAAAATGGGCTAGCGTAAGGATCTGAGTGATTTTGACAAGGGCCCAATTGTGATGGTGAGACTGCTGGGTCAGAGCATCTCCAAAACCGCAGGTCTTGTGGAGTGTTCCCAGTAATCAGTGGTTAGCACCTACCAAAAGTGGTGCAAGGAAGGACAACCAGCTCATCGATTTGAGTGGGAAGTGAAGGCTAGCCCGTCTGGTCCAATCCCATAGAAGAGCTACTGTAGCACAGATTGTTGAAAAGGTTAGTGCTGGCTATGACAGATAGGTGTGAGAACATACATAGCCTGCATAGCCGCAGACCGGTCAGAGTGCCCATGCTGACCCGGTCCACTGCTGAAAGCGCCTACCATGGGAATGTGAGCATCAGAGCTGGTCCATGGAGCAATGGGAGAAGGTGGCCTAGTCTGATAAATTGTGTTTTCTTTTACATCATGTGGATGACCGGGTGCTTGTGATTCTTATCTGGGAGGAAATGGCACCAGAATGCACTATGGGAAGAAGGCAAGCTGGTGGAGGCAGTGTGATGCTCTGGGAAATGTTCTGCTGGGAAAACTTGGGTCCTGGCATTCATGTGGATGTTATTTTGACATGTACCATCTACCTAAACATTGTTGCAGACCAAGTACACTCTTTCATGACAACAGTATTCCCCAATGGCAGTGGCCTCTTTCAGCAAGATAATGTTCTCTGCTACACTGCAAAAATTGTTCAGGAATGATTTTAGGAATATCACAAAAAGTTCAAGGTGTTGACTTGGCCTCCAGTTTACCCAGATCTCAGTCTGATCGAGCTGGACAAATATCAGACTTATGGACCATGGTGGCCCCACCTCACAACTTACAGGATCTAAAATATCTGCTGCTAACGTCTTGGTGCCAAACACCACAGCACACCTTCAGAGGACTTGGTAGGCAAACCACCCTTCCACTGTTTACTGCTCTTCACAAATCATGCTCAATTATTCATGGGTGAATTCTCATATTTGCTCATGGATTTCTATAATCACTTTCAATCACTTAGTCAGAGCCACTGCGAACCTGGAGTGCTCCATTAAGGCTTGATTTGGATGAGGGGGATTGGTCTGACCACAGCATACAAAGGCTCTTTTGTTTGCTTAATATGGAGATTCAAGGAAGTTGGCCTGATTATGTCATCTACTTGAAAGTCACAGACAGCCACCTCCATAAATGGTGATTGGTGGGCTTATCCTATGCCAGATGTAAGAAAATGAAGAAAAGCAGGAGACTGAGGCCATTTGAAAACCAGTGACACATACTATATTTTTGTTTCCTACCTGAATGTTTATCAGTCTGCTTCTCTCTTTCTTTCTCTAGGCAATGAAAGTGGTATCTAAGAAGAAGCTGATGAAGCAGTGTGGATTTCCACGTATGTTTCCTAATTAAACTTTGTCTTTGGCCTGAACCCACTAGTATATAGTACTTAAGATGTTGTTAATTTTCCCACAGTACTGCATTACAATAAATATTATACTGTAAACTTACAACAAGTTCGTTCAAATTTGTACTTGTATTTGAATAAAATAACCAATTTATTTAGACAATGTATTTAAATGGATTAAAATATCAATGAGACTGTCATGTTTGTATTACTACAGACTGTACCCCAAAGATTTTTTCCTAGAGTCTGCCAAGCTAAAAAAAAAAAGTGCATGAAATTTAGTATGTTAAATTTAGCTAATTTAAATAAGTAAAGATCAAATCAACATTTAATACTGAATAGTTTTTCTTTCGTGTAGGAAATACTGTTCTTTGTAGATGCGTTTGTGCTATCTTCCCAAGTTCGCTAACAAGCCAACCAACCTTAGCTAATTATTATATAATTAAATTAGCCATTAGGTAGGATTACTAGCATGCTGGCTAATTTATGCGATTATATTGTGTAACCCAGTAGCCATATTTGCTATGTGTTAGAACCAGATTGTTCGCTGTTCTGTGAGCTGGAAATGACTAAATTATGTGTAAACAGTATACATGTCAATTTTAATATATAATAATCAGAAGCAAAAAAACAGCTCACTCACTGTATGGTAGAAATTGTTGTTAAACTAAGTTTATTTAACCATGCTGTGTGTGCAGGTCGCCCTCCTCCACGAGGCCCTAAAGCAGCTGTGGGGGAACAGCTGAAAGTGCTTGGGCCCCTTGAGAGGGTTTACCAAGAAATCGCCATCCTAAAGAAGCTAGATCACCTGAACATAGTCAAACTGGTGGAGGTAAGTCAGCTTAAAAAAAAAAAAAAGCATTTCAGGAATCAGTGATTGTCCAAAGAGGCAGTCGTCAGTGCCCGAGGGTGAAGTGCTGAACGAAACGCACTGATAACAAATAAGAAAAGAAGAAGCATTTATTTGTCACATATACATTACATCACAGTGAAATCCTTTCGTCACATATCCCAACTTGTTAGGATGCTGGAGTCAGAAGTCAGGCTCAACCATGATACAGCACCACTGGAGCAGCTTGGTGCTGCTAGGACTTAAACCCCTGACTTTCTGATCATTAACCCAGAGCCTTAACCGCTGAGCCACTTATTTTCAAATAAGAAGTTGAAAAAGATGCATCTTTGAATATTGCTTTGTTTTGAAGAGACTGAATGAATGGCAGTGTGTAGAAATCAGTTCATTATTGCGCTAGGAAATCTTCAGCGCGATAAACTGAGTCTTGAATGTGGAATGGAAAACTGTAGAAGAGGGAAAGAGTTTGAATACCCAATCACATGTAATATAACTTTTGAGGATAAAAGTGAAAGGATGATCAATGAGGGCTAAAAAGACAGGAAAGCGACGTCCCCTTGTCTATTACTAGTTAGTAATAGTTTGTTTAGTTTAATTTAATGTTGTACCTTTCACTGTTCTACTGCACATTTTACTCACCTTTCTGCGTGCGTTATTTGTATAAAAAAATAAAGAAAAAAAAGAAAGGATTTTTACACACTGTGTGCATGACCGTGTTGGTTTGAAGCTTCAGTAATAACTGTAGGAACAATCTGACGAGATAATAAACCTTCTCCACTGGGGACGTGGTTTGTTTCTTCTTTTATTCACTCGTGTCTTACTTGTACTGTACATATAATCTAGTTTGTGGAGTTCTAGGTCGTACCGAGTGTCTCTTCGACGCGGATATGAACACCACTAGAGCACAGCAGGGCTTCTGAGAGTTTCTGATCCACATATCATTTCTTTTTCAGGTGCTGGACGACCCAGCCGAGGACAACCTGCACATGGGTACGAATGATGTTCTTCAGCTATAAAACTGTCATCATTCACGTGATTTAACTTCCGCACAACTCGCAAGCAATCAATGCTTTTGCCATGAATTTGTCACTGATTTGTTATATACATTTATATATAAGCCTGAAATGAGGCGTAAGAGTCACTTTTTGACATTTGCTCCTATATTTTATTGTTTCTGACTGGTGGTATTTGGGTTTGAGTTACAGCAGTGCCGTGAGCCATGCATAACTCGTATTACAGGGAGAGATCTCAAACCTAATCATTTAGCAAAACACAGCACACAAGATAGAATGGAGGACTCCATAGTCTGACGACGTGACTCACAGAAAGTGATCTGATTAGCTTCTGACGAGTTGCAGTTGTCTTGTTATGGAGTGCGCATTCATGATGTATTTACACCAGCTAATAAAAGACAAAGCTACTGTATTTGTAGATAATACCACAGCGCTGTTGAATTCTTTATGCTGATTTATCTTCTGGAACCTCTGGTCTGACTGTAGTACTGACTATAATGCAAATCATAGGTTAGTGTTAATGTGCTCGTTCTAATACGCTATTGTTTCTATAGTAACGCATCATCCCAGGGACTTTTTTATTATAGATGCTCCACATAATCTAAGCATGATGCTAAATGGTTCAAAATAATATAAATAATATATTATTACACACACCAGAAAACCTATATTCTTTGATGTGGTGACGCCTTCTGTATGAAGACGTTTATGTAACATTGATGGAAGGAGTCTCCGGTGTCTGTTTTGTACTGTAACAGTCAGTAAGTTTTGCACAGCAAGACAGAAGACTTTCTGGTTTCTTGCTAGTATGAAAAGCTAGTTAGGGAACAACTGTTTATAGCTGCTGTAATGTAATGTACTGTAATGTGGGAATTCCACATTCCACAACATTTAATATATCTATAAACAGTTGTAAAAAAAATCATGACGTTCGTTAATAACAAATTTTTTAAATTGCAAATGTTGGCAAATTGCTGTGGTGTAAGAGGAATTAAACACTTTACCAGAGTTAATTATTTTCCTATAATAGCATATGATGTCATGCTTTATTTCTCACTTATATCTAATTTCTATATTTATTTGTTTGGAAGTCACTTTGAACTCAATCAGCTAGTAAATAAAATGCAATACAAGCTGAGTAGTAGAGGGTTACAGGTTCTCGTTGTGGGTCTCTGGTAGATTCAGGATTTAAACTTGTATGTCTTCAGTCACTAAATGCCAAACGCACTTATATAGCGCTTTTTTAACCTTAGCAGTTACACTGGTTCTCATTCACCCATTCTCACACACCAGTGGTAGCAGAGCTGCCATGCAAGATGTTAAATTGCCATTGGGAGCAACTTGGTGGTTCGGTGTCTTGCCCAAGGACACTTCGGCATGTGGAGTCACATGGGCCGGGAATAGAACTGCCTACCCTTTGTTGTCCTTTAGTGGACAACCTTCCCTACCACCTGAGCCAAGGACCATAAGATGTTTCAGAAAAAACATCAAGTCCAAATATCACACTCTTGTAACTATAAACATTGAACAAACTATTGAACTACTGACACCTACGTAAAATATACACGGTATGAAAAATGAATGGGATGTAGGATTTCTGTGGGAAAAAAATCAATTATGTTTGTTCTTTGTACACTGTGTACAGCACAAGATGTCTGTAGTGTTTACTCTCGCTCTCTCTCTCTCTCCCTCTGTCTCTCTCTCTCTCTCTCTCTCTTTGCAGTGTTTGAGCTAATGCAGAAAGGGTGAGTACACTGTGCCTCCTCTCCTTTCCTGTAATTGAAGTCCTGGTGTGTTTCCCTTTCCATCTCTCCATCCCTCCATTTGTGCCTGTCCTCTCTGGCATATGTGTCATTACTCAGCTTAGTCATTCTCCCGCTTTTTTCCTTTCTGCTCCCTCAATTCAAATACATTTATGAGGCACTTATTTTCTATTATTATTATTAGATGGTGTTTGGCGTTGACAGCCTTGCCAACCTTTACACATTTTGCACATAATAATCTGGAGTGATTGACAGTTGCGTAGGTGTTTTGAACTCTCCGATATTAACTGACACCCCTGAAAGCCCCGCCCATTTAATCTCAAATCAGTAAACAAATTTCTCGACGCTCTCATCTCAGCTCGAGTTTCCATCTTGAAAGATATAAAAGGGATGGTGCTGCATGTTTGACTTTAGACAGAGTTGTAGTCAACATCAGTTCATTATATTTATTAGGGATACCACAGAAAACCTCCTACGGAAAATAGGCACATTTTTGGGGGGTAAAATAGAAAAGAAAAAAAAAGCTGATTTAAAGAAAAGAAAAGCGTGTCAAATCTATGGAATTGCAGAAAGGTCATGCGTTATGTATTTATTTATTTATTTAGCGGTCTCAAGAAAGCAACGTTTGTTTTCTTGAGATCACAACTTTTTTTTCTCCTGATGATAAAAGCTGTTAAGTAAAACATTTTTCTCATACTTAGTTATTTTTCCTCATGTGTGGAAATGTATTACTGGGCATGCATCAGGAAGCACCTTAACAGAAAGTAGCTAGTACACTGGTAGAGTTACGGTCTTACAACCATGAGGTTGTAGGTTTGGTCCTGAGGTTAGGTGACTATGTGGTGCTCAACTGTGTCTTTCCCAAATTTCCACTTTGGGATCAATAATGTACATTTATCTATCTCTCTAAATAACTAAAAAACTGACAAAGTCCCTCAAATGGACTGGCAATGAAACTGAGCATTCGTTCAGCATCACTATAGTCACTGACACTCTTGGAAATGGTCTAGCACTGACAGACATATGGATGGATGAATGGATGCATGCATGGATAGATGAATGAATGGTTGGATGCATGCCCAATAATGCATTTCGACACATGAGGAAAATTTGATCACAAAAGTTGTGATTTGACTAAATACCTGCTGTTATCAAGAAACAAAAAAAAATAACACATGGCCTTTCTGGACTTCTGTACGAATCTAATCCTTTACAAAAATGTTATGGTAATGATAATTAGAAAGGGATTAAAATGCCGTTTGATTTCCTACACTGGACCGCACAGACGCTTTCAAACAGCACGGCCAAGCACGCTTCATTAGAAACTAGAGTGCACATGTACTGCATATTCAAGGTTTTACGGTAACCACCAGTCATTTGGCGTTGACGGTCTTATGCATATTTTCTGTTACCCTAAATTAGTGTAAGTTTGGTTTTGATCTTTGATGTCTCACATCACCATTGTGCATGTGACTCCGGCATACCAGAAATACACAAAGCTACAAAGTCACTTGTGATAACGTTCTAATGAATGTCAATCCAGAAAGCATCACAACACAACCTTATTCCAGCAAAACTTGGGTATATCACTTGGGTGTCACATGGGTGTTGTTAATGTCAGTCTGACATTAAAATGGACTTCAACCATCAACTCAATTGCCAATTCAAATAAGCCTAGATAAATATTTATGCAACTTTGTCATTTGTAATGAAGGGCTTACAGTATGTAGGTGTCATGTAGCCATGTAAACACTACCCTTAAGTACATTATAGAAAGTGTAACCACTTTAAAGCCATTTAAATGTCGTCGCCATTTTGCAGTATGTGAACTATAACTGCAATTTTGTCCAAGTCGCAGCTTTAAAGGGCAAGCAGTATCCCAGTTTACCCTACAAGTCTATTCTTTTTCAAATGTGACATTTTGTTGTAATTGAAAGCCACCTTTGTCAGCCTTATCGGCTACACTACGCTGCAGGGAAAGGGAAAGCGTATTATTTAATCTTGCTCGGTTTTGTGCATCTTTCTTTCACAAAGAGGCCAAGATTGGAGGTTTTTTTTTTTGTTTTTTGTTCTTTGGATTTTTTATTTATTTTTTTAATAACTTTACATAATTACAAAATGGTCCACTACCACCACAACTTGCTGAATTAGTTTGGCCTTTGGGCAGCATGAGACTGTAGAATATGAAAGGAATGGCGATGCATGTGGGGTGGGATTTGTGAGTCATTTTTAAATAACTCTTTGTTTCATTATCTTTTATAATTCAGATACAAGGTGGGGGGGGATTTTTAAGGCTGTCTTTTATTTTTAGGTCCACATTGGATGCTCATTCCCAGTCATGTTCCTGTTAAATAAATAATTTACAATGCAAAGGGCCAGAGCAGGCCTTTCAATGTTCTCTTCTTTTTTTCCATATAATTTTACAAATGTAAACTTTAGAAAGATTGTGAAAGATTGTCATATAATCAAGCTAGTTTCTTCATTTCAGTCTTTTGTTTATTTAGCCTCACCTCCAGAATGAAGCTAATCTGAATTTAAGAGGCACGTTTAGTTTAAATCAAATGGGTCGGATGGATTAGTGGAAATGAGAGGCTTATCAGTGTTTTTATTTTTATTGCGATTTGAGTCACAGGCTCTAGTCAGAGGGCTCTAACATTTAAAACAGCTCCTTTAAACCTCTCCATGTAATGAGACTCTTCAGGCTTTAGACCTCTTGAAACCCTCATTCATGCAGTTCTCTCTGTATCTTTCACCTTTTTTCTTTTCAGCCCAGTGATGGAGGTGCCTACAGACAACCCTTTAACCGAGGAGCAGGCCCGTCTCTACTTCAGAGATATTGTCCTGGGCATCGAGTACTGTGAGTTATCATCTGGGAATTTCTGTGAGAAACCGGCTAATCAAAACCCTTACCCAGTGCACAGATCTGTCCGTAATAAGGAGCTCTGAGAGTTTCGCTGTACGAGGAGGATCATCGTCGTTTCATCTTGGAATGTGTTTGTGTGTATTCACCACACAACTTTGCTTCTACTTAATAATAATCTTATAACTAAATACAGATTTAAAGTCTTAACATGAAATGTTAGCCTGTTTAAAATGCAGTGTCCATCCTAATAAGAATACATTCATATTTTTTATGGAAGCATCTTGGTGGGCTTGCTTTAGATATGGATTAGAAAAACAAAGCCTTAAAGGTCACAAGCTCTCTGGCTTACTAGCCTTTCCATGACTTTTCCATGGACACTTTTAGCCATTGTCCCTTATGTAAAGGTGAAGTATTCCGGGAAATATAGTTGTGAGACGCTTTTCCATGTTCGTTGTTGTGGTGTCATGGTACGTCAAGGTGTCCATTTTAACTAATGAGGAAAGAGTTTGAGGAAAAACTGTGATCACTGACCTTTGAGTTAGCGGTACCTATAGGAATAAGATAATAAATCACAAATAAATACCTCTTCTCCTCCAAGAATCGCTGTGCGTCACTGACGTTTAAAGTAGAAGTCGTTTTCATACCTTGTTTGGTAACACTCACAGGCAGAGGATCTACAGACCTAATCTTAGGTGTCACTCACATATTTGAGGCAGTGTGAGTTCTCTCTTCTTCTGCTAGGCCCATATGACAACTTCTGAATGGCTTTCCTGTGAGTGCGGATTAGTTTGATCTGACATACAACTCTGATCTGCTAGAAGCAGTAATGTCATTTTCATTTTAACTTGGGCATTGGGAAACTGGAAATGCACCTATTTATTTATTTATTTATTTATTTATTGATATTTTGGGGGGCTTAATGTTGCATTGCACATTTATTTATTTATTGATTTATTTTACTTGGCCAAGTTGGTGCATTGAAATGCAGGACGATTGAAAATGTGATAACAATCAATACTTGCCTATTGGGCAAACAATTTCGACATATTATTTAATACTTAATTAATACTACACGTTTAAATCACAACGAATTCAGAAAGTGTTCACAACGCTTTACTTGTTGCAAACTTTACTGTGTTGTGGATTTGATTTGAATGGATATAAGTGACATTTTAACCCACCAGTCGACACTTAATCTTTTTAAACAAAAGACTACAGACCCTTTATTCAATCATTTTTATACGCCCTTTTGGCAGCAATTGCAGGTACAAGTCTTCTTGGATACATCTCTACAAGCCTTGCACACATGGATTTTGGCAGTTTATCCCATGGTTCATGGCAGATCCTCTCAAACTACGTCAGATTGGATGGCGAGTGTTTGTGAACTTTAGTTCTCTCCAGAGATGTTTGATGGGGTTTAAGTCTGGGCTTTGCCTGGGCCATTCAAGGACATTCAGAGACTTGCCCTGTAACCACTACGGTTTGGCTGTATGACGAGTTTACTTGCACTCTGAAGGAGGTTTTCTTCAAGAGTGTTCATGTAGTTGGCTGCATTATTCTGTCCCTTAATTTTTACCAGTCTCTCTGTCCCTGCCGCTGAGAAACACCCCATATAGGATGCCATGTTTCACCGTAGGGATGGTATTAGCCAGCTGATGTGCAGTGCCTGTTTTTTGCTGTTCTGCCCAAAGAGTTCAAATTTTCTTTTATCAGACCATGTAATCTTTTTTGTGTGTGTGGTTGCCAGAGTCCTTGATGCTGTCTTTTGCCTTTTACTCAACAGTGGCTTCCATCTTGCCACTCTGTCATGAAGGCCTTATTTGTGGAGTGCTGCAGAGATGCTTGTCCAGCCAACAGGTTCTTCCATCTCTGCACAGGACCTTTGGAGCTTGTTTAGAGTGACTGTTGGATTCTTTGTTACATCCCAGACCAAGGAAGGCCCTTCTTTCCAGGATAGCCAATTTGGCCAGACAGCCAACACTAGGATGGTTCAAAGCTTTTTCCATTTCACAATTATTCAGGCCACTGTGGTCCTGGGAACACTCAAAGTCTTAGAAATTGTTTAATATCCTTGCCCTGATCCATGCCTTGCTACAATTTGATTGCGGAGATCCACAGACAGTTCCTTGCACTTCATGTCTTGGCTTTTTTTTTTTTTTTAACTGACGATGCAGTGTTAATGGTGGGCTCATATAGACCCTGGTGTGTGCCTTTGTCAAACTATGTCCAATCAAGTTCTAGACACATCTCAAGGATAATTAAAGCAGACAGGGTGTACCTGACCACAGTTTGGAGTGGCAGAGCCACAGATTTTGATAATTTTTTGAAAATCTCTAAAAACCATGTTTTTACTTCCTCATTATGGTAAATGGTAAACGGCGCACTTGTATAGTGCTTTTATCCAAAGCGCTTTACACTGTGTCTCATTCACACACACTCACACACTAATGGTAGCAGAGCTGCCATGCAAGGCGCTAACTTGCCATCGGGAGCAACTTGGGGTTCAGTGTCTTGCCCGAGGACACTTCGGCATGTGGAGTCACGTGGGCCAGGAATCGAACCGCCAACTCTACGCATAGTGGATTAGTGGACTAGTGGACAACCCGCTCAACCACCTGAACCACAGCCGCCCAATCATGGGTGAATTAAGTGGAGATTGATGGGTAAATATGGCAATTGTATCCATTCAAAATCAAATCCACAACAAGATCAAATTTGCAACAAGTTAAGGGGTCTGGATACTTTCTGAATCCACTGTATTTAGGTAAATGAATTTATTTATTAATTCATTACTAATTAGTCAGAAGAATGTCATGAACCAGCATGATTCTCAGCAAGTGGAGTAAACAGTTCTGGCTATTAATAAAGGTACAGTGGTGCCCACATTTACAGTTTATCCGTAGTATTTACAGTTATTGACCATTTGTTATGATACAGGAGATACCTTTAAAAAAAAAAAACTACACTTTTCTCCTTTTACCCCTGATCAAACACGAAAAAAAATCAGCATTATAAAAGCCAGTTCATTGAAGGTGAATGGATGTGGGATGTGAAAGATGCATTTGTTTCTGACACTAGTTAACTTTTGCTTTGCACTGACTTATGTTGGTGAACTTTGCAACATGAACTGTACTGCGGACTGGACATGCACTTTTGTAAATTTTGTAACAGTTGTATGAAGAATGTTTTAACACTCTGGATATGAGATATTTAAAATGTTACCTTACATTTCTTTTGGCAAGTCAGTTAGGGCATCTACTCTATTCACATGAGAGGTCATTTTAAAAATGGTCAAATTGAGACAGATTTGTTTTAGCTTTAATTCACTATTTCAGAATTCCAGTGGATCAAAATTTCATTTCTTTGAACAGTCTGGAAGTTTCCAGAAATTGATGTAATGAATTTAGAAGCTTCTGATTAGCCATTTGTCACTTTGGTGCAATCCTGGTTTCTGTAATGAAACCAGCCACATTGATTTGTGATGTGAAGATTTGAATGTTGTAGTCTTGTTCTCAATAGCTTGTGATAGCAGTTACATGCTCAAGAATAAGGATTTGAGTGACTGTGACTACATTTACATGGACAGCAGTAATCTAATTATTGACCTTATTCTGAATAAGATAATATTGTTTTTAGAAGATTCCTGTCATGTTCCTGTTTTACATGTTCTAGAACATAGTCATTATGTCACTGCGCCACACCGTCTGACGTTCCCTCCAGAATTTCACCTATTGACATACAGTTGATCTTCGTTATGGGACCATATACAGTTTTGGGTGTTTCATTTTTAATTTCACGAAAGCTTCAAGTGCAGTTAATTATTTGTCATGCTATACATGCAAATAGACGACTGCTCAAAGCCGTGGGCTGCGTCCCAAACTGTGTACTTATCGTCTATATGGTAGCTGAGATACATGTATTTCACCTAATATATAGTAGGTAAGTACGCGGTTTTGGCCGCCGTGCTCTCTTGTTTGCCGTCAAACGGTTGAGCAGTGCTGTGTATGTACGTGTCCTCTCACACAATGCAGTGAAAACTCCCACACGACGTTAATAGTGTGATTAAGGTGTGTACATGTCTGTAATGCACTTCAATAATGCGAGTAAACCAAGAATACTCCACATGTCTTAATTCGATTTGTGTTTACTTCGAGTAGGGCTTTAGCCGGATTAAGGTCATCAGAAATCGCTGTTTACATGCTAGTTTCTTAATCAGAGTATTGTCTTAATCGAGTTAATATCGGATTATTGTTGTCCATGTAAACGCACTGATTGTCACATTGTCTTTCCATCTTCGCCTGGGATCCTGTGATTCTCTTAGAACTTGATGGAAACACTGCGAGTTTCTGTAGGGTTACTCCAGCGTACATGAGCTCCATTACATCATTATTGTGTTTCTCAGCACGTCTGCATCATGATGACCTAAAAACTCTGAGATGTCCACATGCTGCCTGTTTGACTCAATTACTCGGCTCTTCCCAACTCTCCTCTCTGCGGGAGGTTTAAATCTTCTCCCGGCCAGGATTGCACAATGATCTCATTACTCTATGCTCCGAGATCAGCTGATGGTGCCTGATATCTGCTGTGAAAGCCCAGGACCCTTTGTGCACATTGTGTTTAAAAGTGTGTACTCCTTTCCCACAGGTGCATGTTGTATATTGATACAACCTCCTGCTGCTGATAAATACCGTGTCGTTTTACATTTCCATGTTACGCAAGAGATCGATATCTGTGACATGACTCCACTATCTCTCACGCCCCAGCTCTCTATGTGTGATTTCTCATTGCTGCTGTGTGTTTTGGGCAGCTGCAGGATCGTGTTGGAGGGATCCGCCTTTAACGAAGCCCGAACACTGCGGCGATACGGTCTCTCTGTTTTCATTAGCTCCGTGTTAGGTACCCCAGGGAATATAGTGAACGTATAGCGAATGAATAGCGCTGTGTGCTTTCTTCAACTTGGCCATGGTCTGTAAGCTGCACGACGGGATAGCGGCGCTTAGATTGCCTTTTTATCGTTTTTATATTTGTTGTCTTTTAATGTGTATTCTTTAATAATGCATTTTCCACTCAGAATTTGGAGCTGTTCAGTTCAGTGGCTCCATGACACAATATTGATGCTGTTTTCAATTTTCATTGCCCCTATAATCCTCCTACTGTTTTCCTGGGGAGTCGTTTTCCACTGCAAAGCTCTCACAGAAAGAAATAGGGTTGTTTTTTATTTTCACGTGTAGGTGTGAAGATGTTAGAAGTGTGTCATCAGCATCATTTAGTTTTGCTAAGTGCTACTAGTGCCACTTTTGGTTGAAAAAAAAAACTGTGAAAATGGTGGTTTCTAATAGTTATTTATGTAAAATGTACAACAGTTACTTGTTCAAATATAGATCTTAGACAGTGGAATTTTATATTCTACTTTTCATTTATTTATTCAGGAAAATGCGTCAATATTACATATCTGTGAGTGGCAAAAGTATGTGAACCTTTTGATTTCAGGATCTGGTGTGTCCCCCTTGTACAGAAATAACTGCAATTAAATGTTTCCAGTAAGTGTTGATCAGTCCTGCACATCGGCTCGGAGGTATTTTAGCCCATTCCTCAGTACAGAACATCTTCAACTCTGGGATGTTGGTGTGTTTCCTCACATGAACTGCTTGCTTCAGGTCCTTCCACGACATTTCTACTGGATTAAGGTCAGGACTTTGACTTGGCCATTCCAAAACATTAACAACTTTAATCATTCTTTGGTAGAATGATTTGTGTGCTTGGGGTTGTTGTTTTGTTGCATGGCCCACTTTCTCTTGGGATTCAGTTCACGGACAGATGTCCAGATATTCCCCTTTAGAATTTGCTGGTATAATTCAGAATTCATTGTTCCATCAATGGTGGGAAGCCATCCTGTCCCAAACCATGATACTACCGCCACCATGTTTCACACATGGGATAAGGTTCTTATGCTGGGCTGCAGTGTTTTCCTTTCTCCAAACATAGTGCTTCTCATTTAAACCAAAAAGTTATATTTTGGTCTCAAGCCGACTGGCTTGTCCACTCCTGGGGAGAGTAACAATGCTCTTGAATTTCCTCCATTTGTACACAATCTGTCCGACTGTGGATGGGTGGAGTCCGAACTCTTTAGAGATGGTTTTGTAACCGTTTCCAGCCTGGTGAGCATCAACAACTCTTTTTCTGGGATCCTCAGAAATCTCCATTGTTCATACCATGATACACATCCACAAACGTGTTGTGAAGATCAAACTGCTAAAAAAAAAAAGTCTCACAGAAAACTTCACCATATTCACAATTACAGTTGTGCACGCTAATATAAACCTGTGATTTGCCTTTGAACTACTATCAGAGTTAGTGTTTAAAGTTAATCAATATCTTATGACTTAAACAATATCATATTGTTCTATACAGGCTAGCATAACCAAACTAGAGGTTTCAGGCTGCTTCCTGAAGTTCCTGACTAATTGTCTCTTCTCTCATGGGACTAAGCTTTTGCCAAATCAGCAACCAACACAAGTGACATTTTGCTGAAGGACACGCGATTGATCTGCCATGAGCTTATTTTTGATTGCCCACTTTAAACAGGACTTCATTACTCATCCAATCAGCTCTAATGTGTGCTCATGTGAGTGGGTTGTTGACCCCATTGACCTTTCAAGTGACCCTCAAAATCATCAAACGCACCCTCTGCAGATGATATGGCTTAAGCACGTTATGTAATGCTTTGCAACGTTATTTTGTGGTAATGTAAAATATTTCAAATTTACATTCGAGTGTGCAAATATCTAATTGCACCCATATTGCATTACAAACAAATCAATAATAAGTGTCTGTTTTCTCTGCTTTTCCTCTCTTCTTCAGTGCACCATCAGAAGATCGTCCACCGGGACATCAAGCCCTCAAATCTGTTGCTTGGAGATGATGGCCACGTGAAGATTGCAGATTTTGGTGTTAGTAACCAGTTTGAGGGTAATGATGCCTTGCTCTCCAGCACGGCAGGGACACCGGCTTTCATGGCCCCAGAGACTCTGTCTGACAACCGCAAGAGCTTTAGTGGAAAGGTAAACAACTTAGCTGTGTATTAACGTTCCTATTATATCAAACCACTGTCCATTATCCGTGGAAAGACTCTGGAATGTTTTTGTTTATGTTGGGGTGCTGAATTTTTTAGCAGCATACTGTAAACATGACGCATACATTTTCTTTTCATTTTGGTCAATATTGTTCCTCAATCTGTTTTAGAAATCATAACTAGTGCATACATAATACTGACGATGCGTTTGCTATGACGACACTTGCGATATTCATACAAGACACAGGAATGATACACCAACAATAAGTTAGGTTATAATTTCATAGAAGCACAATGCTGTTGAGTTCTCGATTCTGAATGGTCAAAAGATGTCGATTAATCTTCTATTATAGCATCTCTGACAGTAATGTTGACTGTAGAAAATGGTCCACAAAAAAAAACAAAAAAACACAAAATGGTTGCACACAGCCAACGTTTTCATTGTTCATCTGCTGCTCAACCTGCTCGAACATGGAAGCAGGATAGCAAAGCAAACAAACAGTATTTTTACTGTCTAGTAATCACTGTCATTTAGTTACTGTCCAACAATCATTAACATTAGCGTTATATTATGATTTTGGTCTTTTTTTTTTCTTCTATTTTTGACCATTTTTGGCTGAACATTTTATATGGCATCCGTGGCATATAAAAATAGTTAAGTGATGTCTGTTGTCAGTGCATCTTTCATGCACTACGAGTACCAGTATGAAAAAATATTACTAATGTGAAATGGGGCAGGGCTTGCCAAAAAATGGAATTTGTGCCTGGTTTTGTGGGGTTTGTGGGGTAGTTTAATCGAATCTTATTGGGGCAGTTTTGTACGGTGCTTTACTGTCCAAAAAGCTTTAGTTGTACGGTCTGTTTTATCTCTGTACCAATGTTATTGTGTAGAGGTTTTGTATTGTTTGCCCAGCATGGGGCTCACACTCCTCTGCTTTCCATCACCCTGCACACCAGCAGATAAACATAGAGTCAAGATACTCTTCACACAGAAACCCAACAGTGTCCTGACTAATCTTATAACAGACTCGCGGAGATAAAATAATAAATTTTTGGATTGAATTTAGTAAACCTGCCCAATTTTGTTTAAATTTTACCCCTCCCCTTCCACACACACATAATACTGTATAATACTGCATAAATAATGTATTATGCAAAACATAATAAGGCCCTTATTGTACTATAATGACTATTATATAGCTCACATACGGGATTTTTGCCTCCATCTGTTGCCATATTTTTATCTTGAGCATGGACACAGTCATTACAGTAAAACATGGGGTCTTAATGTGTTTTATGCCATTATGAAGTGTACTCTATGTGGCCTATAAGCTACAGGCCATCAACTTGAACAGCGACCACTAAAATGACACATACGAATGTGATACGCTAGTGGAGGTGCTGGAATGCACAGAAGTGTGTGCCATGCTCAAACAATAAAAGAATTCTGTAAGGCTCTTTCCCCAAGCCCCTGAACTGTCCGGTGACTAGCATGCACTAGCATTAATAGTCAGGGGCCTTTCTGTATGTGCACAACAGCATACCGGAGCACTCCAGTGTAACCTAGCTGCATGCTGAGAAGTGTATCACTGCACATATTCAGAGATAAGCATCTGATCTATAGGAAGGAATTGATGGTGTTTTTGGACTTGTAATGAACCTTCTGCTGACTGCTTGCAGTTAAGAGTCTCGATCTTTTCTAGAAAATGTTCAGTGTTGCATCACACATACTGATGAAAACAGCGATATCCACTGCACAGATTTACTGATAAACCCCGATTTACTGCTTATAGCGGCTTGCACTGCTTGCCGTGTGTGTGTGTGTGTCTTTTACACACACATACTCCTTGTTCTGAAAAATAGTCTGCAGCCCACATTTAAAAGGTCACCATGTTTATACACAAGCTCTTGCACGTTTCCCAGTCACCGCATGACAGCCACGTAAGGTCACAAGATCCATGATGTAGCTGTAAACCTGGAATTTTGGGGATGTCCGTGTCTCCTATGTCAACATAGAGAGTTTTCTGTACTATATAATAGAATTCCATATTAGACACTCACTTTAGTTTGCTGATGATGTCATTATCTACAAAACGTTATAAAGGCAATTGACCACCATACTGGTGTTTCTTCTCTATCTGGTATGGTGTAATGCAGTGGTTTTCAACCTGGGGGGCACGCATGCAGAGACCGGAAGGGGGGGCAATTTTCTTTTTAGAAATTACAGACAGGGCATCATTTGCGTCCTCTGTGTATTTTATTGCTGTTCAAATATGGCAGAGCTTAGCCTGCCTTTTATGTAGTTGTCAATGCAGATCAGTGTTGCAAACTTATCGACTTTTCAGACTTTTCAGGGGCTAGCGACCTTTTGGACAAACCTTTCCAAATATCACCAGTACTGTCCTGCAAGAGTGAGGTCTTGCTTTCCCGCTGCACTCTCACCTCTCTCTGCGTCTGCTCTATTCAGTGAGTGCCTGAGAGCTGGAGATTTAACAATGTCACGGATAACGAGACGTGACCTCCGTCCTAATTTACATCATTCATATGTGAATGTTTTTCGAATGCAAGATGAATGGAACACAACATGTTTTACATGTAAAATAGTCCACGTTATATCAGCCTAGTTCTCTTGTTCAAAGTAGTTATAGTGTTCAGAAACATTTTTGATCATTCATGTTCCACACCGGTCCCATAGCTGTCCCTTATATAGTTTTACAAAAGTCATAAAAGTTTTTAGTTTATTTTTTTAATCATAAAAGCTGTGAAAAACAATCTATCTAAATATATCTGTCTGTCTATCAATCAAAATCAGATTATTTATATATTTATACACCCTGGATCTCACACACACACACATTCATACACTACGGACACTTTAAACACGCCAATCCGCCTACCGTACATGTCTTTGGACTCGGGGAGGAAACCAGAGTACCCAGAGGAAACCTCTGCAGCACGGGGAGAACATGCAAACTCCACACACATGGTGAGACCTGGCGGGACTCGAACGCCAGACCCTGGAGGTGTGAGGCGAACGTGCTAACCACCAAGCCACGTGCATTATCCATCCATCCATCCATCCATCCATCCATCCATCCATCCATCCATCCATCCATCCATCCATCCATCCATCCATCCATCCATCCATCCATCCATCCATCCATCCATCCATCCATCCATCCATCCATCCATCCATCCATCCATCCATCCATCCATCCATCCATCCATCCATCCATCCATCCATCCATCCATCCATCCATCCATCCATCCATCACATCCATCCATCCATCCACTCATCCATCCATCATCCATCCATCCATCCCATCATCCATCCATCCATCCATCCATCCATCCATCCATCCATCCATCCATCCATCCATCCATCCATCCATCCATCCATCCATCCATCCATCCATCCATCCATCCATCCATCCATCCATCCATCCATCCATCCATCCATCCATCCATCCATCCATCCATCCATCCATCCATCCATCCATCCATCCATCCATCCATCCATCCATCCATCCATCCATCCATCCATCCATCCATCCATCCATCCATCCATCCATCCATCCATCCATCCATCCATCCATCCATCCATCCATCCATCCATCCATCCATCCATCCATCCCTCCATCCATCCATCCATCCATCCATCCATCCATCCATCCATCCATCCATCCATCCATCCATCCATCCATCCATCCATCCATCCATCCATCCATCCATCCATCCATCCATCCATCCATCCATCCATCCATCCATCCATCCATCCATCCATCACCATCCATCCATCCATCCATCCATCCATCCATCCATCCATCCATCCATCCATCCATCCATCCATCCATCCATCCATCCATCCATCCATCCATCCATCCATCCATCCATCCATCCATCCATCCATCCATCCATCCATCCATCCATCCATCCATCCATCCCAAAATATCATGTTTTCCTGTTAGGAAAAAAAATTGTGGTGTGAATCTCCTCCTTTCAGATGATGTGATTGACAGATCCATGATGGACAGTATATTATATATTTCAGAAACGATAATGTTACACACGTAACAACTGGACGCACTTCAATTCTCTATGGAGTTGGTGCAATAGGATTCAGAGCTGATGTGATTCGACTAGTATTGCTCAGATCGACAGCAGCAGAGAGGGCAGCCATCCTTTCCACCTAGAGAACAGCGCAGTCATTTTAGCTGTTATAATTTAAGTGATAACAGGAATTAACTTGTTTTGCAGACAATATTAAATGTATCTACAAACAAACAAAATGTCGTTTTGTAAATAAATAAATAAATTGTAATTCTTGGTAAATTGCTATGACATAAGAGGACATGCTGTTATAGGAAAACGATCAACAATGGGTGACTGGTCCTGTATGTTTCCATCTGGACAGGATATGAAGAGAATTGAAGAAGGACATATGAGTGAAGCTAGAAATAATGAAAGACCATTGATTGGTCAAACAACTGCCATTTTGAAAAAAGGAGCCCCCCCTAATTTTTTTTACCTAGTTTTAAAAGCTTTTCTACCACACCATATAGGACTCCCATTTATTTCCTTTGCGTACAACAGAGAACCTGGGACTTTTTTCTAATTTGCTAATTTTATGTCTAGTTACATAAAACCAGATACTGAGTACAATGTAAAATGGTAAATCAGAATTCCCAGAGTCTCCTTTGTGCTAGTGTTTACCTGACAACATCCTGCTTTCACAGGTAACATTATGCAGTGGGAAGCAAGTACTTTACAAGATTCAGTAGTTCTGGATTGGGATTATTTACCTCACTATCTGATGGAGAAGAGCTATTACTTCCAGCGAGTGTAGCGGCTGAACCATTAGGTCTCGGATATACACACATCCTTTCGCTGTTCAACTCTAGCAAGGCTAGACTGATTAAGCTGTGCCTTCAGAGACTCGGGCAGATACTCAGTCATTCAGACAGACCCATGTGTTTGGAGGACGAAAGGGTTCAGGACCAGATGCTCTTTATTTCGACTGAAAATCTGCAGGGGGAAAAAAATAACTCTGCAGAGAGAAAGAGAGTCTACAGTATTCTTGCATTTAGCCTCTAATTCAGCACTGTTACTAATACAAAACAACAAGCGGAGCACATATTCGGATTGGCAACTCGGGTCTGAAAGTGTCAGTATTTTTGCAGAGGAAAGTTACCCTTATTCAGAGTTGTGTTACAGACATGTTCTCTATTTATAGGAATATGAATGCTAAAATTACGAACATTTTAGATTACGTGTAGTTTACATGTTTGAGGTTGCCAGATTTATCTTACGTGTTACGAGGTTGCCAGATTTATCTTACGTGTTCGAGACAGGGTTTTCATTAGCATCTAGACCACTGCTGCCTTTAAACACCAGCACTTACCTTTAAACCTGAAAAATGCAGACTAAAGTAGTAGATAGTAGATTTTTTAATTTACTGTCAAATATTGAAGGATAACCTGACCATGATCACAAATGGAATTTTTTTGTGTGTATTTACACCCATATACGTACATTGTAGTGCGACATACAGTCCCCTCCACTAATATTGGCACCCTTGGTAAATATGAGAAAAGAAGGCTGTGAAAAATTGTCTTAATTGTTTAACCTATTGAGCTTTTGTTAAAAAATTCACAAAAATACTCTGCTCTCATGGATATCAAACAATTGCAATCAAAACACAAGTTTATCAAAATATATATATATATTTGTTAAATATTGGTGTGCAACAATTATTGGCACCCCATGAATACATATGAGAAAAATATACTTGAAGTATATTTACATTGATCTTTTAATCCTT
This sequence comes from Ameiurus melas, assembly GCA_012411365.1. Taxonomy (NCBI): domain Eukaryota; kingdom Metazoa; phylum Chordata; class Actinopteri; order Siluriformes; family Ictaluridae; genus Ameiurus; species Ameiurus melas. The sequence goes on along the minus strand of CM022775.1, from coordinate 7,868,266 downwards.
TTCTTTTTTTTTAGTACACTTGGATGACTAGTAAGAGTAAATTGTTCAACCATGACTTTCTGTTTCAGAGGGGTATAAATATGATGGGTATAAATATGGTTAGAGTGGCCAAAAAATCTCCAAGGAGCACAGCTTGAGAATTGCAGAAGTTAGTTGCGTCTTGGGGTCAGATTTTTTTTTTAAACAAAAGATCAAAAGTTTTCTTTGCTTCTTTGCTCATATTTACCAAGGGTGCCAATGTTGGTGGAGAACACTGTATTGTGATTATGTGAAACGATCAGACTGGTGATAGATTTCAATCTGCTCCTGATACAATCTGAATCATGCTGATATCACACAAGGAAAAAGGTCAGAATCACAAGCTCAAACTCTGGCCTACGAATGCAGTTCTCAACTCATAATTATCTGAATATAGCTCAAGTCTGTAGTTAGGTCTCAGTTCCGAATAACGTGAATAATGTGTCCAATTACAGCATTAAATCCTAGCTCTGTGAGCCTAATTCTGAATGCAGCACTATGGCACTGATTTCTCTAAACAGAGAATGTGTAATGTGTGTTGTAAATTGCCTTCTATGTAACGCCAGTGACTCTCCTCTGTTGCAGGCTCTTGACGTGTGGGCAATGGGAGTGACACTTTACTGCTTTGTGTTTGGGAAGGTAAGACCTCAGTAAGAAGGACGATTTTTATAATCCTCAAAAGAAATAAACAGTGTGTACTGTGTTGGATTTCTGCACAGGACGTTCCTGATTTCATCTTGGATTTATGGGTGAGGTTATGCCTAATAGCCTCTCCCTTTCTCTCTCCCCAGTGTCCTTTTATTGATGAGTACATCCTGGCGCTGCATAACAAAATCAGGAGCAAGCCTGTGGAGTTCCCCGAAACGTGAGTTACTCTTTCCGATCTCCACCTGTTTCTAATCCATCAGATAGAGACGCAGAGGGACAGCAAGATAGATGATTCATGAGTTCTAACTGCTCTGAGGTTGTGAGGTAAAATTGAATGCGGCATCATTAAGGCTGCAGAAATTTTAATATTGGGTGTGGAGGGAGGGGTACGGAGATGTGAATGAATAACGAAAGCCTTTATTCGTGGTAAAATGTCTCCATTGTCAGCACAGGCAGAGAATTAAAGAGAACAGCTGTGAGGCTTTCCCACAAGCCTCCATGTCTCCATTCGTTCTTTATATAAACCAAGTTTTTGAGGTCTTTCAATCATCAGTCGGAGTGTGTTATGAATATTATTTTTTTTGTGAGACTGGGGGACTATCAGGATGATTGGCAGCTTGAGTGTGTGACTGGACAGGTTGTCACCAGATAATGAAAGCACTTTCTTGAGATCCTCTTACACCTACACACGCATACACAGGCCCTTTAGACTGTGAGTCTTCATGTGAAACTATTAAGACTCTATGTGGAATGTGAGACACTTAAGAAGTTCTTAAAGAGGTAAATATATATATATATATATTTAAATGACATTTCTAAGGGACACATAGTGAGGATTTAATGTGTACATTGGTATTCAGACCCCAGGTATAACTACAGACGTGCTCTATTCATGTGCTCTACAGACATGTGCTTTATTCAGAAAAAATAAAAATGGTTAAATCGATAGGATGCTATTTAATAAGCTATGGTAAATGGTGCAGTTCTATAGCGCTTTACACTGTGTCTCATTCACACACACACACTAATGGTAGCAGAGCTGCCATGCAATGCGCTAGCTTGCCATTGGGAGCAACTTGGGGTTCAGTGTCTTGCCCAAGGACACTTCGGCATGTGGAGTCAGCCGGGCCGGGAATAGAACCGCCAACCCTACGGTTAGTGGATTAATGGACAACCCGCTCAACCACCTGAGCCACAGCCGCCTCATAATAGCTGCCAAATAATAATTAAAGGCTTAACAGCGGTCCTTAAGGTCTAGTTATGTAGCTTAAATAATTTGTAATGTACACTAATGTAACCAAATATCACAATTATTAGCATCCTCAGAAATAACATGTGCACCAAACATAACTGAAGCAAATCTGGCAATAGCTAGAAAAGAAGTTACAGCCTGAAAAATGCCCATATTCATTGTTTGGGCAATAAGTAAGAATTTTAAATAACCAGAGCTGTAAAGAATCTGGCTGGAAGAGGATGCCAGTGTGTTTTGCTTCCTTACATTGAGGAGGAAGATTTGTGACGCAAAAAAATTGTTAAATGCTACTGGAACCCGCGTTTTTGCATAGATTATATAAAATAAAGCATTTTGATAACAAACCCTTGAGGCTTTTTTTTTTTTACATTTTTTTTTTTATAAATAACAAAGGTGGCTAATTATATAGAAAAGAAACTAAACCCCAGTGTTAGGACTGGTGGAGGATCTGTGATGATCCATCCTTCTGTTTTTCCTTCTTGCAACATGATGGCATCATGTTCCGCTTAAAAACTTGTTAGTCTTCTCTTGTATCTTCAACTCAAAGGAAAGTCCTCTTTGAAAACACTCTTTCACTTGGATAGACGTGCTCATTTGTTTAAAATCTCAAATGGCGTGACTTATGAAGATTGAACGTGAACCCATGTGATGATAATCCTCTTATTGATAAGTGTTTATTTCATTCAGGCCAACTATCAGTGAAGGCCTGAAGAATCTGATCCTGAAAATGCTGGACAAGGACCCTAACACCAGGATAACCATTCCTCAGATTAAGGTGAGCTAATAACATGATCGATTATGGTGGATTTTGAGAAGTAGATGTTTTAAGTTATTTATTCAGAAGTACTTGGAGGGAAAAACATTAGGGTGCTTCATATGAAATCTACTTCATATGAACTCAACTACTGGGGTATTCCACTGAATATACAGCATAAGCTGTGTTTGTGTTGCCTTGTATGTGATAACTTAAGTTGTAATAATGTCATTTTCCCACCATGGCACGTTCGATATGCAAAGTGGAAAAAAAAGATATAGACGCCTCTGTGAAAGTGTCTTCTGTTTGCTTTGTCAGAGCATGTAAAGCTCAGAAAAAGCTACTTTACCTGCTCTTGTACAGCTCCAGGCCTGAGTGGCTACTGGCACTTGTCTTCTACATAGACCTTCAAACATTCATTCAACTTTTTGTACTGAAATTCCATCCCAGCAACAAAAGCACGGACCGGTTACAGTGATGACTCTAATGTTGATGATTTAACTTTTCAAAATAGTGATTAGTATAGTCATTGTTATGGATTTAACCAAGTACTGTGTCTGTATATTAAACGATCTAAAGACAATACGGCAATAAACCAATGTAAAAGTGGAGGCGGTGCACATTACATTGTTCACAGTGTGTGCTGCCATGCCATGAAATTGCAGGATGGGGGTAGGGGGTGTTTCTGTGGCTTTTATCGGCTGTAGGCGGGGAATTATACGTCGCCACTTCGCCTCGGACAAAGCAAAACTGTGTGTTTAACACCCCAAAAGGGGAAGCTGAATGTGCTTGAACATTACACTAGAGCACATCTCTTGCACCTCTGCATAATGAGCTGCAGAGGTGTCAGATTATAACTGTGAATCGATTTGTCTTGTAATTAGTCAGAAGTGGAGAATGCGCTTCGTTTTTTAAAACTCCCAGCTGCCATCTTTGTATGAGAGTGTGTCGACAGTGAATTTGCCAAAATGTGAAATGTTCCATTAAAGCAGGACTCCCTGGAGTAACCCTGGAGACAATTTCTAGAGCTCTGCTTTTCCTCTTTTGCCACATGGGATTTATATGACTTTCTTTCAAAACATTTTAGTATACTTTTATTTTAAAACCTTTTTAGTATTAACTCTGTTTTTTTTTTGTCTGCATTTTAATCAGTGAAATCACCCACGAGAACCCAACTTGGCTAATTTACACCTTTTCTTATCATTTGAAAAGTTCCTTGGAGAGGAGATCCAGACTTTTTACTTGGATTTAAAATATTCTGATTTGAGTGGATATTTACCAATCAGTGACCTTCTGTTCCATAGATGTTCATTATACATTTTTACAGTACGCTGTGCTGTTGTGTCGGTTTAAATTGGTACTGTATGCTGCTGTCTAGCTAAACGTCACCAGAAGAGGTCCCACATACATTGATCTGTATTGTGTTTTGTGTGTGCCTATAGCTGGATGCCTGGCTCACGCAGGATGGCACTGACCCGTTGCCTTTGGAAGAGGAACATTGCACTGTAGTAGAGGTCACCGAAGAGGAGATTCAGAATTCGGTCAAATTTATTCCCAGCCTGTCTGCTGTGGTAAGTGATGCTATGATTATGCTCAAAGAAATAAGAATATGCTTAATATTCTAGTGTAGTAGTTTTATCCCTTTAAAAACAGCATCTTAATCACACATTTTGATCTCATGACCTTGATTGAGTATCTCATGGCCACGATAAGACATGTGTCATGTCTTACATCAAGACATGTATGATATTCCAGCTGGCGGCGTACTCATAAAGATAAAAATACAAAATAATATGATGTGCTTGATCAAGTGCTATTTGATGAGATGCTGAATATGAACGTGGAAGAGATGAGGGGAAATTATAGGTAGCTTAGAGAGACAGGCCCTCTATAGCTCTGCCCATGATCACAAATTGCTACACAAAGCTGCTACACATAACTCCATATAGTGTCCGTGTGGTCCGACGTGTGCGAGTCGAGAAGAAGAAAGGGAAAGATGTCTGTACGACAGCTGTATGTCACTTTGTCTTTGTGAAAGGTCACAGCATGGAAAGTGTCCAGGGGATTCTCACTGCCCTGAAGGGTTAGGATAAGTGAAATAGGGTTCAAGTTACCACACGACCTGCTACAGTAGTGCACAGTTTGGGATGTAGCCATAGAGAGACTGTAACACCGACACTCTGTCCTTTTTCATTTGGAAATGTCACCATAGTCAGTCTTTATTGTTTTGTTTTTTTTCTTCACTGATATGCCAAATATTATGCCAAAAGTGTACTTTTTATGCGTATTTTGGTGACATTTTGTTGATTTCAGGTTCTCTTATGAGCAACGAATTCAACATTTTAACAATTGTATAGAAACAAAGCAAATACTGGACCCCTGGTGTACCCTTTTCTCATTTTCATGCTCCTGTTATCACTCTTTGTGTGTTTGGGGAATAGATCCTTGTGAAGGCCATGTTGCGGAAGCGCTCTTTCGGGAACCCTTTCGAGTGTCCCAGCAGGAGGGAAGAAAGGTCCATGTCTGCCCCGGGCAGCCTGCTCATGTGAGTTTAGCACAGCACTTCATACTTCTGCACTCTCTTTCATTACTGGCCTTGAGAGCCACTCGGTAACAAGTTACTATTCGAGTGATCTGTCAGAATCAACCTGCGGCATCCGTTTGTTCCTTCACTACTAAAGATGATATGGTGTGAAAAATGTATTCTGTCTAACAGCACACTACTGAAATAGAGGGTCCTTTTGTGTCTGGTGTGTTTGTTCTTTTTTCTTTCTTTCTTTCCCAGTTTTCCTGAAACAGTGGATGGCTGATGTGTCACATGACAGTTTTAGTTGACACTCAATGTTCGCTACTGTACTTTTGAGTTCTAAGCACCGCATTCAGGATAAAACAGTAAACTGACAAAATCATGAAAGCGAATGTAGGATTTGGAACCAGGTTTTTTCAGCATGTCGTGTAATGTTCTGTAAAGAAGTTTATGTAGAACATGTCTGTAGTAATTACTCTTATTGTTTAAACTTCATTGTTTAATCATCATGTGAATAAGAGATAATACAGCTTAAGTTGATGTTTTTTTTGGTGATGTTCACTGGAAATACTCATTAATGTCATTTATCTGTATCCTCATATCCCTCTTTACTATTGTACTGTTCTTTAACCAAGGTTAGTCACATCAACTGAAAAGCCCTTTCCCTCTCATTTTTGAATCCCTTCTCTTTCCTCGGATGATTATAAGCACCTCGCTTCACTCTTTGAAGAGGCATACACAAGGGCCATAGTAATAACCACCCATTACTTTAACCCCAAACTGCTAACATGCGTTTCCATAGTAGCATACATGGCATTTACCTCCGGTCTATTCTTCTTCAGCATTTCATGTCGAAAATGTGGAGCGCTCTCGGAGTCCTATCCCAGTTAATTTCCCTCCATGATGCCCTGCAGAAGCAATCCTGACTCACAGTGTGTCAATTATTTGTCACTTCATTCTTTTTTTTTTTTTTTTTTCTTTAGTGGGTTATTTTTCTAGCCACGATTTTTTTTTAACGAGGCATGGGAGAAGCAGGTGCTATGAATGAATGTCTGGTGAGAATAAACTGACTGCATGTCAGGACCTCTACATTCCCTGTCTTCCTTATTAAGATCACACTCTAACAGTCATTCAAACTCGCTTCATTTCTTCTGAAACTGTGGCTGTGTTCAAAATGCCTTACCTTCGCGTATATACTAGTATATTCCCATATACAACATACTATCCCTTGTACTAGTATGCAGTATAGTACAGTTATCACAATCATCATTTGGTGTACTGCATAGTCACGTGACTGACTACCTGTCAGTCAAATTCCATTGTGGACGCCGTTCCTCCATGGTTACCTCAGACTGCTTCAGTTCTATGTAGAGGTTTTTCCATTCACTGTGTTTTTAAGCCAAATAATTATGTAGTGTGCCAGCACAAAACGGCAGTAAAATGCTTTAACAGTCATTTTGAATCATTAGTGTACAGTAAATGTCACAACTAGCATAAATAGCAGTCTAAGTAATCTAGTCTAAGGTATTACAGATAATTTGAGGGAAAACATTCATTTTAATTTCTCTAATTTATCAGACTAACAATCTGTTAAATTAGCAAATAAACAAAGCTGTTGCTAATACTCGTCGGTTACCATTAGCGCATTGGTATAGGTAATAAACTAGCTAAGGTACATCTTTCAGTTATCTGCAGCTAGCCACGCGTAGTTGTTGTTGCCCTCACAGTATTCCAGCAGTATTGTATTTACTAAAAGAAGTGTCTGATATATCGTGGAATGAATTGCATTGTTGGCTGCTTAATACATCATCAGGTATTTTTAGCATATTTGATGTACAGCACATATTCGTATTGTTCACACACTTCATGTTGTTCATGGTTTTGTATTAGCATATGTCATTTTGAACAACATGCATTCTTGCTCGTGCTTTTTCTGTTTTCTCCCTCCCTCTTCACTCCCATTTCTCTCGGCAGCAGATTGACAGTAAGCAGTAAATTCTGCTCCCCCTCCAGTGCATGTAGCTCATCAGAACATTTTACCCGAGGACAGCAGGTAGACACCACATGGTGCGATTCTCCTCTCCTGTCTGTCAGCCTGTGCAGCCTGGATGCTGCTCTGCATGATGATGCTCTTGCAGCCACTTTCTGATATATTATCTGTAACTGTCAAGGTATTTTTGATTAGGATTTGGTAATGTGGGCGGAACAGCAGGTAGTGTTGCCCCTTTATAGCTCTTGGGTTTTATTCTGAGCTTACTGCCTGTGTGCATGCCTTTGTGAGTGTTGCATATTCGCAGCACGGGACACATTTGTTCATTGCGTTACTTCTGTTCCGAAAACAGAGTAAATACTAGTTGTGTCCCAAATGATTCGCTATAAACTTACACTATGCATTGTGTATTTTACAGTCTAGTGTATGAATTTTAGAAGGTTAATATGGTCTCAAATGGAACACTAGCAGGTTTTTTTTTTACTCATTGGAAGTATAAGCCGCTTCCTAGGCAATGGCACATGATGTTAATGGCATGTAATGTGACGCTGCTAACTTTAGAATCAATGAAAATACATTTCTTCAGTATACTTTTAATGTCAGCATTAGCTTTTATGGCCAACATGACCTCAGTCACCATCCGATGGACGTGTACTCGCAAGTGTGCGACCTCCAAGTCCTCTAATACAGGGACACATTTTATATTAAATGTAGTGTAGAAGATTGTAACCTGCAAACTTTACAAAGCAGAACTTGTGTAGCAGGGACACACAACAGTGATGCACGAGCACAAACTTATGTTTATATCAAAAAAGCTCCATTGTGCACTGCAAAGGCTTGGGGAAACTTGTATGAGTTGCTTAAAAAGTTTAGTTTAATTCAAGTTTATTATCATTATATGCTGTACTTGTGCACTTGCATTGTAAATTCTGTTCTTTATTATAACTGGAACGATCTGTAAGTGATCTTTTAGTAACGAGGCAATGTTGCTCTTTATGCGAGGTGTAGACACGGTGATAAACAGTGTAGTGCGAGTAAGATCTGTAATGTCTAATTGCAACTCTATGATCAAAGTAAACAGGAGTAAAACAATATCCAACACTTTATGAACAACATTCCCCAAAGACAAATTGGTAGGATTTTGGGTGTTTCACCTTCTCCAGTACACAGTATACTTAAAAGATTCAAGGAATCTGGTCAAATCTCACTGAGTAAAGAACAAGGCCGAAAACCACTTCTGAATACACGTGATCTCCGATCCCTCAGACGTCACTGTCTAAAAACCAGTCATGATTCTGTAATGGATATCCTGACATGGGTTCGGGAATACTTTGGTAAACCTGTGTAAGTCAACACCGTTCACCGCTGCATCCACAGATGCAAGTTAAGGCAAAGCAGAAGCCATACATAAACACTGTCCAGAAGCACCGCCGACTTCTCTGGGCTTGGTTTCATCTGAGAGGGACAGTAGCACAGTGGAATCGTGTTTTGTGGTCCGACGAGTCGACATTTAAAATAGTTTTTGGACAAAACAGCCGTCGTGTTCTCCGGGCCAAAGAGGAAATGGACAACATTCAGTTGGAAAACTTAATAAAACGTGTGGGTTCGAACTGCCAAAGACATGTTTACAACCTAGGCGTGCTGATTATGATTTCTCTCCGCAACTTCGGTAAGGTGATTTTGAGAATGTCGGGGACAGGACACTTCAGATTCTAGAGAGCATTTGATTGAACAGAAAATCTGTTGAGAATCTGAAGTGCAGAATGATGTCATCAAAAATATTGATCCATATCGGTGGTAGACAGAGACTGTACATTTTTAATGCATATACCTTCTAAATGTGAGTTTTGTCCTTGATTTTTTTGGGGGGTGGGGGGGGGGCAGACTAGCTTATAGATAACCTCAAGGCTAACATATTCATACTGAAAATCACAAAACAGCTATTTGGATAGTTCATGGGAACATTAATTGCTAAGAAGTAAACCCTGTCAGATGTCCGTTATTCTTAAAGTCAGACCACTTTTTGTAAAATTTGGTGAGTTTTCTTTTAGGTCTTATATTCCTATAGCTCCAACAAAATATGTGCTTAGAGAAGAATCTTTGGTCTGTGTGGTGCCTCAGGAGATTTAAATGGAGATGAAACCAAAGCATGTAGACAACCAACATCCAACTAGCTAACTAGCTTCAGCTAATTTCTGTCAGAACTGCTACTTATGCATGTATTTTACATACAATTTAAGTGTTTACATAACAAACTGAAGTGATATCTGCACTAATATGTACTGTATATTATTCTGATAACAGGTATATCCTTGTGACTTTGAATCATTTTTAATGCAATGTAATCAAGTAGTTTGTGTTTTTACCTCAATGAGGTATTGTTTTTTTGTCGTTGTTGTTTGTGTGTTTGTTTTCTGTTTTGTAATTATAACTATATTTCTTGAACAATACAAGATTCCTCATAGAATTATTGTTGGGCCATGTAAACCAGTTAGCTCCAAAGTGATCCATAAGAAATCAGATCCACGTGTAATGTAAAAGATCAGATATTTATAAATGTAATCTGTAATCAGTTGCATGTTACTTTTCCTCTGTACTGCTGAATAATATGTTCCAACAGCAGGTGCCTTGCAGGGAGAAAAAACAGTAATGCCTTGTAGGAACACTTATCCAGTTCTTCACATATTAGTGGAGTTTCTCAAGGATGGAAAACTCTTCACGTGTTCTTGTTTGCTTCTGTGACTGCGTGAAAAGGCAAGAAGCAACAGCTCTCCCTGGTGGAGGATTCATTTGCAGTGCATGCATTCCTAACACTGCTGTCCAATTAAATCACTTTCTATGCACTAGATTTGCATCTCATTAATAATTTACTGTCAACAATACTTATACTCTTCCTGTGTTGCTCTCATTAACCTTTGAAATACACGTCTACTAGATCTTCACACTTTCAGTAGTAATTTACAGCAGTATAGAGTTCACACTATGTTTAGTGTGACATGGACTTCTGAAGTCAAACAATACATTGCATACTGCAGTACATGTTGATGAGCTTAAAAACTATTTTTAAACCCTAACATCCACTTCCTGTCCATCACTGGTTTAATATATTGTC